>CM050890.1:15120000-15720000 GCA_027726005.1 Juncus effusus | reverse complement strand
TTTGGACACCCAAAATAAAAAATCATGATTTGTGAATTTCATCAAATTGGCATGATCTGCCTATTACATTTAGAAACAGAAAAGAAAATGCATGTTTTACGAATTCATCAAATTAGCATGAGCTAACTATTACATTTTGCATGATTAAACTTCAAATATTGTTTTCCCAAGAAAAATAATAAGTAGTTACTTGCTTATATATAACTAGTAGATGAAGCAAACAGCTAATTTATTATCCATCTAGTGGTTAAGTATCATGTTGGAACCTAAAACATATATATCATATAATATAATGATGGAGGAAACTGATAAAAATCACCATACTTTCAATTTCAACCAACAACAAAATACTTTACAAAAAGAATCGGAAACATTCAATCCCATAGTTTTTCCCAAATATGTTAACGTGACACTGCCTAAGTGGCAAAACTGTAAAAACTGAGTAACGAAAATAGGAGAAATCCGCTTGATCAAATGCCAGAAGTGTAAAAAATTTAATTGATGGATAGTTGATTGAGAACACTAAATGTCTCTTAAAGAGGGCGATTCGGTCGAAACGGTCGAACTGGGAACAAACAAGGAAAGGGAATAAAATCAAGAAATCGAATGCTTTTTGTGAGAACAAAGTGAGAAAATAATTTTTTAGGTAGAGCATGGAGATATTATGGTTAGGAGAAAAAAAAATATAGGTTTTCTTTTCGAATTATGTAGACCTGATTCAAAATTTTGCTTATTCTTTGAAACATTTTTTTTTCCAATTTTGTTTTCGAAGTCTTAATCTTTTAACAAGACCAAGTGTTTTGCGATTTAATTCTTAATTTTGTTTTGCTATAGATATATGCCCTGACTTGCATTTTATCAAGTACTTTGTCATGCCTAAATGAAAGTATAAGCACAAAAAGAAACTCACAGTTTCTACAAGCTTCTGAGACTTGGAAATGGTACCAATTCTCGTACGAGTTTTCCAAACCCTAGGAAATCTTGGTCTAGGTCCTCTTGCCTCACATACCTAAATAACATTAAACAAATTTACATTATTATGAGAATAAATACCAATTTAATGAATTTCAAAAGAGTAAAAACTCACCACTACACAATTCATCCTTCTAAATGGAACAATTCCTAGCTCAGATATTATGCTAATTTTGGGTGAAATTGACGCAAATCTCGAAAACAATAGCATCTTAAAACGGAAAATTAACCACCTCTCCAATCAATTCCTACAGCCAAAACACAAAATCATTAGTTCCTATTTAAAACTACAAAATCCAATTCAACTTTGAAAAGATTTTCCATCATAAATTACCTCGAATGAACTAAAATACGAATTTTATCTCCCAATTCGCAGGTTTAGGGTTTAGGAGAACCCAAAACAGGGAAAAGGAATAGGAGATAGTACAAGAAAAATGAAGCAAAATAAACAGAGCCCACACGCATGTATGGACCTCAAGCTCAAGCAAGTTAAGTTTTAGCTTCCTGGTCAGTAGCAACCACCTCACCAGTGTATACAATACAGATACAATTTTGGAGAAGTAGAGTTTGTAATACTGGATTTGATTTTCGAAGTCTCGCCCAAATTCGAGTGAAGAAACATTAGGGGCTGATATTTTCTGGAAATATATCAGCCCGGATGTTTTGCCTCTTGGTATATTTGTAGGCTTCTTTTTTGAAGGAGGTGTATTTGTGGCTTACAAATGGGCTTATATTTTTTTTGAATATTAGATGCCAGGTTGAACCTGTACATCTTGCAGTTTATATTAAAATGATAATTTGTCTGTTACAATATTTACATATCCTGCCAAGAGAATTGGCATGGATTAAACAAGTAAAATTAAATAAACTTCAGAAAATAAAGAGCCTAAATAAAGAGCCTAAACTTCAGAAAATAAAGAGCATGGCATGATATTAACGAGGGCGTGTTTATTTTTATATGCGGTCATATATTGATAGACTTGCCAATGGATTTTTAAGGCTTCAAGGCCGATTTTCCGAAAAACCATCTCTACAGATTTCAATTCTCAAAATAATCTGTAATTACTAAATCCTAGTTACTAAAAACTAATTATAATTATTATGGTACTCACAAAGTCCAATAATCATACTGATCAGCCGAAATAAGAATGCTAATTTGATGGGTCAGAGAAGATAATTTCAAAAACCTACCATAATTTTTTTAAAACTTAAGCCCCAGGTTTAACCGGGGTGCTTGCAATTAATATATAAGGCTGAATAATGCGGTCGGTTTTAATTCATTTAGTTTTTTGAGTGCAAGACAACAAGATAAGGCTGACTGTAATTGTTTCTCTTGTAAAGTGTAGATATGCACATTTATAAATTTATATTCAGTCAATTAATGGTTTTGCACAGGACTTGGAACATGAATTAACTGCTCTAATCTTCAGACTAAATGCAATTAATTGATCTAATCTTTAGACTAAATGTATATTAATTGTTATGATTAAATAAATGTCACTATTGAGATGTCCATATATATATATATATATATATATATATATATATATATATATATATATATATATATATATATATAATCCCCTACCCTCGAAGAAATGTAACAAACCTCAAGTTAGTCAAACCTTTTCTATTGTTACCCATGGAAAAATGTACTCTTTCTTTGTTCATCTTCTTCCATTTTTTCCTGGCTATACGATGCACCCTTACTTCTTCAATCATAAAATCCACAGAAATCAATGATCTTCACCAACAAAACACTTACATTATTCGAGTTCAACCACCAGAGGATATTTCAATCGATAGTCCACAAGATCTCAAGAATTGGTACCTCTCATTCTTACCGATAGCCACCACAAGCAATACCACCAAGTCGCGGCTTCTATATACATACAGTAAGGCAATCACGGGCTTTGCTGCAAGCCTCACCATTGATGAAGTTAGAGAAATCGAGAAGAAAAAAGGTTTTTTGAAGGTGTATCCTGATCGTTTATTGACCCTCTCGACAACTCACACTCCCTCCTTCTTGGGACTCCAATCCGAAAACGGGATTTGGAATGCATCAAGCATGGGCAAAGGTGTAATTATTGGAGTGGTAGATAGTGGGATCATGCCAGATCATCCTTCTTTTAGAGGCGATGGATTTTCTGATCCACCTTCCAAATGGAAAGGTTCTTGTACATTTAAGAACTTCTGCAATAACAAAATAATTGGAGCAAAAACATTTTTACCAGGGGAATTCAGAAATCATCCTCCAATTTATCAACTAGGGCATTGGACACATTTGGCAGGCACTATGGCTGGCAATTTTGTTGCAAATGCCAATGTGCTTGGCAATGCTAATGGAACTGCTTCAGGCGTAGCACCACATTCACACCTTGCCATTTATCGAGTTTGTTTTACTCGTTTTTGTGCTCTGTCTGATGTGATGAGAGGAATAGATTCTGCTATCGAAGATGGGGTGGATGTGATTTCTATATCTCTAGATTCAACCATTTCTGATATAGTATCACGGCCATATTATGACGACTTGGTGGCTATTGGCACATATAGTGCTATAGAAAGGGGAATTTTTGTGAGTTGTGCTGCTGGCAATGCAGGCCCAGCATTTCGGAAAATTGGTAACGATGCTCCATGGATTCTAACGGTTGGAGCAAGCATCATTGATAGAAAGATAAAAGCAATTGTAAAACTTGATGATCATCGGGAGTTTGAAGGGGAGTCAGCCTTTCAACCCAAAGATTTGGTAAATATACCTCTTGAAAATAAATATTTTTGCGATCGCGAGTTAAATAATTTGATCCATGAAATTGTTTTGTGTGGTGCTCCTTCCAAATTATTTCTGGGGACAAAATCAATCAATCAAGGTTACTTTGTCAAATATAAAGGTGGTGTTGGTATGATTGTTTATGGCACAGAAGAGGAGGGATATACCACATTGGCTGAAGCTCATGTAATTCCAGCAGCATACATGAATTTTGAAGATGCTGTGGCCATTAGTACGCACCAATCGTCAAAAAAGAATGCGACCGCTTCAATTCTTTTCAAAGGCACTTTTATAGGAATATCTCCTGCTCCTACTGTTGGATATTTCTCTTCAAGAGGGCCTAGTAACCAGACCATTGGCGTTCTCAAGCCTGACATTATCGGCCCCGTTGTGAGCATTCTCGCACCATGGCCCACGTTTGAAGAATATGGATATAATAATGAAATGAAATTTGATATTAGTACGGGGACTTCTATTTCTGCAGCCCATTTGAGTGGTATTGCCGCTCTTATCAAGAGTATACACCCAGATTGGTCGGCTGCAATGATTAAGTCAGCAATAATGACTACTTCAGATGCTTCAGACCGTGATGGAAATTCAATTATGGATGAGCAGCATAACCCCGCAAGTTTCTTTGCCATGGGAGCAGGTCACGTAAACCCTTCAAAAGCAGCTTTCCCTGGTTTGGTTTATGACATAACCGTCAAAGATTACATTGCATTTTTGTGCGGGATGGGATATACCAATAAGCAAGTTGAGTTGATCACTCATCAAAAGGTCACTTGCGAGAATGGAAAGAAGATATCAGATGAAGAACTGAATTATCCTGCAATTGTTTGCGACTCAAGAAGGGGTAAAGTTATAGTGAATCGAACAGTGACGAATGTTGGTGAGATAAATTCAAAGCACTTACCTAAGGTAGATATGCCGAAGGAAGTACAAGTAGAGGTTTCGCCGAAAGAGCTGGTATTTACGAAAATAAATGAGAAGAAGACATACACTGTGAGCTTGAGCTGGAATTCTAGTAAAAGAATTCATATTGAAGGGAATTTTATGTGGGTATCAGACAATCAAGTTGTGAGGAGTCCAATTGTTATAGTAGGAATGTAGAGTATGCTTAATGCCATTATGTGATATTAAGTTAATTAAGATATGTTCGCCTACTGTTCAAAAAAAATAAATTAAGATATGTTAATTCTCTACTTGTGAACTTTTAACTTATTAGTAAAAAACAAAATAAGGATAATGCTTCAGCTCAAAGCTGATGAAAAGAATCAAATCCGACCCATTAATATCTCAATTAGTATTTTTTTTTTTTTTAATGTTTGCTCGAGGTGGGTCAATCCCCAATTAGTATAACTCATAGGCAAAAGCCCAAAACAAAAATTATGCTAATATTCATATCCACAGTCCAGATCCATGATAAAACCTACTGGCAAAACGGATAACTGAGCCGAATTTTTTCTTGTTTCTTGCTACTCTCTCATTTTTCCTTGTAGTCTTTTTTTCTAAATAATTTTTGAAGTCAAGAAAACAAAACCGATAAAAATAACAGGGAGATGTTATTAATTACATTGGCGTTAATAACATATAGAAACCCTAGACAATAAGTGGCGTTAATAACAGGGACCCCTTTAGTGCTAATATAGGGGGAATTATCTAACAGGGATACATTTCGAAATTTTGTTTTTCATAATCTTTTGCACTTAGTGTGGTCAGCGAAATAGTAGAAATGTCTCGCCAATATAATGCCTTGCCTATTGAGGTTTCTAGTATGAATGAACATGGTACATTGATATGAGATTTCCTATAAGTTATTATTTTAACACTAACTTGTCATTTTGTTGTCTGTTTTTAAATGTAATAAACATTAGCATGAGAATTTGTAGGTTATACTGTATTAGGTTAGGATAATTTTTTTTTTTTTTTTGAGAATCATAGATCCAGATCAAACTTGAAATAATATATAATTAATTTATAAAGTAAAATAAGATTCCATCAAGAGATATGATGGTATTACATAAATTGAAAATTAAAAGTTAAAACTAAACATAAAAAATAAAAAGGAAGAAAACCCAAGAAATAACTAAAATAACTAAGAATAACGTGGATCCTACAATCTAAAATAACTACGAATAACATATTGTGTATTTTTTTTGCTTCAAAGGCCCTACAATCTAAAATAACTAAGAATAAGCCGAAAATAGAAGAAGGAAAACGTAGATGAATGTCAGAAACAACTCCACAATCTGTTGCTCGATTACTTGTCTTGGAAAGTTCTGAAACATACGCTCTCTCCAAATTGCAAATGAATAATTAGGATAAGAAAATAACTAGTTGGATTCGTTCATTTTAGCTAATTGGTAGTTTAACACGTTACACTAAAGTCGAGAAATAAGAGCTGACAAAATTACGAAATCTCTTGTTTAGGTAATATGCCCACATTCTCATGTGCTTATGTAAAGTTACTAACATACCCTCATATTTAATATGGAAGAATTTCTCCAAACAATTGTCATTCCCCCTTTAATAAATAGTCTACTCCTAATGCGCTTTCCTTTAATATGTAACCGGTACTCACATTTTGGGCGTGGATTTCTTTTTTAATTTCTGGCATTTATGATTTATCAAACAAATCCAGTTTCTTAAAGAACACCCCCATTATTCACACTTCACACCAATCTCTTTCATGTTTTATGTCTCAATTCCTTTTTTTGGCTTACAGTTATTTTTGGTATCTCATCTTATCTTATCTTATCTTGACATAATCAAATCCCTCAATTTATTGATTATGTCTAGACTTCGAACTTACCGTATTGTACTTTACTGCGCATAAATGACTAGAACAACAAATTCTTGGTGCTTAAATTGTTACCTTAATTGGAGAATAATAGGATAATTTGTAACTGACGTTGATGCATAATAAAGTACACATAGAACAAATGCACATTAATACGAGATATATCACATCATGTTTAAGAACCATATATTGATTCCATAATAATAACAGTAATATTAATAGTAATATTAATAATGATGATGATGATAAAAATAATAATAATAATAGTTTTTAATAACACTAGTAGTATTTCCTTTCTTTTGAAAAATGGACGATCAGGATTGTAACTGGACTTTGATCAATATATATAATATATATGCTAGAGATATTCAAGCTCTCCGTAAGTTCTCAAAAAAAAAAAACACTAATACTAATAGTAATAATTGTTATTATTATTATTATTCTAATAATAATAATAATAATAATAATAATAATAATAATAATAATAGCAATGGCTGGTATCCAGTATGTGCCAATGGACAATCACTATAAGTAATTCCATAAAGAGAACTTATTCGGAGTGTCCAGTTTTTGAAGTGCCTAGAAGCACCCACCATACAGTTTTAGCTATAAACATATATATTTGCACTTGGATATACCTTTTGTGTTTATAAATATACCTTTTTGAAAATATATATTTTTGTAATTTCACTATACCTTTTGTGTTTACAAAAATATATTTTTGTAATTTCATCATACCTTTTGTAATCGAACACTGCTGGGCGCTTCAAAATGTAGGCACTCCATATCTGAACCCTACCATAAATGGTCTTTTAAAAATGTTCAATATATTTTGCAGTATAACTTTATTATTTTTTTAAATATGAATATACCCTTTTATATCTGCAGTCTGCACTATATATTAGAGTGGAAATAACTCAATAAGAGAATATCAGCCCCACTATAATGTACTACTATTAAGCATAGTTTCAGACTAATCTTTGTCTCTTATCCGTCCGTTCTTCTCGACGACACCTCTACCTCAATAAATAAAAATACACAAACAACAAATCATCCCAAAATTTAGTCTATAACTTAAATCTCAATAACTAAAAAAAACACATTATTACCACCTCTTATCCATCCTCCAAATCTCAAAAAACCTACTCAATTTAAAAAACAAACTCAAAAACAACAAAAACTCCTCTCTCTCTCTCACACCCCCTCTCTCACTCCTCTTCCTCCTCGTCACTCTCCTCCACTTCTTTCCCCTTCCCATTAACCAGCTTCTCTTTCCCTTTCCCTTTCCTGTCCTCCTTTACCTCCTCCTCATCCTCACTATACTCGCTCTCATAATCATCCAACCCCTCCTCCTCCTCTTCCTCCTCCTCCTCCCCTCCTTCCTCCTGCACCGCCTCCTCCACTCCTCCTCCTCCTCCTCCGCCTCTCGTGCCCGCTCTACTCCTCTTCACAACCTTCAACTTAACCCCGCTCTTCACATCAACTCCGATCCACGCATCGCACAAACAATAACTCGTCAGATTATAATTCCCTTCAGCCGGCGCCTGAAACTTCCCCATTATCAGCCTCGACCCGCTCTTCACCTTCTCTATCGCCTCCCTCACCGCCTGATTAATCTCCTTCACGCTCGCTCCCAACGCTTCTTTCGTTTCTTGAATCGTCTTTGAAGCCGCCGTAATGGCCGTGCTTTCGTCCATGAAGGACACCTTTTGCGAGAGCCACACGGAATTTGCGTTGGAATCGGCGAGCAACAGCCAGAAATTCTCCTCTTTTTGAAAGGGGAAGTAAGGCGCGTGGAAGTGGGCCCCGGTTAGACCGTTCGGGCGGTGGAGCGACACCCAAGAGTACATAGTGACCAAATCGCCCTCCTGGATTCCTTCCTCTCCTTCGGTCTCGCACGTTATTTCCAGGGTTATTGTCGGAATCATTTCGAGTACGAGTTCCACGTCTTTTGCTTCGGAAGGAGAGAGGCCGGCGATTTGGGTTAAGAGCTCGGTTCGGTCGGATAAGGGCATTTCGCGGAATTCTTGGAACGTGCGGATTTTCTGAAAGGGGAAAGAAAGAGGGGTGAGGATGGGAATTTGGAAAGAGAGAGGGGCGGGGATGTAAGTTTTACCTTTCGGGAGATTTTCTTGATGGTTGAGTCGCTGAAGTGGGGGAGTTGTAAGAAGGGCGCTGAGCCTTCTGAGTTTGCTCCCACTGCTTTTCTTGCACTCAATGGAACCGCCTGGACAAAAAATAAAATAAATTAATTAATTAATTTAATAAATAAATAAATAAATAAATAAATAAATAAGTAAATAAACAAATAAATAGGTGAATTTACTATTTTATGGTTTATGCGCTGTTAAACTTATCTATAAATCAGGGTATTTTCGGAATCACTACTACAATTTGAAGATATTAATTATGTAATATATGACTACTACAATTCAAAGGTATTTAATCATATAATATATTTAATTATATAATATATCAGACCTGAATAATGTTCTGAGAGAGCTCAATGACCCCAATTGCAGGCCTGAGCCACCCATGCCCGTGCGGATTCCGAGGCAAAACTGCCATCTGTACACAGCCAAAATATAAATAAACAAATTAATTCATAAATAAATTTAATTTTCTCAAAAATAACAAGTACTTATATCTAATATTACCTTCATAAGTTCTTCAAGCAAACGTGGCGCAAGTTCAAGCATGTGCTTATAATCCTTCATCAAAGCTGGCGGCAAATTCCCAGTCTCCCTCGTCAAATGCGCTTGAATCAACAATTCCATCTAAAAAATAAAAATATCACAAGGACCTTTTAGCAAATTTCTTAAAATACAAAGTCGTTATTGTAAAATTAATTTTCAAATATAACCTTGACTAGGGGAGGGTGTTGTTTCCAAAACTTGGCTTGTTCGGTTCGGATATTTTTCATGTCGAGATTTAATTCGCTTCTAACTTCCAAAAATAGTTTTTGTAGTGGTTCTTCATCTGTTCTTCTTACAGGCATTTCCATGTACTCTTGCGCCTTTATAAATACCTCCATCACTTTACTGAAAAAATAAATAAAAATATACTTTTTATAAGAAAGAAAAAATATATATAACATTTCTTAATTTTTGATAGTGTAATTGAGCGCTTACTTGGGGGCTAAAGAAGGCTTGATACAGTTGAAATAAGTGTATAGAGTATGGTGCATGACATAATTTCCAGTGTATTTTGAAGATCTAGAGAGATAAATAACAGCTATCATTAAAGGTAGCAAAATGCAAATTCCCACGATTCCTAAAAGCAAAATCCCGCCTGATGCACCGTCTATGTTAAGTAAGAATTGAGGCAGTGCAATTCCCATTTGAAACCCCTGTTTGTTGATTTAAAAATTTAATATGTTAGATTTTATTTATTTTTTGTTTGTTTGAGCTGAAAATTATGTGATTTGATGACCTGGCGACCGTCAGGATGGCCGTATTTTTCGTAATTTTCGCGAGAAGTTTGGTCGGTTAAAGCCTGATAAGCCTTGGATATAAACTCCACAAAATAATTATGTGCCTCTGTATTTAATTAATTACAAACAAAAAAGAATGCATGAGATAACTACAAAACAATATTCGAATTTTTAATTATTTTTTTTTTGGTACCTGGATCGGGGTTTTTGTCAGGATGGTACAGAATGGATAGTTTGCGGTACGATTTCTTTATTTCGGACTCTGACGCGCCCGGCTCGAGTCCAAGTATGCTATACGGCTCAAATGGTTGAACCTGATTTATTTAATATTCACACATATTTTATTAATTATATAATCATTCAAAAATAATGAAAAATTAGAGAGAGAGAGGTGTACCTCTTGGCTCATAAGTTTGATATAGTATATAAGAACAAACATGACAGCCCACAGTAGCACAACCGTCAGATTGCTACATGTCGAGAAGTTTGAAATCTACAAAAAAATAAAACGTAAATAAACAAAAAAAAAACAAAATTTCAAAAATGAAATAATAGAAGTAAATAAAGTACCCGTTTGTAAATGGATTTGCGGTACTTTCCAGAGCGAGCGCATTCAGAGCAGCGGCAATGGATCGTCTTTTTCTTCTTGGTCACGGAGCGAAAGAGGCGAAGAATTGTGTATGGAACCAATGGGAGAGCCAGCATAGTCAAGATGAATATCAGGAAAAGTGAGCTGCTTTCATCTGAATTCGCCATTTTTGTGCTGCTTGTTGTGCTTCAATTCTAACTAAACCCTAAAAGAAGAAACCTGTTTGTTAGAAAAAATATTAAAGATGTTAGATTAAGCTGTGAAAGTATTTGGTGATGCATGATTATGAGGCTAAACAGGGATCTATACACAAAATTGAAGAGTTTATAATCAAATTAAAGTAGCCGAAATGCTCAAAAACAAAAAAGGAAGGAGATTTGTTCAGATGTATAGAATTAAAACGATAAATAGCACAACAATTAGAGCTCAATAGGGAATCTATTGGATCTAAAAGTCGGATCTGTAAAACTGAACCTATAATTCACAACGAATCCCTCAGCTCACGTCTCATATTGATAAACAAGCCAGAAATCAATAGAAACAACAGAAAATGCATTCTACAAATCCAAATCCATATCAATTCAGCTTAGATCAGGCATTAAATCATTCCAATTGCATAACTACTTCGTACCTGCTCGAATTAGATTCGATCCGGAAGAACGATTCCCTTCGCTCGGCGAGCAATCTCGAAAGAAAAGGAGAGAGAAAGCGAGGGTTTTGGAGCTCGAAGCCGAACAGAAGAAAGGAGATCCGGCGTAGCGTATCGAGTAACGGATGGAGGGCTTGATTGAGGAAATAATAGTAATAGTTGAGAGGGTTGGCTTGAAATTAGGCGAGAATTTAGGGGCCGAAAGTGAAATTTTCCCACCGATTTGTTAATTTGTTGTTTTTGTGTCCATTAAAATCTGATCCATTAATTCGAAGTGATAGTCCAGTGAGCTATATACGAAAAAGAATAGGCCCAAAAAGGCCTGATGATAAGAGAGACGAAATATGAGGGCCTTTTTCTTTCTCATAATTTTGATTTGTTTTTTTATATACCATTTTTGTCAAAAATAAACTAATACTTACCACTGTTTTGAAAATAATGAGGTAACTACCATTTTAGTGGCGGAACAGATGTTGTGGCGGAACATGTGAATTTTATAATTTTTCAAAAACGGGATTAATTAGTGAAAAAAACGTGTTCCGCCACTGCCACTGGCGGAACAGGGGAAAAATTTACCTGTTCCGCCACTTTCACTGGCGGAACAGAAAAAAAATTAATTTTTTCTTAAAAAATAAAAATAAAAATAAAAAATTTTCCTGTTCCGCCACTACCAGTGGCGGAACACTGTTCATTTGCACTAATTAATCATGTTTAGTCAGTCAAATGAGAAATTTTTGAAAAAACTGAAAATTCACATGTTCCGCCACTAGTAGTGGCGGAACAGATGTGTTCCGCCACTGGTAGTGACGGAAATGATAGATACCACATTATTTTGAAAGGGATGGTATTTACTGGTTTATTTTTGATGAAAATGGTATAAAAAAAAAAATCCATAATTTTTGAAAAGGTTCAGAACGATTAAAGGGCTCATTTTTTTTTTGACTAAAAAAAAGGGCTCATTTTTTGCCTCTCGCCATCCGAGTTAAAGAAATCTTTTGAAGGAAAGCAAGAGAAGTCTCAAATTGACTTCCATGCACAAATAAATAACCATTTTAGTCTCTATTGTGAATGATGTATCTATGCATGCATACATACTCATTCCGACCTGTTTCATCACGACAATAAATTCGGTTTATAATCATTATGAACACACTATTTTTTACATACAAAAGCAACACATTTCATTTACATAGTCAAATTGATGTAATTTATATTTTCCCTTTACTAGATACTACAAAGAAAATGCCAAATATAAGGACAATGGCCACCACTCCAAAGAAAATACCAAATGTAAGGGAGAGGATCAGCTTATATAGCCCCTTGGAGGAGAGAGGGAGATCGTTTTCTCCATTTGAAGGGCCATTATTATTATTGCATGGTCGCATTATTAGGGTGCCACATAAATTAGGGTTTCCTTCATAACTCGAGTTAGAGAACGTGTTGAATTGGCCTTCAGTTGGAATCGGTCCTTGTAAGTCATTAAATGCAACAGAAAATGCGGCGAGAAAATGGAGCCGGGTTAAAGAAACGGGTATCAAACCCGTTAAGTCATTTCTTGATAAATCTAGGGTTTCAAGATTCGTGAGGTTTCCTAACGGGTCGGGTATCTGACCCGTTATGTTGTTATGACTTAAATCCAATATTTGGAGCGATCTGAGCCGTCCAATTTGAATCGGTATAGTACCGTTTAAATAGTTGTTGCTTAGATTCATTAATGGGGGTAAAGCTGTCAACTGTTTATATTGTTGTTTAGGTGCTGTGTAAATCGGTAATTCAAGATAGCCTGGATCCAGCTGTATGATTGGATTATCGGAATTTAACAAGGGCAAGACGGTAATTTGTTGAGGGATATTTCCCGATAAATAATTGCTGGATAAATCGAGGTAAAAAAGACCTGGAAATGAGCCGATCCAGGCTGGCACTGGTCCAGTCAGCCGATTCTTCGAAAGATCCAAAACTTTTAATTTACTCATTTTTGACAGCCATTTTGGAATTTCACCGTTTAATTTTGAGCTTCCAAAGCTCAACATCTGAATATTTTGAAACCCTGTTTCTTCCCAATTCGGTTCGGCCGGTATGGTTTCATTCAAGAAATTATTGGCTATCAATAATGCGGTTAGATTCTTGCAAGAACTTAGGATCTGAAGCGTACCAGTTAAGTTCTTGAAATTATTTGAACCGAGAGAAAGAAAGCTCAAGTTTTTCAAATTCTGAATTTCTGACGATATTTCTCCATGAAAGCTGTTATATGAGAGGCGAAGCGCATTGAGATCCGTGCAAGTGTAAATCGAGCTTGGAATCGTTCCAGTGAAATTGTTACTATATAAATCGAGCTGAGTCAAACTGGAAAATCCGGTGAAGTTGATGGACTGGAGATCTCCAGTTAAATTGTTGGCTCTCAAACTGAGCTGTTTTATACCAGTACAGTTTGAAATTTCTGATGGAATTGTACCGGTTAAATTGTTGGTGCTCAAAAGGAGAAATTGTAAGTTTTTTAACTGGCCGATTGAAGCGGGTATAAACCCGGTAAGATTATTCGTGCTCAAATCGAGCGTGATTAGATTGGTTAATTGTCTTATTGGATATCCGTTAAGAGAGCCTTCGATCCAATTTGAAGGGAGACATAAATGTTGTAGTGAAACGAGAGTGAATAGTTTAGCGGGTAAGGATCCGGTAAGTTTATTGTACCCGGCCTGAAGTGTTTTTAAAACAGAGCAATTTCCTATTTCCTCTGAAATTTCGCCGTCAATTTTATTGTATGAAATATCTAGTGATGTGAGAAAAGGAGAGAGAGTGCAAATGGATGTGGGTATTGGACCCGTTAAGCTGTTGTTACTCATGTTTAATGATACTAAAGAGGTCGAATTTATAACGAGTATCGACCCGTTAAAGAAATTCCCTGAGAGATTTACTACCTGAATTAGAAGGCTTCTTGAAGATGGTATTGGTCCTGAGAGGGAATTAAAGCTTATATCAAGTATTGTTAAATTTGTCAAGAGAGAAAGTAGTTCATGTGGTAATTGGCCGAAGAGGGAATTGTGTGAGAGGTTTAAGTAGGAGAGATTAGTTAGATTGGAGAGAACTGGAGAGATTTGTCCAGTTAGGCCTTTAGATGGTAGCGAAAGTTGAGTGACTGAACTGGAGATATCACAAGTGATGCCTTCCCAGCTGCAGCAGTTTGAGTTATTGGTATTCTTCCATGATTGTATTGGAGTTGAGAGAGAAGAAAGAAAGGAGAGTAGGGTTTCCCTCTCTTGATTTGTGCGTGCTTTGTGGAGTGAAGGTAGAGAGAGAAAAACTAGAATCAGAAGTAGGGTTTGTAGTGTTGCATTGGTAGCTGCCGCCATGTTTTTAGTACTAGAAGTTGCATGAAGACGAGCATGAATAATTTCGGTTAGAGGAGTAAGTCATAAGCATTTATTCAAGTTATAATTTTCCTTTCCTACAATAAAGTCGACTTTGACGGAATCAACTAAATAAATAGTAACCACAGAATAGAGTACTAAGTAGTCAGATGTCAGTTTCATGGGGGCTGGCAATGTTTTTTAAGTAACACTTGTTTGGAAAATAATTGAGCAAATAATATTAATACGGAAAAAATTTAGTAATTAACACTATCGCCAGCTATTCTGGCGATAGAGAGCTTGTACCGTAAGAATTTCTGGCGGTAGAGACTGCTTTTCAATTTTTTCCATTCGCTGCCTCAAACCGATTAATTACTAAAAAATAGCTTCTACCGCCAGATATTCTGGCGGTAGATGTGGAAAAATTATTTTTTGATAGGTTTACCGCCAGCTTTTCTGGCGGTAGTGGTATTTTTGTAAATTTTTCTAGGTCAACCCGTTATCAAACCCGTTAAGAAAAACAAATCTGGCGGTAGATACCTCTACCGCCAGAAAATTTGATGGTAGAAGAATCTGTTTAGACCCTGGACAAATGGCGAAAAAACGCAAATTACACTTCTACCGAAGAATCTGGCGGTAGAAATGCAATGATATTTAGAATTAGCCCCCCAACAAGCGCACTCGTTAACTGTTTATGATTATTTCTAGGTGTCTGGTTAATACATACGTGTGATTGTTTAAATATTTTAATCTCCCATAATTCTTTTTTTTTATTAATCGGAGCGTGCATCCTCCATTTACATTCTTGACCTTCTTCTTTAAGCTTGCAGATCACAATGCATCTATTTTTGTTTGAGTGATCCACTTCTATTTCTCGGTGATGCTTAACACTGTATGCTCTTACGGCTGATTGAAGCTCTGATTTCGTTTCAAATGTATGTCTGTTATACAAGATTTCATCCTCTCTTTCATTCACGTGCGTACCTGATACGACATCATTTCTCGCATGTTCCCACATTGAACTACCTTCGAACTCCACTGCCGGCGGATCGCCGAAAGTCGCTATACTAACCATTTCACCGTCTTCCGTATATTTAAATCGCATCTGATGGTTCATTCTCCCCCTTTCTTCTTCGTTATCCTCATAAATTTGTTCTCATCCTCTGACCCCATTTCTGGGTACTCGTCTAATTCAATTTCATCATGTTCTATTTCCGGAAGTACATTATTGCCCACATGTGCCATATCAAAGGTCGCAAATGTGTCCTCATCCCCATCTTCATTATTTATTTCATTATGTACGGATTCTAATATCTCATGCTTGTATGCATCTGGAACTATATTTGATCTACGACTTGTTCCTATCTGAGATTGTTTACTTTGAACGCGGTAACATATATTTCTAATTTCACCCCCAACCCTTATGACTTGCTCCGCAAATTTAACCCATTATGCATCATTGGTAATTTTCAATAACCTATAATTGAACATATTGTCGCGTTGAACGGAAGGAAACCTAACTCGGATTATAAGATCATCACTATACAACCAGCCAATATTCTCAAAAATTTCGTTACACAATTCGTAATAAATCCCTATTAATTGTTGTATTTTCTGGGATATAAGACGGTTCAGGTGGGTCGTAACTGATTTGTTGGATAATGCTACAACCCAACCATCGTAATATACAAGAATTTGTCCGTTCTGTGTCATTTTCTTTCAATAATTTACTCTTTCTTCTTTCTAATTTCAATCATATTTCAATAAATCTACAACAAATTTCTTATAAATGCAAATCATTATTGAAATTTTGAAAATAATATAAAATAAATTACCTATTCCCGTCTTCCTTTTCTTTAATTTTCTTCTTTTTTCCTTAATTTTTCCTTATTTTCTCTTTTTTTTGGCTCAAAATCGCCTCAAAATCATTTTTCTTGGGGCGCCGTTTAGGTTAGAATGAGTGGGAGAGAGAGAATCTCGCTTTTATAGGAATACAGCGCATTTCTACTGCCAGATTCTTCGGTAGAAGTGTAATTTGCGTTTTTTTGTCATTTGTCCAGGGTCTAAACAGATTCTTCTACTGTCAGATTTTCTTCTTCTTTCCTTAATTTTTCCTTATTTTCTCTTTTTTTTGGCTCAAAATCGCCTCAAAATCATTTTTCTTGGGGCGCCGTTTAGGTTAGAATGAGTGGGAGAGAGAGAATCTCGCTTTTATAAGAAATACTACGTATATAAACACATTAATACTAGGTAGAAAAAGCCAGGTGAGACTAAATCTCAAATAAGAGGTCAAACCAGTATAAAGAGAAATTTCATTATTATGTATAAACCTGGTCCGACTTTGCAAAAAGGCCCCTCTATTATGCATAAATTGCCAACTAGCCCTGCATTATTAGAAATTGCAAAACGTCCCTGCATTATTAGAAATTGTAAAAAGCCCCTGCATTAGTACTAAAATTACAAAAAAATCGTTAGGTTTTATTTTAATAACTTGAAAAAATATTTTTTAAGGAAAATATTCATTCTTTGAGATTTTTTTTTTAAAAATTCAGAAAATTTGTTTCATGAATTTTGTAACAATTCTTTTACTGAAAATTTATTTTTTAGTTTTTTAGAAAAAAATAAAAAAAAACTTAAAAAATATTTTCCTATTATCATATATATATATATATATATATATATATATATATATATTATACGTCCCTAAACTCTGATGTATTATTAAGACAATATCAATCCCTCAGAAGTTTTCTTTACAAATTTTCATACATACCCTACAAAAATAGAATATATTAGATTATATTTTTTTAGAAAAAACGAGCAACCTCAGTAGAAAAAACGAGGGTTTTGGAGCTGGATTGGATCGGAGAAGAAGAAGAAGAAGAAGAAGAAGAAGAAGAAGAAGAAGAAGAAAAGAGAGCGAGCAGCGGTTCGAATAACGGATGGAAGAGGGCTTGATTGAGAAAAATAAAAAGTTGAGAGGGTTGGTTTAGCAAGAGGAAAGAATTAAGGGGCTAAAAGTGAATTTTTTCCCCCATCAATTTGCTAATTTGTTGTTTTTGTGTCCATTAAAACCTGATCCATTAATTCGAAGTTCTAGGCCAGTGAGATATATACAAAAATATATAGGACCAAAAAGGCCTGATAAGAGATACAAAATATGAGGGCCCATCTTTTATTCTCATAGTTTTCGAAAAGATAATATATGAGAAAGCTCATGCAAGTATTCAAAAAAAATAGATATATGAGAAAGGGCCCATTTTCATACGCATTCGGGTCTCGTCCCACGCTAAATTCGGTTTATAATCATTGCGAACACACTAATTTTTCATGTACAAGAACACATTTCATTTACAGAGAAAAATTGACGCAATTTAAATTTAAATGTTGCCTTTACTCAATACTACAAAGAAAATGCCAAATATGAGGACAATTACAACCACTCCAAAGAAAATGCCAAATGTAAGTGAGAGGACCTGTTTATATAGCCCGTTGGAGGAGGAGAGAGAGAGATCGTTTTCTCCATTTGAAGTTGAAGAGCCATTATTATTACATGGTTCCATTGCTAGGGCACCGCATAAATTAGGGTTTCCTTCAAAACTAGAGTTAGAAAATGTATCAAATTGGCCTCCAGCTGGAACCGGTCCTTGTAAGTCATTAAATGCGACCGAAAATGTAGCGAGAAAATGAAGCCGAGTTAAAGAAACGGGTATCATGCCCGTTAGATTGTTTCTTGATAAATCCAGTGTTTCAAGATTAGTGAGGTTCCCTAACGAGTCGGGCATGGAACCCGTTATGTTGTTACGACTGAAATCCAATATGTAGAGAGATCTGAGCCGTCCGATTTGAATCGGTATGGTACCGTTAAAAAAATTATTGCTTAGATTCATTAATAGGGGTAAAGCTGCCAATTGTTTATATTGTGATGTATTAGATCTTTCATAAATTGGTAATTCAAGATAATGTGTATCCAATTGCATGATTTGATGATCAGCTTCAGAATTTAACAAGGGCAAAACAGTAATTTGTTGAGGGATATATCCTGATAAATAATTGCTGGATAAATCGAGGTAAAAAAGGCAAGGAAATGAGCCGAGCCAGGCTGGCACTGGTCCAGTCAGCCGGTTCCTTGAAAGATCTAGTAGTTCTAATTTCCTCATTTTTGACAGCCAAAATGGAATTTTGCCGTTTAAATTTGAGATCCCAAAGCTCAAAATTTGAATATTTTGAAATCCTAAATCCCAATTCGGTATGGCGGGTAGGGTTTCATTTATAAAAGTTTTGGTTAATAATAATGCGGTTAGATTCTTGCAAGAACTGAGAATTTGAAGCGTACCAGTTAAATTCTTGAAATTATTAACAGAGAGAGATAAAAAACTCAACTTTCCTAAATTCTGAATTTCTGGTGATATTTCTCCATATAAATTATTGGCCGAGAGGCGAAGTGCATTGAGATTCGTGCAAGTGTAGATGGAGCTGGGAATCTCTCCAGTGAAATGATTGCTGTACAAGTCGAGTCGAGTCAGACTGGAGAGTCTGGTGAAGTTGATCGACTGGAGATCTCCAGTCAGGTTGTTTGCCTTCATGTGTATTTGCCTTAGATCAGTACAATTTGCAATCTCAGATGGTATTATACCATATAAGTTGTTGGTACTCAAGAGAAGATACTGCAATTTCGTTAGCTGCCCGATGGATCCGGGTATAAACCCGGTAAGATTATTCGTACTCAAATCAAGTGTAACCAAATTGATTAACTGGCTTATTGGATATTCATTAAGAGATCCTTCAATCTGATTATAAGAGAGAGAGAGATGCTCTAGTGAGGTGAGCTTGAACAATTCATCGGGTAAGGATCCCGTAAGTTTATTGTACCCGGCCCAAAATATCTTTAAAATGGAGCAATTTCCAATTTCCTCTGAAATCTTGCCGTTGATTTTATTGTATGAAATATCTAGTGATGTAACAAAAGGGGAGAGAGTGCATAGAGATGCAGGTATAGGACCTGTTAAGCTGTTATTACTCACATTTAATGATACTAGAGAGGTTGAACTGATAACGGGTATCGACCCATTAAAGAAATTCCCTGAGAGGTTTAGTACCTGAATTAGAGGGCTTCTTGAAGATGGTATTGGTCCTGAGAGGGAATTAAAGCTTATATCGAGTGTTGTTAAACTTGTCGAGAGAGAAAGTAGTTCATGTGGTAATTGGCCGAAGAAGGAATTGTGTGAGAGGTTTAAGTAAGAGAGATTAGCTAGATTGGAGAGAACTGGGGAGATTTGTCCAGTTAGGCCTTTAGATGGTAGTGAGAGTTGAGTGACTGAACTGGAGAGATCACAATTGATGCCTTCCCATCTGCAGCAGTTTGAATTATTGGTATTCTTCCATGATTGTATTGGAGTTGAGAGAGAAGAAAGAAAGGAGAGAAGGGTTTCTCTCGCTTGATTTGTGCATGCTTCGTGGAGAGAAGGTATAGAGAGAGAAACAAGAATTAGAAGTAGGGTTTGCAGTGTTGCATTGGTAGCTGCCACCATGTTTTTAGTAGTTGCATGAAACCATTTACGGAGTAAGTCATAATCATTCATGAGGTCTTATATGAAGCCCCATACATGCCACAAATATTGTGGAAAGTGGCCCACCATGTGGAGCAATACAAGCTGGTAAGCCTGCCAACTCAAGTTGAAAACCGCCTATGAATGGGTTATGTGGGATCCACTTCATATTGTTTTACTCTCAAATTACAATTTGTGACATCAGAGTGATGAGTGATGCATAGTCAACAAATTTGGGGAAATAGAGGGGCAGTAGATAATTTTCCATAATAGAATAACCAAATGTCACGTTCCAGGAGGCTGGCAATGGCAATTGTAGAAGGTGACTGATTAGCAATATCATACGATCTTGTAATATCTCAAAAGAATATTCATAAATATTAATAAATTATATATATAGCACTCAATTCCACCGTAAGATTGTCTAAGAAAATATATATATATATATATATAGCACTCAATAATGTTTTGTTTGTTAGTCCACTTGGCCTTAAAAACTTAACAGTCAACTAAAGGTGGCGCACATGGTCAACATCTATCGTTGATTTCTGGTACGACGTTGATTTTGAAGTTTTTTTGTAAGTGGATCTATGACTTGGGAGTGAAGGGTAGGTTCAATGAATTATTGACTATTTATCTGTTAATATTATGGAGGGACTGGAGGTAGAAACAGTAGGCGATTTTCAATTTAAAACCTTCTGTTCAAGCCAAGTTTAGTTCATTTTGTCATTTTGTATATCGTGTGTAGTTCTCTCAATTTTTGCAAAAAAGAAAAGAGACCCTGCATTCATAACGAAATTTATAAATACAGAAGAGGACTCCGCTCCGCTTCGGTCCCTATTAGGTGCTATTTGATAATCAGTACAAAAAAATAGAAAAAAGATAAAAGTGCTATAATCAGTATAAAAAATTGGTGCTTACTTATATTTAGTTTATATATTTTTTAAGCATTCAAAATTTAGCAATGAAAAACACACTAACATTGTAATACAAAAAAATTATTTAGAGGGTTGATCGATTCAGGGGATGGATCGGAGAAGAAAAGTGATCCAGTTCCAGGGATTGCAAAAAATAATAATAGTTGAGAGCTTTGATTCCACATTAGGAAATAATTAAGGGGTGAAAGTGAAATCATCAATTTATTATTTTGTTCTTTTTCGTCCATTAATTTTACATGCTAGGCCCAGTGAGTTATTTTAATATAAAAAAAGTTATACCCAAAAAGGCATGATAGGAGATACAAAATACGAAGGCCCATTTTTGCTTCTCATAATTTTCCAAAAGAAATTCAGCAGGATAATATATGAGAAAGGGCCCTTTTTTTTTTTATCTACTATACAGTATGCATACATACAATGATACAACATACTCATTTGGGTCTCTTTCTCACACTAAATTCGGTTTATAATCATTGCCAACACACTATTTTTGCACTTACAACTGCAACACATTTCATTCGCAGAGACAAATTGGCACAATTTAAATTTTATATTTAAATTTTCCCTTTACTCAATACTACAAAGAAAATGCCAAATGTAATGACAATTACAACCGCTCCAAAGAAAATACCAAATGTAAGGGCGACGACCAGTTTATATAGCCCGTCGGAGGAGGAGAGAGAGAGATCGTTGAAAGAGCCATTATTATTACATGGTTTCATTATTAGGGCACCGCATAAATTAGGGTTCCCATCATAACTAGAGTTAGAAAATGTATCAAATTGACCTTCAGTTGGAACCGCACCTTGTAAGTTATTAAATGCGACCGAAAATGAGGAGAGAAAATGGAGCCCGGTTAAAGAAACGGGTATCATGCCCCTTAGATTGTTTCTTGATAAATCCAGTGTTTCAAGATTAGTGAGGTTCCCTAACGAGTCGGGCATGGAACCCGTTATGTTGTTACGACTTAAATCCAATATGTAGAGCGATCTGAGCCGTGCAATTTGAATCGGTATAGTACCGTTTAAATAATTATTGCTTAGATTCATTAATGGGGGTAAAGCTGCCAATTGTTTATATTGTGACGTAGATTTTGTATAAATAGGTAATTCAAGATGACGTGAATCCAATTGCATGATTGGATGATCAGAATTTAACAAGGGCAAAATGGTAATTTGTTGAGGGATATTTCCTGATAAATAATTGCTCGATAAATCGAGGTAAAAAAGACAAGGAAATGAACCGAGCCAGGCTGGCACTTGTCCAGTCAGCCGGTTTTTTGAAAGGACCAAAACTTTTAATTTACTCATTTTTGACAGCCAAAGTGGAATTTCACCGCTTAAATTTGAGTTTTCAAAGCTCAAAACCTGAATGTTTCGAAACCCGGTTTCTTCCCAATTCGGTACGGCCGGTACGGTTTCATTCAAGAAATTTTTGGATAATAATAATGCGGTTAGATTCTTGCAGGAACTGAGGATTTTTAGCGTACCAGTTAGATTCGTGAAATTATTTGAAGAGAGAGAAAGGAAGCTCAAGTTTTTCAAATTCTGAATTTCTGACGATATTTCTCCATATAAATTATTGCGCGAGAGGCGAAGCGCGTTGAGATCCGTGCAAGTGTAGATGGAGCTGGGAATCTCTCCAGTGAAATGATTGCTGTACAAGTCGAGTCGAGTCAGACTGGAGAGTCTGGTGAAGTTGATCGACTGGAGATCTCCAGTCAGGTTGTTTGCCCTCACGTGTAGTTGTTTTAGATCAGTACAATTTGCAATCTCAGTTGGTATTATACCATATAAGTTGTTGGTACTCAAGAGAAGATACTGCAATTTCGTTAGCTGCCCGATGGATCCGGGTATAAACCCGGTAAGATTATTCGTACTCAAATCAAGTGTAACCAAATTGATTAACTGGCTAATTGAGTATCTGTTAAGAGACCCTTCAATTCTATTTGAAGAGAGATATAGATGCTCTAGTGAGGTGAGCTTAAACAATTCGTAGGGTAAGGATCCCGCAAGTTTATTGTACCCGGCCCGAAATATCTTTAAAACAGTGCAATTTCCAATTTCCTCTGAAATTTTGCCATCAATTTTATTGTATGAAGTATCTAGTGATGTAACAAAAGGGGAGAGAGTGCATAGAGATGCAGGTATTGGACCTGTTAAGCTGTTATTACTCACATTTAATGATACTAGAGATGTTGAACTGATAACGGGTATCGACCCGTTAAAGAAATTCCCAGAGAGATTTAGTACCTGAATTTGAGGGTTTTTTCTTGTACGTGGTATTGATCCTGAGAGGGAATTGAAGCTTATATCAAGTATTGTTAAACTTGTAGAGAGAGAAAGTAGTTCATGTGGTAATGGGCCGAAGAGAGAATTGTGTGAGAGGTTTAAGTAAGAGAGATTAGTTAGATTGGAGAGAACTGAAGAGATTTGTCCAGTTAGGCCTTTAGATGGTAGTGAGAGTTGAGTGACTGAATTGGAGATATCACAAGTGATGCCTTCCCAGCTGCAGCTGTTGTTTGAGTTGTTGGTATTCTTCCATGATTGTATTGGAGTTGAGAGAGAAGAAAGAAAGGAGAGAAGGGTTTCCCTCTCTTGATTTGTGCTTGCTTTGTGGAGTGAAGGTAGAGAGAGAAAAACTAGAATCAGAAGCAGGGTTTGTAGTGTTGCATTGGTAGCTGGCGCCATGTTTTTAGTAGTAGAAGTTGCATGAATACCGTTAAAGAAAAAATGAAATTGGAAAGATAAAAGACGAACATAAAATTTCTCTATTTTAATTAGTTTTTAATTATAATTTTTTCATTATAAATGTGACACATAAAATATTTTTATATAAAAACATGTTCTCATAAAATCTTATCATCTAGATATATCTTTTCACGTACATACACATTTTTTCATACACATACAATACTTTCACACACACAATTCCTCACATAACCACACACATTTTCACACATTATTATTTTAATAAAGACAAGCATGAATCATTAGAGGAGTAAGTCATAAGCATTTATTCAAGTTATAATTTTCCTTTCCTACAATAAAGTCAAATTTGTCTAGGGCCATGTAATCGGAAAAAAAGAATACAATAAAGTCGAATTTGACGGAATCAACTGAATAAGTAGTAACCACAGAATAGAGTACTAAGTAGCCAGATGTCACGTTCATGGAGGCTGGCAATGGCAGTGTAGTAGGTGACTGAGTCAACCTTGTAATGTCTCAAAAGAATATGTATAAATATCAATGGCAATGCAGGAGGTGACTTTATATATATATATATAGCACTCGATGTTTTTTTTTCCCACTTGGCATTCACATGGGGGGCGCAAAAAAAAAATTCTTCATACTGATTATCACTTAACAAAAATTTTGAGAGAGAAAACAAATGCATAAAAATACATGTATTTCAAAAAAAAATTCATTAAAGCACTACTGATATATACTAATCCGTCAAAATCATGAGAGGGTCATGACCCCTCCCAGTCTCTATTAGTTCCGTCCCTGCCTAGGCGAGTTTCAATTTCAAACCTTTGTTCAAGCCAAGCTTAGTTCACTACTTCATTTTGTGTATCCAGTGTAGTTCAAGAAATTTGTAGTTCTCAAATTTTTCAAAAAAGAAAAGAGACCACCCTGTATTCATAATAAAAAATTTAAATACGAGAAAGCACTCCCACCCTGCTTCGCTCCTATTCGGTCCCTTGAGATGCTATTTGAAAATTTTAATCAGTACAGAAAAGAAAATAGAAGAAATATGAAAAAAAAAAATAAGAATCCATATAAACAATTGGTGCTGCCATACATTTTTATACATTTACAAACTTAGCAATGAAAAATACAAATAATACTATAATACAAAAAAATTATTTAGAGGGTTGATCTATCGTCGGAGAAAAAAGGAGATCCAGGGGATAGAATAATGAGTGGTGGGCTTGATTGCAAAAAAAATAATAGCTGACAGGGTTGATTCAACACTAGGCAAGAATTAATGGGCCAAAAGTGAATATCACTTCAATTTATTTATTTTGTTCTTTCTCTGTCCATTAAAACCTGATCCATTAATTTGACATGCTAGGCCAGTGAGTTATTATAAGAAAAAAATTAGGCCCAAAAAGGCCTGATAAAAGATGCAAAATATGAGGGTTCATTTATGACTCGTAATTTTGGAAAAAAAATTCAGAAGGATTATATATGAGAAAGGGAACAAGAACAATTGTTTTGTTTCTTTTGTATGTAAATTATGTAGATTTTTTTGTGTGTGATATTAGAGTGTGATTCAAAAGCTGATCAACTTACGTAACGTGAAGTAAAATATCTGAAAGTTGATGAGTAAATTGAATTCAAACTAATATTCTACACTTGGATTTCAAGTATGGCCGTACGGGAGGATGGCACTGGCAGATAAGCAATAGCTGTCCTGTCGTACAAAATATTATTTATATATATGTTCCATCTATATATACACAACATTGATGTATGAAATAAATGGTAATCAAATGAGTTCATTATGTATTGGATTTGAATTGTCAAATGTTAATATATATACAAAGAAAAATTTAGTCAATGTATCGTATGTCATGATAAAGTGTAGGTGGTCCAAATAATAGACATGTAGAGGCATGGATGGAACAATAGTCGTATTTTTGATAAATTTTAGGATGCTACATGCTTAATATTCAAAAGAATCAAAACATATAATTTTTCATTATAAGATCATTAATAATAGGGGCGGATTTAGGGGGTGCCAAGAGGAGCCATGGCTCCCCCTATAAATTTGAAATCTTAATATTACCCCTTAACAATTTTAATATTAGTCCTTGTGTAATAATATTTGGCCCCCTGTACTTGATATGGTGAGTACATTAAAAGAATAACAAAAATACAAGGGTTTATATCTAAAAAGATTAAAGAAAAAGTGAATCAGCCTCTTTAATGTAAGTTTGATTCTTTTGTGGACTTCAATCAAATAAGAAAATAAATCACACTAGTGTTATTGCAGATAGGTTTATCCAATCTACTTTAGAAATTCATTACATAAGATTTAGGGTGAGTAGAAAATCATATGGTTTTAGTCTTGTAGGTATACTGCCAAAGACAAAAACTTGTGCATGTTATATATATCTTTCCATATCTTATAATTTTCATTCAACTTACATATAAATAATTCCAATTTTTGTTGGGTGAAATACTCTAATATTACTAATAAACGAACTACATATAATTTTGATATTTTAACTTTTTATACAAAAATATTAAATTATTTTATGGCTAGAATTCGAATAGGCAATCTTCCAGTAGGCAATAAGCGCCTGCTGTTAAAAAAAATATAATTAGAATATCATGATACAATGTAAAGTATAATTTTTGGGCACATAAAGATAAAAATCATGAGAATTTATTTTTAAACATTACTTACATAATTTTCTAAACAGATGGCGTTATTTTTTTTTCAAAAAGTATAATGCATTGAAAAAAAAAATTCATTGTTTTATCTCTTTCACGGTCTGGCCCCCCCTATGGTTTATTTCTGGCTCCGCCCCTGATCATTATTATACCGTAAGCTAGTGTGGCAAACTTACTATTGCATTTTATAGTATATCTACCATAATAATAATTTATGCATGGACTTGTTTTACATAAATATTAAAAAAAATTACAGAGGATACGATTTCATATACCGAAGTTTTCGTATAGATAAGTCAATCATTTACTTCTCGCATTAAATCTTGTCAAAAGAAAAAAACAATTGATGAAATTGAAACTGAAAATGAAAAATGGAAGCAAACACGGTTTGAATTTTGAAGTCAAATCAATCTCCAATTCAAAATTTTGACGTGAGATTTTATGTCTCTATCAAAGTATTAGATAGTCTAAAGATAAATGATTCAATGAGAACTTTGAGAAGGAGAGAAATAAAAACAAAAAAGAGAGTATTTTTTAAGGAAAAAAACAAAAACAAAAAAGAGTCTCTTTCATTCTCTCTCGTGTGAACAGGAAAAATTAAGAGCTCAATAATGAACAATATTTAATCATCAATATTCAGAGCAAGAACTATCATCTTAGATTTTGTGTACCATAATTTTCAATATACTATTTCACACAATAAAAATAACATGAAAACTAAAAATGCACCGAGATTCAAATTATTTATTTATGTGTTCTTTATGCAACTATACAAAATTTTTGTGGTTCAGAGGCGAAACATATATGTCTCCAATGAATGATATGATACATAAAATCATGCTACAAATGAAAAGAAGTCAAAAAGGGACTATACTAAATTGTGGATATTCTTATCATATCTTATATGTCAATTTTACGATAAAATTCAATAATAGACCCTCCTTGACAAAAATAATGATAAATGGACATCATCATCTAAATAATCTATAGTCCTCTGTGCTCCATAGCCTTCTTATTTTATTTCCACATTATAAAAAACAATGAATTAAAAAAAGATAATAATTCAGAGAATATGTGGTCATATTTTGTTCAAAAAGATACCATACTATACTCATAACCATGTTAGAAGTTAGATATTTGATATGTTTACACAATAATTGACATTTGATGTTTGATATGTTTAAACAATAATTGGGTACATATCAGCATCTTGTAGTTAATATTTGTTCCCATCTTTTTGAAAGTAGGAAAATAAAAGGAATATGGAATTAAAGACTGAGGGCATTGAATCCCAATTGGTCAAGTGGTAGCCTTCAAACAAAAGTAAGCCCTTCTTTCCTCTATTCAACACGCTACTAGTAGGTATCACAAAATATTAAAATAATATACATGAATAAATACTTTATGTACATGTTGGGCAAATACTTGTTTTCTCTCCAATTTCATTCATGTTTTGAATCAGTTTAAGACTCATTAATATTCATAAGTAGTAATTTGGTAAACAAAAAATAAGAAAAATACTCAAGCAAGTAGTAAGAAAAAAAATAAGAAAAATGAACAAAATAGATGGAGAAAGAAATAAAAAGGGAGTAAACTATTTCTATACAAGATATGTGCAATCTCATCTTTCTATTATTATAACATCATTGACTTGCTACCATCCTACTTTTTAATTATTTATTTTTTGATTAAAATATTTTATAATTATTTTATAATTTATACCCTCCATTTCTCCTATCTTCTTAACATGTCTCTCATCACCTCCCTCTTTTCACTTTTCAAGGAGAAGAGAGAGAAACCATATACCACATAACCATACTCTCTCTCTCTAAAACCAAGTTCCATCTTTCCATCCTTCATGTCTCCATGCAACTACTAAACTCAAAACCATGATCATAAAACCCACCAATGCGACACTCCAAACACTCTTCCTACTCCTCTTCTTTCTCTCTCTACCACCTCTCTCCAAATCATGCACGAATCAAGAGAGAGAAACTCTCCTCTCCTTCCTCTCCTCTCTCTCCCCTCCAATCCAATCATGGACCAACAATACAAACTGCTGCGAGTGGGAAGGAATAACTTGTGACCTCTCCAGTTCAGTCACTCAAATCTCACTACCATCAAAAGCTCTAACTGGACGAATCTCTCCAGTTTTAACCAACCTGACTTCTCTCTCTCTCTTAAACCTCTCGTGTAATTCTCTCTCCGGCCAATTACCTCACGAACTACTTTCTCTCTCTACAAGCCTAACAACACTGGACCTCAGCTTTAACTCTCTCTCCGGACCAATACCAACACTTTCTCTGTCTACAGTTCAGGTACTCAATCTCTCAGGCAATTTTCTTAACGGGTCGATACTCGCTATAAATTCAACCTCTTTAGTATCATTGAACGTGAGTAACAACAGCTTAACGGGTCCAATACCCACATCCATTTGCACTCTCTCTCCATTTCTCATTTCACTCGACATTTCATACAACAAAATCGAAGGCCAAATTACAGAGGAAATCGGAAATTGCTCTGTTTTAAAAACATTTCAAGCCGGGTACAATAAACTTACCGGATCCTTACCCGTTAAGCTATTCACTCTCATTTCACTACAGCATTTATGTCTCCCTTCAAATTGGATCGAAGGCTCTCTTAACGGATATCCAATAAGACAATTAACCAATCTAATCACGCTCGATTTGAGCACGAATAATCTTACCGGGTTTATACCCGCTTCAATCGGCCAGTTAAAAAACTTGCAATTTCTCCTTTTGAGCACCAACAATTTAACCGGTACAATTCCATCAGAAATTTCAAACTGTACTGGTTTAAAACAACTCAGTTTGAGAGCCAACAATTTAACTGGAGATCTCCAGTCCATCAACTTCACCAGATTTTCCAGTTTGACTCAGCTCGATTTATACAGTAACAATTTCACTGGAACGATTCCAAGCTCGATTTACACTTGCACGGATCTCAATGCGCTTCGCCTCTCATATAACAGCTTTTATGGAGAAATATCCTCAGAAATTCAGAATTTGAAAAACTTGAGCTTCCTTTCTCTCACTTCAAATAAATTCAAGAACTTAACTGGTACGCTTCAGATCCTAAGTTCTTGCAAGAATCTAACCGCATTATTGATAGCAAAAAATTTCTTGAATGAAACCATACCGGCTGAACCGAATTGGGAAGAAACAGGGTTTCAAAATATTCAGATGTTGAGCTTTGGAAGCTCAAAATTAAACGGTGAAATTCCAAAATGGCTGTCAAAAATGAGTAAATTAAAAGTTTTGGATCTTTCGAAGAATCGGCTGACTGGACCAGTGCCAGCCTGGATCGGCTCATTTCCAGGTCTTTTTTACCTCGATTTATCCAGCAATTATTTATCGGGAAATATCCCTCAACAAATTACCGTCTTGCCCTTGTTAAATTCCGATAATCCAATCATACAGCTGGATCCAGGCTATCTTGAATTACCGATTTACACAGCACCTAAACAACAATATAAACAATTGACAGCTTTACCCCCATTAATGAATCTAAGCAACAACTATTTAAACGGTACTATACCGATTCAAATTGGACGGCTCAGATCGCTCCAAATATTGGATTTAAGTCATAACAACATAACGGGTCAGATACCCGACCCGTTAGGAAACCTCATGAATCTTGAAACCCTAGATTTATCAAGAAATGACTTAACGGGTTTGATACCCGTTTCTTTAATCCGGCTCCATTTTCTCCACACATTTTCGGTCGCATTTAATGACTTACAAGGAACGGTTCCAACTGGCGGCCAATTCGATACATTTTCTAATTCTAGTTACGAAGGAAACCCTAATTTATGCGGAAAAATTCTAATGAGAAGCTGTAAAAATAACAGCAATAACCATTCAAATGACGAATCCTTTCACAAAGAGTTGAGTAAAAAAGACGTAATTGCCCTCACGCTCGGAATTTTCTTCGGAGTAATCACAATCATTCTCTCACTAGGTTATTATCTCACCAACAGAAAAAGAAACAAAAAACCCAAAAGTGAAGCCAAATTTGAACTACCATTGAGCTCGTTCAATAATTCAGAAGTCAAAGTTGACTCGGTCAAAGACGCTGAGCTGGCGATAGTGAGGGGCGAAACGGGAATTTCCTTCTCTGAGATCCTAACGGCCACCAACAACTTTGACCAGTCAAACATAATAGGTTGTGGGGGTTTCGGTTTAGTTTACAAAGCTGAGCTGGCGAGCGGCGCCAGGCTGGCGATCAAGCGCTTATCTGGCGACACTTGGCTTATGGACAGAGAGTTCCAAGCAGAAGTAGAAGCTCTGTCCTTAGCAAAACACGACAATTTAGTCCCCTTAAAAGGTTACTGTATAAAGGGTAATTTGAGACTTTTGATTTATTCGTTCATGGAAAATGGGAGTTTGGATGATTGGTTGCACGATCCGGACCAATTAGAAAGTGACACGTGTCAGTTTCTTGATTGGCCGACGAGGCTGAGGATTATGAGAGGCGCGAGTAAGGGTTTGCTGTACATTCATCAAGGTTGCAAGGTGCAAATAATACACAGAGATATTAAATCGAGTAATATTTTGTTGGACGAGAGATTTGAGGCCAAAGTTGCGGATTTTGGGTTAGCGAGATTGATCGATCCGTACATGACACATGTCACGACGGAATTGGTCGGAACTTTAGGGTATATTCCGCCGGAATATTCCCTAAATTGGGTCGCTACATTAAGAGGCGATATTTATAGTTTTGGAGTTGTTCTGCTGGAGTTAATTACAGGCAAAAGGCCGGTTGAGGTTTTGCCGGGCGAGAGTGTGGATTTGGTGCAGTGGGTGAGAGAGATGAAGAGAGTGGGGAGAGAGAGAGAGGTGGTGGATGAGAGGTTGATGAGAGAGAAAGGGGAGGAGATAGAGAGAGAGATTTTGAGGGTTTTGGATGTGGCGTGTTTGTGTGTGGAGTTTGAGCCGGTGAGCAGGCCGGATATAAAGCAGGTGGTCGAGTGGTTGGATAATGTGGGGTTGGAGGATTTGGGGAATTAGGGTTAGGGTTTTAGAGGAGTTTAGGTAGGAAAAGAAATTTGGGGTCAATTGGGATTTTGGTATGGAGTTTTGGGAGATTTTTATTAGATTATGATAATATAATCTAATATGTATATATTTATTCTTTTTGGTGTTATTATGAAATATAAAGTTGGGATTTAGCTGGAATTAAGTTAGGTTTTTATGGGGCGTAAAGAAAAAGTGATGTAAAAATTGTATAAATTAGAGTATATGAAGAATTAAATCAGACTTTTTTTGAGATAACATGGGAGAGTTATCAGCAGCACTGAGTCATACCAGATGGGTTTTATAAGAAATATTAAAAACTTCTCTGAATATTTCACCAATCTCTCTCAGTCATTTCATCGAGCCCCTTCTCAGCATTGTCTATCCACTCTCATGTCAAAAGCATCGTCTTTTTTTGATAAAACACGTCCACGGTATTGTGAAAATCATCTTCTGATCTCTTATTTCTTCTGCAAAGAAATTTAAAAGACACGAATCCTTCTCTCACACGGAGTTCTATACAACTTAGTCACCACCTTTGCATGCCTCACTCTAAGAATCAGAATCCTGGTATGAATAAGAGTTTTGCCTCGACTGGACTTGAGGTTGGTACTATTGCTCTTTTTGGATTCTATCTACCTTTTTTTTTTCTCTCAGGATCTCAATCATTCTACTGTCTCTCTTGGGCTGGGCTGGACATCATAGATATCTCGAGAGTTTGAAATATTGATTTGTACAAATTTTAAGATTTAAAGTCTCGAGTTGTATATAAAACTTCAAAAAAAATTTAGACTCAATACATTGCTGAGTTGAAAGATTACTAAATATCAACTATATTAAATTTCTTCGCCATGTATAAATTTCGAATCTCCTACATAAAATAGAGCACTAAAAATCTCAACTGAATCTATTGTTCAAAAAAAAAAAAAAAGTAGGGTGTTCGTGCCCTCCTTAATTCGTTAATAACTCCTCTACTGACTACTGTGTTGGACTTGGACAGTATTGAGAAACAGGAAAATGAAACCTCACATGTTAAAAAGGAATCATGAATCTAATTGTCACTTTTCAATACAAAAAATGGGAATTCAGTACCTGCTATCAATTTAGGTAGAATGTAGTTGCCTAGTATGTACCAATGTCTGAAGATAAGACCAACTTATAAAATTGCTCTCCTTTTTCTTTAATCTAGTTTAAATTAAAACTTCATTTTTTTGGCGATTTGTTGATATTGTGCGAATCATAATAGGAGGCAAATATTCATCAAATACATAAATTTAATACTAAGAAGTATAAAAAAATAAAAACAAAAAATAATGAATCAAAATTAAGCCTCCTACTTCATTCATGCCCTAAATTTTTACATCTATCAAAAATGTAAACAGCATAAGAACTGAAAATTTCTAGCTTAAAAGAAAAGAACAAAAAAATAGAAACTCAAACAGAATATTCTCTTCACCAACCGCGGGTACATATATATATATTTACCTGCACAAAAAAAGGTGAAAAATATATTCAACAATTTTGGTTTGTCAATTCTAGAAAATAAAGTGACAATAATCTTAGATGCAAAACCCTAACTATAAAATCTATCAAACGTTAATTAACCTTAATTACCTCATCGATTTTGGATCGGGTTCCAACGAGAGTTTGGTATCCGTCTTTTGCTCTCCTTCGTCTGCTTAACGGGTTGTTCCGACCCGTTAACCTGCATATCTTGTTGTAACGGTGGGGCCCTCATGTGATCTAACAATTTTCTCATTGTAATTTGATTATTTTTTCTATCATTAATGCTCAATGAGTGAGAGGAACTTGAGAGAAACAAAATCAAGATGAGAAATGTTAATAGATTTTGTCTAGAGAGAGAATTGAGTTTATCCTTTGATCTCATGGTGTTGGTTAACTTTGATTTGAGGTTTGGAAAGATAAGATTTGAGGGTTGGTTAGAGATTATATAAGGGATATTTTTATAATTAAAATTTTGAAAGAGAGGGTTTGTCATGTGATTGCATCTTTGACTACACTTTTAAGTTGGTTTGGTTCTTAACTAAGGTTTACTAAGGTTTTTTATATAGCTAAACTTGGTCCATTTTTATGTTGAAAGAAAGATTTTTTAGCTGGAAATTATGGACCATTCATGCATTTTAATTGTTTACAAAAATAATTATGGATCATGTCATGCATTTTAATTTATATGAATGGGAGAAAATACTTGTATTTGTTAATTATCTGAAATATCAAATAGCTTTAATGGTAGACCAAGACTACACAGTTTTTCTTCCCAGGCTCAGGGATTGAAGTAACAACTAACTAAAATTACTGTGGTAATCAATAATTTAAACTAAGGTTAATTACCTCGTGAGGAGCACATGATATTAGTTTTCAATGGTGGTTTGATTTATGCTTTATGAATTAAAAAATGAGAAATTTGTTGTTATTTTGATTTTAGAAAGAGATCAAAAAAACTAAAACTGGAAAAACAAAGGATCAGTTTATAGCCACGTCAGACTAGTGCCAAGTGGCCCAAACATGCTGATGAGTCGTGTAAAGTTCCTCCAAAATTCTTAAATTCTTAAATAAACTTCAGGCACATCGATTTTGAATGGTACATTTATGTTAGTATAGGTATTCAAAACGAACCAACAGATAATAAATATTTAAATCAAGCCGATATACATAATTATCTAGTTCTAGACTCTAGTTATGCAAGTATAATTCAATATTTTTTTGCTTTGAGACTTCATTTTTTATTTTTAAAACATTGAATTGCGGCTAGATTTGGAAAAAAATGGGCAACTAAGCAAGTCAAAAATCAAGTGTGAAATATGGAAAAAGAGATGAAAATTTCAAACTGATGTGAATTTAGAGCCCGTTTGGTACGGCTTTTGCATGTTTTGTCACGTGTCCTGGTTTTCATGTACGTACATACATTCGCCGTATCTTGCTAGACTAGATGTCTAGATACGATGAAGCATGTTTTTACATAAAACCCTTCCTAATCATCATAATGCAATAATATCACTATAGTGGCATTATGATTGTGCAAGCACCAAGAATAATTAATTTAGTTAATTTATTTGAAAGAATTTTATGAGTAAGCATAATGAACATTGATAGCCGTGATAGAGCTTTATAGAGATTGCGAGGGTCATACCTCCCATTTCAATATTTTAAGGAAACAGTATTTATTAATAGTATTTTAGTAAATTTTTTTTGAAATACACCTATTAATACATAGAGTAATACATAATGAACTTTGAAATTTTTTATAATTACTTTTGTCAATTTACTATTTTGAGAGGGTCTTTATGAGAGTTTACAGCAAAAGATAGTCAAACTTGAAAGTGTTGACTGAGAGCCGTCCAGTGATGACGATGAGTAACTTGTTAATAAAAATGATGGAATAAATTAATGAAAGTATACAGTTAATAAAGTTAATAAGTTAATTACCTGATGTCCTTTACCTGCCAGTAATGCACAGATCTCCAAGTAAAACCAGAGGCCTGCCTGACCTGACATGATTTAATTAGTGTGGAATCCAATGTCATTAATTCTCCCCCTATTTACCCTTTTAAATCATATGGCATATTCTCATCTTTAACCCTACAAAATTATCAAAAATATCATATGTATCCCTCGAAAAGTAAATATATCTTGTGTTAGAACTACCATTTATCTTATATTATAACCCTCTTTTAATTTCTTTTAACAATACATATGTTGTTTCTCTATACTTAAATTTTGGAAAATGAATGTTTTTGTAGGTCTATGTGACATTTCTAGTGTTATGTAGGTACCTTCCTATGATAAAAACTATTTTGTAGTTTCTGTTAGAGGTGTTCGTGATATTTTGAGATTTTGTAGGGATACATATGAAATTAAGAAAATTAGATTAATTGAACTATTTGCATTAGCACCATTAATTCCGGTGGAAGTTATGCTGTGATAGTGGTGATCCCTATGTTCTGCCTTTTTTTGTCTATGGATTTTTATATGTTACCAATCACAAAATCTTACATTATTTACAACTACTCCTGTTATTAAGATAGTAATTAAGTACTGTAGATGCCAATTAAGTATTAACAGTTATCCCAAAATCTTCTTTTGCTTTCTATTCTTTTTTCTCTGTTTTCTCAAGTTAATTTAATTATGTTCGTCAACCAGAAATGTCACCGACCTTATTTCTAATTCATAAGAAGTAAGAGTTTTTTGTTTTATTTTTGTTCACTTTGTTTTTTTCTAATGAAATAAGCTTCTAATTAAGTCTTACAGGTTGGTGGTACAATTTGGCCCATCTTCGAAACCTTGTTGAGCCCACTATGTGGCAAAATTTATGCATTAATATTTATCATCAAGCACAGGAATATTTTTCTCTTTATTCAGGCTGATATTTTTTTTGCCAGTAATTATACAGACAATTCCTAGACTTCACACCACACACAAAACCATCATAACACATTAATTATGATCTAAGCTTAAAGTAAGCTCGCCATAAGTTTAACCTCTTCGATACTAATCGCACCATCATCATTGCAATCCAAGCACGAAATTATATCCATACAATCCTCAACAGTCGCAGTTCCAACCAAACTCATCACCTTTGCGAGTTCCTCTCCATCTATCAGACCACCAGCTTGGCCAAGAGCAGGAATCGCAGCCTGAAACAGATCGCCTAAACCGTCAAGACCCAGCTCGCCAGCATTCATCGTGTCTAGAAAGTCTTCTATGTTGATTTCATTATTCTGGTTTGAATCAGCATGTGTTATTATGATGTCTTTGACTTGTTGTTCATTTGTTTCGTGTCCGAGCGATGATAAGAGGCCTTGAAGTTCAGCTGTGTTTATCAGGCCGTTGTTGTCTGAATCGAAGGCTCGAAAGGCTTCGACCAGACTGCTGACGTATGTTAATGCGTCGAGATTGAGGGATAATGGTTGCATTTGAGATGGATTGGAGGAAGCCATTAGAAATGGATACGTACTTAATTTCCTTTTTTTTTTTAAGATATTAAGCTCTATATGGAATGGACTTAAATAAGGGTGGAGAGAGTGGGAGAATAAATTCTTTGTGTTGACATAAAGATATATTCATATGCTTTTTTTAAAAATTATCAGAGTATGGATCCGTAATGAACTCAACCAATGAGAACAAGTGAGGTTCTTGGTGACTTGGCTTATTATTATTCGCTGGCCTCACGTGACAAATTCTCGTGAGAAAGGGAGAGAAAATTCCCACTAAAAAAAGAAGCTAAAGAGAGAGGTGATAATATAAACTTTTTTGAAGAGATAACATATAAGTGATAATATTAATATAAACTTTGGTTTCGGCTTTCAGTAGTTTGTTACTTACCTCTGTGATTTATAATATAAATCGCTCTAATTACTTCTCTTATCTACAAAGGAAAGCATAATTCGACACAAATTGAGGCTGTTTCGTATATAATCAAATTCTACAAATAATTAACAAAAGTATGCTTGATTTACAAAATTACCTCCAAATATCTTTTGATGAATGAATTGTTGACTATGCTCTCGGTATAATAATTATTTTATGAAGGAACCATTTGTATGAAATAAACTCACATCACATGACCTCTTTCTCTAGTTTTAAAACCGCCATAAATGCTTCTTGCGGTACATCAACCTTCCCTATTGCTTTCATTCTCTTCTTTCCCTCAGCCTTTTTTCAACAAAAAAAAAAATTATTATTATACTAATAGAAAAAAGTTAAAGAATAATATTCAAAATGAGAAATAAAGGAGAGAGAGAGAGAGAGAGAGAGAGAGAGAGAGAGAGAGAGAGAGAGAGAGAGAGAGAGAGACAAAAAAGTTAAAGAATAATATTCAAAATGAGTAAAAAGAAAAGAAATAAAGGAGAGAGAGAGAGACCTGTTTCTTGAGCAACTTCTTTTTTCTTGATATATCACCACCTATACAAAACACATCAATAATATTATAATCATAAAAAAATACATAAACAACTAAAAAAACTATCATCATACAATTAACAACATTTTACTTCTTCATGTGTCAATCTACAATTTCAACATTTTACAGGGACATTAAAGCAAAAAAGAATTCAAAATAATTACCATAACATTTTGCAGTAACATCCTTCCTTATAGCTGACAGACTTTCACTAGCGATCACCTTTGCACCAATACACGCCTATTAAAACAAGTAATATTAATTACGGAATTTTTCATTTATGCCCCTGAAAAAACATGAAATTTCAAAAAATTAAAGAATAAAATATTATTATTGTACCTGGATAGGGACTTTAAACATTTGTCTGGGAATAAGTTCCTTCAATTTTTGCGTCAGAGCCCTTCCAACTGGATATGCCTAATAAAATTATAAAAAAAAATTCAAAATTTCATTTAATTTATTATTTATATAATTATGAAGTGCTCATATGTAAATTAAATTTAACTTTTTTAAATTTATTTTAACCTTATCTCTGTGTACAATTGTAGATAGAGGCTCAACAGGCTCCTGATTTATCTGAACATCGAGCTTTACTAAATCATTTACCCTATACCTACACAAAATTAATTTTATTCAAAAAAAGATTAATTAGAATTATTAATATTAGTTACAGTAGGGGCTTTTTTGCAATTTTTTAAGGAATAGAGTTGTTTTTTCAGTTTTCTGCAATTATCAATGAGGGGTTTTTGTAATTTATGCATAATACAGGGGATTTTTTGCAAATTTCCCAAAAAATATTAATTAGAATTATTAAGATGAGTTAAGGTAGGAGTTATTTTTTTGCAATTTTCTAAAGAATAGAAGGGATATTTTGTAATTTCAAATAACGGAGGGTCTTTTTTTGCAATATAAGCATAATAAAATAAAAAAAATTAAAGAAAAACTAAAGTACCCAACAAGGGAATATTCCATGCTAGCATAACCCTTGCTTCTAGATTTCATCTGATCGAAGAAATCTCCAACCATCTACAAACAAAAAGGACTATTTTGTAATATCTACAAGTAAAGGGGTCTAATTGCATAAATGCTACTAATATTAATTAATTACCTCAGCGAGGGGCAATTCGTAAATAATGGAGGCTCGACCTTCAGTTATGTAATTCATCTCTTTGAAAATTCCCCTTCTATCTTGCCCTAGCTCCATTAATGGCCCTATGAATTCTTTTGGCGTCAACATTTCAAGCTACAAATTAGAAAATAAATAAAATAAAAAATAACAATAAATATATCAGCAACATATGCAACTTTCAAATAATTTTTTATCTAATTCAATATTAATTATTTAATTAGTTAGTACCTTAACATAGGGTTCTTCAATTGATTTCCTTTTTCCAGGTTCTGGAAGCAGAGAAGGGTTTGAAACCTCCATCTGTAATTTAATTTCACGCATTAAATTAAATAAATTAGGCTTAATTAATTAATTAATCTGTTAATAAATGAAAAAAAAGATTAAATTTTGAAATAATTACAGTTTCGCCACCGACACAGTTGACTCGGTAAACCACACTTGGCGCGGTGGTAATTAGATTCAAATTATATTCCCTCTCAAGCCTTTCCTAAAATATTAATTAAAAGGAAACAGTAGCCAAATTATTTACAATAATTGCACCTTTTTATTAAATTAATTATTAAAAATTGAAAAAATAATATATTTTTTATACCTGAACAATTTCCATGTGAAGCAGGCCAAGGAAACCGCACCGAAAACCGAATCCCATTGCAGACGAACTTTCAGGCTCAAACTATACATACAATTATTATACCACAAATTAAATTAAATTAATATAAATTAAGTTACAAAAATACATAAATGAAATTCATTTCGACTCACCTTCAAAGCAGCATCATTCAGCTGCAGTTTATCCAATGCATCATGCAAGTCCGCGAACCTTCATATCCCAAAACCAAAATCCAAAATAAATAAATAAATCACAAATAAAAATTAAAATTAAAAAATAAACAAATAAAAGGAAGCTTTTTTAAAAACCCCAATATTTTCTCAAATTTAGTAATCTTAAAGTTGTTGTTTTTTTTTCTAGTATCTTAAAATCCAGCAGGGTTACAGAAAATAAAAAGCTAAGTATACGGTATATTTCAATAAATACCGCAAAATATAGGGGGGTTACATAAAAATACAAAAATAAAAATAAAAACGTCGGGGTATTACAGAAAAAAACAAGCCAAAACATTATTTTTTTCCGAGCAATTTAAAACTCAGCGGGGTAACAAAAAATAAAAAGCTAAAGCACAGGGGTGTTTTAACAAATACCAGAAACCACAGGGTGTTTTTCACAAAAACACAAAAAAAACAAATAATATAAAATTAAAAACAAATATACTGGTCGGCATCGATGGGAAATAAGCCTGAAAAAACCATAGGAGTCGCCTCAGCGTAACCTGGCAACGACTTTTCGGCTTTTCTGTTGTGTAACGTTATTGTGTCGCCCACTCTCGCGTCTGCTACTGATCTTATTGACGCCGATAAATACCCCACCTGATTAAAAAATAATATTAAATAATTAATTAATTATTATTAATTGTTGTTGTTGTTGTTGTTGTTGTTGTAGTAGAGTGGAGTTCGTAGTGGGTAGTAATGGGATTTATAGTACGCTGCCTTCAATGAAAAGAATTATGATATTGATTTCAAGAAATAATTATGATTGAAAAATATAAATAAATAAATTATTATTATTATTATTTTTGAAATAAGTGTAATTTTTTTTTATCGTTATAGAATGTACTTCTTATTGGGAATTGATGTGATTAGTTAATGAATATGTTACCTTTAATTAAGAAGATAAAATTATGTAATTTTAAGAAATAATTATAATTTAGAGCAATATGATTATTGTAATTATTAATGTGATTTCGGAATTACCTCGCCGGCGTAAAGTTCGCCAACTTCAAGCTGATTGGGCGACATCACTCCTATTTCATCCGCATAATAATCCTATTTTAAAATAAAAAAAATGTTATTTTAATACTATTATTTTTGAGATTTGAATAGGAAAAAAAGAAATAATTAAAAAAAGAAGATTTACTTTTTCACTGGCCATGAAATATATTCTGTCGCCTTTCTTTATAGTTCCATCAACGACACGGAAATAAACAATCACTCCTCTATACGCATCATAATAACTGCACGAAAAATATAATTAAAAATAAATGTAAACTAATTAATTAATACGCGTAAAATGTTTATGTTATAATAAAGTACCTGTCAAAAATGAGAGCTCTTAGTGGATTTGAAGCCGTGTCTTTTGGTGGAGGTACTTTTTTCACAATTGCATCCAATATTTCACTTATTCCAATTCCCTCCTTCAAATTGAAATAAATATTTAATTCAATTAATCAATTCATTCATTAATTTAAATATTGTTTTAATTAAATAAAAGTAAATTAACTAACCTTAGCTGAGCAATGTATTGCATTACTACAGTCCAATCCAACAACCTTGAAAAGTACGAATAGTACATTCCAGTTATTCAAATAAAACAATAACAGTAATAATAATAAAAAGTTAGGAAATATTATTTGCGGTAAATAATTTATATACCTCCTCAATTTCTCGACAAACACGCTCAGGGTCAGCTCCTGGCAAGTCAATTTTGTTCAAAACCTGAATAAAAATATTAAAAGTAAAACATAGTTATTTAAATTTAGGCTAAAAAGAAAACATACAATGTGAAAAAATATTAAATATACTTACAGGAATAATTTCAAGATCATTTTCTAACGCCAAATACACATTAGCCAGTGTTTGAGCTTCTACACCCTAAAAACCAATTAAAACATTTTAATATTTACTTACTAATTTTTTTTATTCAAAACATTTTTTATTACAAATAATATTAAAAAAATATTTTTTTATGAAAACTTACAATTAAAAAGAAAAAAGTGCACCTGTGATGCATCAACAACTAGTAGAGCTCCTTCACACGCTGCAAGAGATCGCGACACCTAGCAAAAATGAAAAATAAAAAATTAATTTATATTTGTTATTAAAAAATATATATGTATATATTTTTAAAGCTATAATTATTAAATGGTACCTCGTATGAAAAATCAACATGACCTGGCGTATCAATTAAATTGAGACAATACGGTTCATTATTCACCACATATCTCATTCGAGCCGCCTAAAACATAAAATAAATAAACTAATTAATCAAACAAATTTTCAAAAAATAGTGTAAAATTAATTAAAATGAAGCATACATACTTGTAATTTTATAGTAATCCCTCTTTCTCTCTCCAGATCCATGTTGTCTAAATACTGCGCCTTCATCTCTCTCTTCTGAACGGTACCGGTCAACTGAAGCAACTTGTCGGCTAATGTTGACTTTCCATGGTCAATGTGCGCAATTATAGAAAAATTCCTTATATTTGATATTGGCACCTTTTGTGAAAAAAAAATATCAATTAATGGTAAGAGGAATTAACAATTGTGAGTAAATTAGCTCCAAATTGAGGTTCACTTTGTGCAATTAAGCATCAATTAACGCTAAAAAATTGAATTTGTAAGCAAATTTTGTAGATAAAACAGAGATTAACAGAGAATTTGAATTACTTTGGAGAGACGATCTCGATCTTGTCCTTGATCGGTTGCAGCGAGAGCCGCTTGAACAGACACTCTGTTTTTACCATTTTGATTATTATTAATTAAGCTGTTTGAACGAAATTTTGATATAGAATTCCGTTGAGGGAATAAAATCGCAGGATTGTCAGAAAACGGAGAGTAACGGCAGCGGGCTCGCCGCCGTTGGGAGATGACGGCGTCAGAGGTTGAAGAGGGAAGCGTCGCCAAACGGCAACAGGTTCCCGCCATTGTTATCTACCTCCTCTCTTCTCTCTTCTCTCTCTTTCTATCCACTACTGAGCTTAAGCCTGAGTTTATTTTCTAGTGTCTTGTTTTAATGTAGGCCACTAGAAAAATACATGGTCCACAAAACTTTTACGGGCCATTACGAGATTAAATTTGAAAGTAGTTAATATGGGCTTTCATTGGGCTATTTAAACCAGAATTTGATGTTTCCTTACTAAAGTCATAAATAAATAAAAATGTATGTATATCCTATTCATGAATACCCTAAACAATGCTAACATGCCATAAATATGCCTCCTCTTCTCAGTTTACTCATACATATAAAATAACTAAATAAAGGTATTTCTTGATGTATTGAGTTATATCGGAAAAGGAAGATATGCATATATGATACTATGATAATACTTATATTTTCTAAGGGTGGTGATATTTTGAGCGCTCCATTCTCTGGGTGGAGCGCAATTTTGAATAAATTATGTTAATACCGAGTATACCCCGTAATTAATGAGTTAACCAATGATAATATCTTCTCAATCAATTCAGTTACCATTTATATCTCTTTCCAAAATCTCTCAGCACGTGGAGGTAGTATGTACATAAGGCAGCATGCATGAAATTATGATTTCAGGATTTTTACAGTAACATAATATATTATAATATTTTTGTTATAATATATAATAATATGATATGTTAGCTATAATTTATTTGAAGACAAGATAAATTTGATTAATTATTATGTTTATTTTTATTATTCAGAACAATAACAAATTATTTAATAAAACAAAAAAAGGTGGAGGTAGGACATAAACCAATATTTTTTTAATCAAAGACTCATTGGCAACACATGCATAAATTTGTCTATCTAAATTATGAAAAGACTCACATAAATCGTATTTATTAATATGAAAATATACAAATTATCAATGCTTTAATATACAATAGATCATATAATCTCTGTTACTAAAAGAAACAAAAACAATAATATATCACAATTTGATAATCTAACTAGCTAGTGGCGGAGCTTTATAGAGATTGGGGACAATGATCCCCCCAAGATTTGCGACACACTAGTACATATTATAAGGATTCAATGAATAAAATTTCGAAAACTATATATTTCTATATGTGTTGGCCCCTTCAACATTTCATGCAAGCCTAGTTTAGTGAATATTTTCTGGCCCCGAGCAAATCCCGTCAAATTTCGCCACTGAATCCAAAATAAAAAAAAATATTTTTCTCAAATTTAAATGTCACTGACAATCCAATGATTCTCAAATTTAAAAACAAACAACATTAACCACATACTAATTTATCAAAAAGAAAAAAGTTCACCACGTACTATGTGTGGTGTTTAAATTTAAATCAATCAAAGTTGTATTATTTTTCAAGAGGAAATGAGAGAAAAATTATTTTGGTAAGAACTATAAATGGAAATATTTTTTAGAGAAATATACCATTCATATGCTATGAATTGATTGAGAGAAGATATTAATGATTCACTTAATTAAGGGGTATAACCGGTATTATCATAATTTGTTTAAAATTGCGCTCAACCGAAGAAATGGAGCGCTCAAAATATCATCACCCATTTTCTAAATATATGTTTGACGATACTTCTTATTTTATGGGAAACATATCTGATGTTTTGAGATTTGATAGGGATACACACGTTAAACTTGGGCCTTAAACTGGGCCTGTAAAATTGGTTTTCGGCTTTTTTCTACTCAGCCATCTATAAATACCACCACACCATCACTCTTCGCATTCTCTCTCAGAAAACAAAACAAAACAAAGCAAAATGCGTTTGAATCCAGGTGCACCAGATTACCACCCATCTGATCCATACATATGCACTTACACGTGTTTCTTCCCACTGCCGCCACCTGGCATTCCGGTTCCTTTTCCTCCTCCATTTCCACCCAAGCCAGCTTCCTTTCCTCCTCCATTTCCAGCTATGCAAACGCCATTTCCTGCGTGTCCACCCAAACAAGCTCCCTTTACTACACTTCCACTCAAACAAGCTCCCTTTAGTCCATTTCCAGCTCCATCAGCTCCCTTTTTGCCTTTTCCAGCTCTACCAGCTCCTCCTACTCAGCCACCATGTTCGTTCAACGCCAAGGTTTTATGGGTTCCGAAAGAAGTTCTGAGGAATCAAAACCAGTTCCTCACTGTGGATCCAGTTTGGCCGACTAATTCTCAAAGTAAACCTACAGATCTGGAGTTTGGTACCGCTGGCCCTTTAATCAAAGGGAGAACTACGATCATGATAAAGAATATACCCGTCAAGTTCACGTAAATTTTATGTTTGTTTTATTTTGTGCATTGTTACCTTTTTCTTTCTTTTTTCTGTAACGTTTTTGGGTTTTGTTGTTTTCAACAGGAGAGCGATGCTCATACAAATGTTAGATCAACACTGTGCTGTGCAAGGGAAAGAAGTTAAGTCAGCATATGATTTTGTGTATGTTCCCATCGATTTCAGGTTTACCTCTCTCTCTCTCTCATTGTCTTAAATCTTAGTCTTAACTGATCTCTCTTTCTATATATCTCTATTGCTTAAGTTACATTAATGGCTTTGAGAGAATGTTTCTCATAATTATACTCTTTCATTTATGCCACTTCACTTCAATAAATGCTTGTTACATTCAATTTTTTTCAATTTTTTCATACATGCAGAACTGGTCTAAGCAGAGGGTTTGCATTTGTGAATTTCACCACACCTAAGGCCGCAGAAAAAGCTTACGAACAGATTCACCATCATAAATGGACTGTCTTTAAAACTCACAAAATCGCACACGTTTGCTACGCCTTCATCCAGGTGATTTTATTTTTAATCATACTTGTAGTAATTAACTTGCACTTGTTAACAACTTTTGAGGCTTGGCCTTGGAATTTATTAATTTTTTTTGTAATAATTAACTTGCACTTGTTATTAATTGTGAGGCTAGAAATTATAATTTTTTTATTAATTGTAGGGAAAAGAAGCATTGGTGGCCCGTTTTAAGTTGGCACAATTCTGGTGCCACACAGATGAATTTCTCCCTGCGATTTTTACGCCTCCGCGAAATGGAATGACGTCTCTTCCTTCGCCTGAAGTGATTAGTAGAAGATATTAATGGAAGTTTCTATCTAGAGTTAACTAATTAATTATAATCATTGTGTTTCGTGCATCAAATTTTGTATTATATATATGATGCATGAAAGGTTGTTGTTAATTAGGGTTTGTGTGATGAGAGTTGTGAGTCTTATCTTTCGAGATTTGTCTTTAGTAGCTAGGTTTTAGGTTTTAAATGTCAGGGTATGGCTAGTATTTGGTGTGCTTGTGTGGGGGGTTTGAGACTTGAAAAGACTCTGTCGGGTTGAAAAAGAGTATAATGAGATGATGTAGAAGTAAGTTTGACAGTACAAGTGTTGTGTAATGGGTTTCAAATTTCCTCTTATAAATTATAAAATCATAGAAGGTTCAAATTTCCTCTTATAAACTATAAAATCATATGAAGGTGGTGTGATTACTGATTACTTCGTCACTGTTATAAATATGTTATTAAAAAGGGAATAAAGCACAATGTCAGTGTCACATATCATAATCAAGTAAGAATAGCCATAAATTTTCAAGAAATATTTCTCTTTATGTAATTATATTCCCCAAAAGTTAGAATTGTAAATATTGCGTTTTAAAAGCCTTTGTCTTGATCCTAATAAGGCATAACGACTTATACGAGCTGCAAGAAAATCAGACAGTCAGGTCCTTTATTTGTACAAGAAAGATTGAAAAAGAAAAAAGATAGTCTACAGTCTATCTAGCATGTGTATCATCAAAAGTCTAAGATCTCATCTATATATATTTAATAATTTAAGCAATATAATATGCAACTGGAAATGTTTGTTAAGGTGAAGTTTGGCTTTTTTTTTTGTTAGTACTAGATATATTGGTACCCTTGCTCCGCTTCTAAGAAATTTTGTAATTATGAATACAATATTACAGTTGAAAATCAATTACATTTTTGTTGACATTTCATATTCTCCTTACATAATATTTTGAGACTTTGTAAGGGTGCGAATGAAGAACATTGATACTATCTAAAATGTATAAATTCTGACAATTTTTTATATTAAATGAGAAAAATAAATTGGTGTTTCTCAATTTATACGGTTTTATTTATATATGATATTTTGAGATGCGGAACATATAAAACTTCTAATGTTGTAACAATAAGTACAATATTTTATTTTTTGTAGAGTATGCATGAATGAGAGAATAATAATATGATATTGCAAGTAAATTCTTGTTTCAAATTTTGAGATTTTGTAGGGTTATCCATGACAATTCCCTAACAAAACTACTCTTTTCATGGGCATGTGTCAAAAGGAGAAAAGAGGTCAAAAATTGTAGAATAGTTATAATAATAATAATAATAATAATAATGAAATTATAGAATAGTTATACTTTTCCTATTATATAATTATAATTCCATTTTCTTTCTTTTTTTGGTTGTCATATAATATATGCAAAAGATTTTGAGAGTTGACAAGATGTAAAAAGACATGCATGGTCATGTGATAAGACTGGAAGTTTTGTGTGTGAGCTTCTGTTTGTAGTAATGATTAGAAAGAGAGAAATAAGTCGATATGTCAAAATCATTGCTTTGTTTGTGAAAGTTTGATAAACTTATTCTTGGAACTAAGGCCATTAATTCTATCATTTCAATAAAAAAGAAAGAATATGTTGATAGTATCTTCTCTCTCTGGATTATTGCACAATATTAAGATTTGAATCTTGATAAATATGAAAAAGTTGTTATTTTTTTTAAATGAATTTGGTTGCAATATATAAGTGGAACTTAATTTGTATTGCAACTATTTTACAGTTCTATTTTATTTGTACAAAGTGATCGATATCCCTAGAATTCATTATCCCTACAGATTCAGACCAAAACCTTGCTTATCCATATAATTGCATAAAAAACACTTTATTAATACAAAAATACACGCTTTTAAATAAAAATATATAAAAATACACTTTGCTAGATGAGGAGAGAGAATGGAACTTATCTCCAATACAGTTGAGTGCTCCAAAAAAGATTAATCAAGACCAAAAGTAACATAGAAAATTAGATCACATAAAAGGCAAAAAAAGAAACTTGTAGCACATGCACAAGAGCCAATATGGTTACATATCTCAACAGAACCTTGCATGCTTAGAAACTAGCATATGAACGTACAGACTGCAGAGCTAAGCATAGGCTCTATATATTTATTCAGATACATATTTTGATACAAGTTTGTTTATTCGTATTTATGTATATATCACGCAAAAATCATAAGAAAGCTGAAGAGGAAAAGCCATTGTCAGCGATGTTGATGACATGGCTCAGTATTATTGATTGGTTCATTTGAACCGATGCCATGAAATAATCTCAAATTTTAATAGTGGTGCAGCTAAGTGCATGCTGCTTTTTCAGGTCTATATTGTACTTTCTTTGCATTTTGTTAAGAGAATGCTATTTTAATGATTGTTTTTCTTTTGTTCTTCTTTTGTATATTTTACTTATATTGAATTTAAGAGAAAATTAGTAATTAACCTTTTGAAATTACATATTTTTCTGATAGCTGTTCCATCAAGGTTTTTTAGGCAAAAATATCGGTTTAAGTTTGCTATAGTCGTGTGTATTATTTTTATTTCTAAGTAATTCAATCTAGAAAGTTAAAAGAATGAATGTACAATGAATAAAACATTGACTCTGTGAAAAATAAGAAAAAGAGAAAAAGTAGAACTCGTTAATGAGGGGAGGGCAAAGTAGAAGATAAGGTTCAAACTTTACTATTTTTATGAAAACATGAAGATTCATGCATGATCTCACTCTGATTTTTGGTGCAGCCTTCTTTTTATTTAATTCTTCTTGTCCTCATATAAATCTAGAGTGAGACAGAGGGGTGAAAATGATGAACATATATATTTTTAATAATTTTTTTTAAAGTATACAAAATGATTACCATAAATCATATGATACTTATGTAAGTAAGAAAAAACAAGTGTGGGGAAATTCTTCAATGATCCCTAAAATTTCGGAATATTATAAAAAATTATGAACTCCTAAAATACTCGGAACTTCTCTAACTTATATTCTTGTGCATTGCATGGGCAGATGTGTAATCTTATAAATCTGGTTTTGGAAAAACAAGCACGAATCTTGATGCAGAAAGAACCTTCCCAAAAGAATGTATGGTTTCTCCTCGAGCTCCAAACTCAACTTCATAAATTAATTGCAAACATCCAAATATCCTGACAAGCCAGATAAACTGTTTTTTCTTTTGTTATTATTTTGAATTTCAACTTTAGATAACAATTGTAAAAATCTATAGTAGTTTTATTATAAGAAAGGAGAGAATTTTTCAAAAGAACTACTCTCAAACTTATTCCAAAATTAAAAAAAATCTATTGTTAAATTTAATCTTATATAAAATCAATTTTTTGGAAATTTTGCAAGAAAAAAAACTGCATTTTCTTTTGAAAAAACTTTCTAAATTTTGGACCATTTTCTAAATTATTTAAAATAATGGCCCTTTTGAATTTTTATATAGTGATTTTAAGCCCGTGGGCCTCTGAGATCCAATCATTGCTACTATTTTTTTTGCGTAAGCAATCCGTAGGTTATACATTGCAAATTAATGTTTTTTTTAGGTTAGTACTTGGTTTTCAAAGAATTTTTAAATCCACATACACCACTTGTATTATAAAAATACTAAGTATCAGTGTGTGTCAATTATTTTATGCACATGAATCGTGATGTTAATAAACTGATGATTGCCATTATATTATATGTTGGAATAAAATCCTAGCTATGATATGATGATGTGAGATGTCTCAAAATTTCATTTCCAGCCAGTCTAAGTGCAAATATTCCTCTGCGAATATATAATGGCAGATTATTCATATATTTTGAACAATTTGTCTTGAGTGCCTTGGATAATTCCGAAATTTTATAAAAAAACTTAATTATAAATTTTTTAAATGGAATATATAATGCAGTGTTTTTCTTTTTGCAAATTTGTCAATATTTATTTGTGGGGACGAAATGTGGCGACGTTGAAACTTGAAAGAAAGAATAATACAAACTAGTATTTAATTGCCGCTGTATTGAAATTTGAAAGGGAGAGGAGATTAGGTGAGAGCAATTTATACAGGGCAGTTAATTTCCACTTTTCCGCTAATAAGTAATAATCAATATTTCGTGTTTATCTGGTCTATCTTATCTTCTGCATAGATTAGTATTTCATTTTAAAAAAATTTAATATATTTGTCTTTATTTTTTTTATTTTAATATGTTTGTCTTTATTAAATATTTTTTTATTATTTGCCTTAAATTTTTTGAATTTGGACGGTGAGTCAATTCATTCAGAAATTATATATAGAGGAAAATTATCAAAATATGCATTATGGATAGGGTAATAACAATCGAAAAATAATCAAAATATGCATTATGGATAGGGTAATAACAATCTTATTCTGACTAAGAACCTATATGCTATTATTATTATTATTATTATTATTATTATTATTATTATTTATAGAATTGGTATTAATTAGCATCATGCATGACTGTCAGGATCGACCACAGGTTCTCAAGGACTCTAATCCCATGTTCAAAAAAAGCCCCAAAAAAATTTCAAATCATAAAAAAATAAAATAGAAAATTAATTTGTTTTTTACTTTTGCTATATCAAAAAAAGAGAACATATATATATACTATCCAAATTTTCCTTATCTACTTCGCTCAAGTTTATCTCAACTTGTTTCTAAGAAAAAGTATTAACGGCTACTTGATGAGAGTTAAAAATAGCACTATTTTATTATCATATTTAATACATATAATTTAGATTTCATGTTAAAAAATAGGATTTTATGTTATTAATATGGTTGCAGGCTTATTCTATACTAATTTATATTTTTATAACTATTTGTTGTATTTTGGGCTCCTTTTTTTTAATTTTTTTTTTCTTAACGTTTACTTAATATAATATAGGAAATATGTTATAAACGGACCTCTTCTAAATTCCGAACCCTAGACCCAGGTCTCATTGGACTAGGGTTAAGGCGGGCTCTGATGACTATATTGCGAAAAAACAAAAGCAAAGACGAGTCAAAACTACATAATTAAAACATTTTTCTAATAATCCTAATCAAGTCCATATCACCGGCTTTATTTGTGCTTTTCAAATTTCATTTTCATTTCAAAAATCACATTAAAATACAAACAACAAGAAATCAAAAAGCCAATGTGGTCACCTCCTGAAAAGTATGACAGCGTGTCATGATATGCGTCACATATTATATCTAAACAAAAATGCTAAATAAGCTCTAATTCATTATCATGATTTTCTTTTTTGAATTCCAGACAATAAATTACAAAATTCTCAATGGAAACTAAAAAATCTACTATTTTTCTTGTCGAAAATCAATAATTATCGATTAGTACAGACACATATTAAAAACAATTTCTAACTAATGGACTGAGCTTAAATATTACTGTATGACTGACCTGCAAAACAAACAAATCAAGCATTTTTAAAGGACCACACTCTCTTTTCAATTGATTATGTTTGTTGGATCGTACAAACAACTTTAAACAATTTTTTTTTTATAAATAACTCTAAACTATGTAAAAATAAAACAAAATAAAACATTCTAAACATGTTATAATGTCGTATATATAATTAATTACAGGCTATCATAATAACAAAAGGCGTATGATTCAGGGAATATTTAAGTTGATGGTCCATATTAAGCATTTAAATGAGGTTACAAATTGCACCACATTCCTCACGAGTTAAAGGTGCCCCTGTCCTCATGTCCTTCTCATCTCCAGTTCACTTCACCGTATTTCTCGATTTCAACTTCACTGTATTTCTCCATTTCTCTTCTCAGACTGTTATACAACAACTCATACAATTGGAATATTTAACGTACAGTTCATTTATACGATTAACTGGAGAAGAGTTATACTTCCTGACGCTGCTGGTCGCCGTATTTATAGACAAGATCTCATGTCTATATAATAACTGTATAGTCTATGTGATGGTTTTACTAAACATAGGATTTGTTTGAAGTAAAGTGACTACTCGTTACATAGATTGTATGAATGTTGCTTCTACAGCCGATTATTTAATACCTGTTCAGTTCCCCGTATGAGTTGCCCACATTTGCATTTAATGTTGGAAATTTGGCCTGCACCTGGTTTGTCATGGTTTATTTACTTATCTTCATATATCATTTCAATTTCAGCCATATGAGAACATTTTCTATATTTTTAATATATTATTGAACGCAAAATCATTTTTTTTGAGTAATTTTGGAGGTGGATTAAATTATCCACCGTCGAAAGCAAAGAATTTCATTATTTTCTTAGTTTTCTCATTTTTTTTAACATTGTGAAATATATTACTGTGATTTTTTGTAACATGTTGTGAACTTAATAAATGTTGGTGTTTATACCGGGTCCATAAATAATATTCACTCTTATCCTCTCCCTTCATCTCCTCCCTCGTTTTTATTAACCTTGTTCATTTCGCCTTTCTTATTCTATTTCTATATCTATATCTATATCTATATCTATATCTATTTCTATTTCTTCGAGTTCTTTATTTTATTCCACTTGCTCCTCCTACCTTATTCTTCTCTCTTTTCTTTTCTTAACACAAGCCCAACAAACAGAAAGACATTCTTCTTCTTATTATTATCATGTCTCCAATCTTCCATTTGTCTCTAGCTCCGCTCTTATTCCTCCTTACTCTCTCTCTGCACCTCTCTCCCCCCTCTTACTCCAGTCAGTTATACCACCTCGATCAAGATATCCTCCTCTCTCAAGCCCCCTTGTCTCCGTTGCACTACAAGAATCAAACCATCATTACTTGCACCAGTATACCAACAATCCCACAAGAAACTGACGCGACCAACAATGGTTGGAAGGAAGAAATACTGCAAATGGCGAAGGAAGAGGAGTTAGTGAAATGGGTTAAGACAATCAGAAGAACTATACATGAAAACCCAGAATTAGCGTATGAAGAAATTGAAACGAGTAAATTGGTACGAGCCAGATTGGATGAAATCGGAGTCGGGTATCAGTACCCGATAGCCCGAACTGGGATTATAGCTACAATCGGGTCTGGCCAGGATCCGATAGTCGCCTTAAGAGCTGACATGGACGCACTTCCAATTCAGGTATTAAAGCTCGTTTTCTTTTTTTACTGGATATAAAATTAATTTGTTTACTGAATCGAAATAGTTTGGTTGTGGGTTCTGTTCGTTTGTCGTGATTAGAAATAAGGGAAAGTTTTGGTTTTTCTTTCACATGTTGAGAAAAAGTATAGGATGAAAGGGAAAGTCAACTATTACCCCTGTATTTTGTTTTTGTTGATATCATGAAAGGAACGTTTTAACTTTTTTTTTAATGTTGTTTAATTGGACACTATAGTGCTGGTAATTATAAAAAAATCACCTGATAAACAGAAACCCTTAATTTTATTCCCCTTTATAAATAATTATTGTAATTAATTTCTAGCCATCCGCCTGTATTAAATTAATTTTAACAAAAGGTGGTGATCTTTGTAAATTTTATGAATTGGAAAGGTTTAATTTGTAGTATTTGTTAAGAAAAGTTAAATTGTTTCACAAAAAAAGAAAGGATAAGTGCATGAACATGAACTACTTACACTTTAATTGGTGCAAATAAATTTTTTTTTTCTTAATTTTAATAACAAAAAAGATATTAATTCAGAGTGGTCCTTACTTATTGTGAGTTAGTTCAAGTGTCAAATTTTCCCTGTTTGTTAGCTTTCATGTTCTTTTAATACTCATTGTCATCAATACTTATTATATATGCGACAAATATATAGTTCATACGAGAAAAATTGTAACTATTCATATTTGAAACACGTGTTGCAAACCTACGAGCTAAATTAAATTAAATTCATTTATTTCTCTAACTGTGTGGCAATCTGTGTAACAGAATTCTGTACCAAAATAATCGGTACTGGTACATATAAAAAATGAATGGGAAACAGTTAAATAGAGACACGCTACCCAATTGGCCGCATAGTTATTGTTCGAAAAAATGTGTACATTTTTCTTGTTTTGTTGACTCTGAGTTTCTGGTGTATCAGACTAAAACTGTTTTAATTTGACTGAAATTTGTGGTATTTTTTTTACTGATGAATAAAAGTCAGCATTTTGGCATGTGTTAAATGTGGTTTTAGAAAATAAATCATAAATTTGTACTGCTATTACAGAATGTGAACGGGATTTTTCTTGTCAGATGACAGACATTGTTAGATTTTTGTTGCGTATTTACAGTTACTTTTTGAAGTTGAAAAGTCATTGAACACATGTTTTTTATTAAAAACACACGGTTGGTATTTTGACTTTTGAGCAGTGAAATAACTTCCTTTTCTAGTCTTTACATCACTGTATTAAATGTTTTTTTTTTCTTTTCTTGGGTCTTTTATATTCGTAATTGCATAATTACTTAATCGGGCAGTAATGAGAGGTAATTAAGTTCTAAAATTAGTTCAATTATATTGTAACGAAAAACATTCAATCGAATCTCAGACTGATTAAGTCTATCTAAATTTACCGAAATTAATACCAGTAAATATCTCAATAAATATATTTTAATTTATGTTATATTTTTTTGTGAATTTAGGAAGCGGTTGAGTGGAAACACAAGAGCAGAAATAAGGGAAAAATGCACGCGTGTGGTCACGATGCTCATGTCGCTATGCTTCTTGGCGCCGCGAAAATTCTCAAATCTCGCGAAAATCTCCTCAAGGTTCTTTTCATAAATATTCCATTCATTTAAATAATTATAACTATAATTCCTACTTAACACATTTAGTAACGATTATTCTCCTCATTAACAAAAAAATCACCTAAAAATAATAATAAATAAATAAATAAATAAATTAATTAAATAATAATTACAATAATAATAATAGTAATAATTCCTATTTAATACATTTAGGGCACATTTGTATCCTATTCCAATAACTAAACAAAAAATCGCATAAAAACTAAAAATAAATAATAAAAATAAATAAACAACAACAATAATAATAATATAAAATAAATAAATAATAACGATAACAACAACAATAATAACAGTAAAAACAAAAACGAAAACAAATAATATCTCATTTCTTATTCTGAATTCAGGGCACGGTGAAACTAATATTCCAACCAGCAGAAGAATCCGGAATCGGCGCGAAGCGCATGATATCTGAGGGCGCGTTAACCAACATCTCAGCCATCTTCGCTGCGCACGTGTCATCTCTCCAATCCGCCGCTGTCATCGGGTCCCGCCCCGGCCCGCTCCTCGCCGGCTGCGGCTTCTTCAGAGCCATAATCAGAATCCCGGATTTTGAAAAAGTCGGGAAAGGAAATCCGGGGGTCGTGGTGGCGGGGGCGGCGATTGTTGGCAGTCTGCAGAATTTGGTTTCGAGAGAGGCTGATCCTTTGGATTCACAGGTTTGGTTATGTTTTTGTATATTTTTGTTGGGGTATTTTGGTAATTGCGGGGAGGTTGCGGGAATTTGGTGTGTTTTGAAGTGAGAGTTTGTAGATTTGAATCGGTGAATTTGGGGTTGTATTGGCTTTGGATTGATATTGAATTGTTATGGTTAGAAATGGTGACGTGATAGTTGGTAAAGGGGTGTGAGGTATTTGAAGTTGCAAGTTGGTTTTGATTTTTTTATTTTTTTTAATATTTAGGTGGTGTCGGTTGCGATGGTCAACACGACTGGTCAACAGGGGGAGCTTCCGGAAGAAGTTGTACTTGGCGGTACTTTTCGAGCTTTTACTAATTCTAGCTTTTACCATCTGAGGCAAAGAATAGAAGAGGTATTTTAAAAAGCATAACATATTTAAAAAAGTAAATTATAATATCTAAAATATTATCATTATGTACTTGACAAAAATGAATTCGAATAATTTTTTTTTTTTTTTATATTTTTAGGCATAACATATTTAAAAAAGTAAATTATAATATCTAAAATATTATCATTATGTACTTAACAAAAATGAATTCGAATAATATTTTTTGTTTTATATTTTTAGGTTATATTGACACAGTCTAGTGTATACGGGTTTGACGCTTCGATAGATTTCTTTGAAGACCAAAGTTTCTACCCACCAACAATAAATGACGATTTTATGTATTCCCACGTAAAAGACACGGCAATCGCGATGTGGGGCTCGGAAAATTACGTAGAGGTCCCTCCTGTGATGGGCTCGGAAGATTTCTCGTTTTTCTCCGAAATTGTGCCGGCCGCGTTTTTTTATATTGGAGTGAGAAACGAGAGTTTAGGAGCCGTACACTTGGCGCACTCGCCTCATTTTCAGATTGATGAGAGTATGTTGAATGTTGGTGCGGCTTTTCATGCGGCTTTGGCTGAGAGATTTTTAGAGATAAGAAATAAAAGAACTGATTCTTGATTGTTTTTTGTGTTTTAGGTAGTAGTAATGAAATTGTAAAGTTTTAGTAATTGTGTTTGTTAGTTCAGTGAAAATGTGTAGGGTGGAAACTGGAAAGTATAAACTAGGTAAGTTTGCATAAAGTATAAACATGGGCCTCTTATGGAAACATGTGAAAATGACATTTGGGCTTGACCCAATTTTAAAAAGAATACGTAGCCTACTTATGGAAGTATTTTAAAATAGTTTACGGGCTTGACCCAATAAAGAAAATAGATCTCTTCAAACGAGTGTCTTTAGTATTCTTTTAGTAAAATTATTGGCCCGATAAGCCAGTCCAATTAAATGTGGACCAAGAACTAAGTACCACTTCATCAGAAAGAAATTCAAAATATTGTAATGTATACATGGTCATAATTAGCATGGTATTATTGTTGCAAACATACTAAAAGGAGTTCTATATTCTTGCAAAACTTTGAAAAAAGTACTCTTTATTAAAGTTTTGGTGTTATTATTACTACTGTATCCTTTTTGAGAAAGCTGTAAAATTTCTCTAGACATTCACATGCATGCATAATTGATCAGGCTGAAAAAGCTTAGAGAGAGAGAGAGAGAGAGAGAGACTCCAAGATCCACTTTTCAGTTTTTCTCTTTAATTTTAATTTTTCTATTTTTACCACTGCTAGCTCACATGGGGAGGTGAATATTTGGTTTGGTCCCTCACAATTTTTGTACCATTCATGACATATTTGTTTATTAATTCATTTTTGTCATCATTCCTTTTCAACCCAAAAGTTTACAAATTTTACAAAATAGTTTTGGCTCCGTTAGTTCATTTCAAACTAGAAGAAAGGTGAACACCTTTGAATGTGCCAGCTTCAAAATATGACAAAAATTTGTACAATTAAAGAGTCTGTACGCTTTCGACACATGATGATGTTGGTAACAAATTAATATAACAGACAAGATTCATAAGCTATAATTTATCACCTAGTTGTAAGATCTAACAAAGATTTAGATCAGAATCATCTGAAAAAACATATAAAAATAACAAAAGGAGATGCATTAAGAGGGGATGCGTACTCACTAATGTATGTCTACTATGCATGTCAAATGCAGAAACATGCAGAAACTGTAGATCATCTATTTAAAAACTGCTCTCTCACAAGTCTATCATGTGGCAACTGGATCCTGATCCATCAGGTAACATCTACTTCCTCAAATCTAGACCTAAAAAGTAAAATAGCTGCTGCATTGTTTTCAATTTGGAAAGAGATGTGTACAAGAGCCTTTGAAGAAAAGGGAGCGAATCATACGCAGCCAACTGCGTGGGGGCAGAACCTATCCTACCGTCCGATTAGAGATCATAATTATCATGCTTGTTAACTATTAACGGATCTGTTAACTCCAAATCTGTCTATTGAATCTAGCTCCTTCCGTTAATTTATCTCTGACCGTCAATCTCTCTCTCAATTTTAGAAAGAAATCCCCTGATTGACAGAAATTAGGAAAATTTATTTCTGAGAAACAATGGTGAAATATCATCTCTTCCCACGATTCATCTTCCTTCCCCCTCTCTCTATATTCACCTTCATTAGATAGATCTCTCTCAAAGCTACTCTCTCCATGGCTCTTCCTCTGCTTCTGATTCTCGTTTCTCTCCTCTCCATGTCTCTTCCTATAGTGCAGATATATATTTCTAATAGGACCAGTGATACTAGTGTTAGGGATGGGGCTGTTCATAAGTAGCATGGAATTGCAAAGACCTAATATACTGTTTTGCCTTCCAATAATTTGATCTGTTTCGCCTTCTTCCAGTAATTATTCACATGCAAGGCCAAGATGGCTAGAAATGAAGTCCGTGAATGAATTGAAGTCGTTGCTGGAAAATAAAGTTGGCGAACGAATTGAAGGCTAAAGCTAACCTTTTGTATATGCATCAAATATAGATAAATGTGTACATGTCTTGTATATACAATAAGTCTTGTACTTCATGGCATTGTAAATTTGTGATCATGCTCTCATTCTTAGCCTCAAGTTTTTCAGTACAGAGACTATATAAATGTTGTTAATATACTCAATATTACTCTTACTGTCACAAATCACATTTTCTTATTTCTGAATGGTATGTTCATATTTAACTCAAATAAAGACATTATCATTATATTTTTCAAGATACAGAACTACAAAAGATTTACTAATGTATGTTTCAGTTGAAATATTTAATATATAGTTTGGCTTCATACCATAATTTAATCTAAACAAATCTTACCTAAAAATATTAATAACTTGCTAAAGCATCTCAAATAAATTTAAGTACTACAAAAGAACTAACAAGAACAACAATATTTCATTGAAAGGCGCATGTCTCGAAATAAGTTTAATTGAATGATACATCATAACTCAACATAGCAACAAAAAGAAAAAAAATACAAATATTTATTTTCATATGTGCTTTGCAACCCGTTCATGTATCTAACTCTTTCCGTTTTCGTGGTTTATCTCCTTTGGATCGATCTCTGTAAACACCCTCTATAGTACAAGTAAAAATTAACATGATACTGAATTTTGACGTATTTTTCCGACATTATTCATTCGAATACTAAATCCAACACGAAACGCATGTTTAAAATTTATTAGCTGCATCATCAGTAGGAAATTCCATACGAATCCTAGGTTCTTCGAATTGATGTTCTCCCTTGTCCATTCCAATTGAGTTATGGTCTGGAAAAAAGGAGAAATTAACATAAATCTGAGAAGTTATAGCTCAGTGGAGACTTCATTGCATAATTAAGGGTCAATTGAGATTTGAACGCGACTAATATGGCCACAATTCAGAAATTTTAATAGAACAATTACACCAAGAAAATCCTACTGTATAAATCAGAGATGAAAATTCATCATCTTGCTCTTGGAAATCAACAGAGGCTTGCCCAAATGAAACATAGACGTAGCACTGAAATTCGTGGACATGACGACGGAGAGAGGAATAGGGTTGAGACTTGAGAGATGACCTAATGAAGGTAAAAAGAGAGAGAATAGAGAGAGAACAAGGGAAGGAAGATGATGAATCGTGGGGAGAGATTGATTTTCGCCATTATTTCCTTACAAGAAATTTCCCTTATTTCCTTACAAAACCGATCAGAGATTTTTTTTTCTACAACTGATTGAGAGAGAGACATAATTGGATGGAGCTAGAACTAACGGTTGAAGATTGTGTTAACGGCAGAGTTGGGTTGATAGTCCGTTAGAGTTAGCAAGCATGATAATCATGATCTCTAATCGAACGATAGGAGAGGTGTTCGGGCACAATTTCTGCCCCCACGCGGTTGGGTATGATCCGCTCCCTGAAGAAAAAGCCTCTAATCAAAGAAGCATACTCAAGGCCATTCACGAAGATATTCAGACTTGGAGTCCAGCCGGCTGGGGCACATCAGATGAACTAAAAGATGACTCTAATTTTATATTTCTGTGGGGTAATGGAGAGATTCTGAGATAAGTTACTTGTCGTTGATGTCATTTTCAGCTTCGATTTTAGGGCTTCGATTTTTTTTTTCATACATGTCAATTCTCTTGGCATGAATAAAACATTTGTATCTTACTCCATTCTATTTAATATAAATGCTTGAACACCAGGCATGACCTGGGTTCATTTTGAAAAATAAAATAACAAAAGGACCCAAGAAAAATGATAGAAAAAACAGTCACTAAAAGTCTAAAACACAGTATTTAAACATAAATGGCGTACAAGAAGTAGATGTAGACTCATCCAACCACCATTAACTATAATACTTCCATAAACATAACATCTATATCTAAATTCTAATGATAATGAGGGCAAAACGTAACGATATAACTCGCGCCGCTGTTACAGGTTAAGATCGAAGTAGGATCATCATAAGCGTATGAATACGCTCTTGGACAAGCCGTCTTGAATAGCTTGGAATAAGAAGTCGGTTTACAAGACTGTGGACCGCCGAAAGACCCAGTGCAGCAATATTGCGGCGCACCAAAGGCCGCACACGCGCTTTTGCACCCCACCACCCTGTGTTTTTTAATATTCGCAAAAGTTAGAATTAATTTTATGGAAATGAATGTACATGTGTATAGTGATTTAATGGAATTATGAGGACCTGTTGCCTGAGGCGCCGTCTCGGACTGCAAGGCCAGCTGGACAGACGGTGTTTAAGTCACTAATGCAACCAGCTGTGGCGCATTTTGCGGTCGAGTGAAATGGAGTCATGGAAATTGGCAAGTTATACCTGCCATAAATATATTTTGTTACATACAGTTGTTAGTATAATGGAGTATGACACATACTATCTGCTAGTTTTTAAATCAAAAATATTATGCAATGGTGGAATGTTGATCTTCAAAACTAATAATATGGAAATGCCCAAATAACTCATGCCAAAAGATCCTCTTCCACATTTAAGGGTACTTGTACACATTTTCAAATTATTGCTAGGGACCTAAGTGTTATTACGCTTTTTTTCTTACATTTTAGTCATTAATATGATAATATTTTACATTTTGCAGGGGTTATATATATAATAACCATAATAAAACGTAACGTACCCATCCACAAGTGAAACGTCATAGAAATCCTGAGACGCCGCCGCCTGAGACAGCGTGATCTCAGCCAGGGTCGCCGGCGGAGCGCCGCCAATACCATTACAGTACAACTGCCCTCCACAATCTCCGGTCGCGCATTTGCCCGTAGACGTCGCAGGATTAAACTTACAGCCTTGACGGCCCCAGAGCCTGCCGGACCAGCCGGCCGGGACGCGGAGGGAGGTTGCTTTGCCTGGACGGAGCTCAAATCCGCCGCGAGCGAGGACTGGGTGGCCAGCGGAGGGCTGGATGCCCGGCCAGACGGTTTCAGGGCATTTGTTGAATAAGGCTATGGTTGCTGAGTGTGCAATGTGGGTGGAGAGAAGGAGAATGGAGAAGATGAGAAGGTTGGTCATGGTGTTGATCGCCATTAATGAGAAGTATATTGGTCCCTCCCTCGCTCCGTCGGACCTTCTCTCTCTCTTTCGTTAATGTGTTTCTCTATGTGTTTCTCAGTGAGTGAGTTGAGTGAGAGTGAGTGAGAGTGTATTTAATGGGGAGTTTAGGTTGGTGAGGTAGTAAATGGAATTGACTGAAGTATTTGTTTCTTTCTTTTGGAGAAAAATGAAATAAAAATGGAGACAAGATGACAGACAGAGTAAATTTATTGGACAAAAGCAAACGGTTTCCCAGGTCAAAATGGACAAACTTTAATAAAGGCAAATTAGCTAATAGTTATGTTTATTTATTTCTTGAATGTTGAGAGAAATTAATTAGTGAGACAAAGATTTGATGAGAGAGAGTTACCAAGGTCAATGTGCAGTAAACGAGAGCATAATTTAATCTATTTCATCATTTTGTTTTAGATTTTTTTTTTTAAAATTTAAAGGATCTTGTCCTCCTGTAATAAAAACGACAATTCTTAATATCAATATTTATTTCTAGTTCATCGTTTTTGAAGTTTATAAATAAATAAATTTTGATCTTACAATGATACAAACTACTCTCCAAATTTTGTTGCTGGTAAGAAAAAACATTGATCAGAAAGATCATGATATTTGTTCAGAATAGTATAAACAACAATCATCTATCATTTTTAGCATCACATGAAGAACGAAACAATACAAAACAGTGCAGAAGAACTTTGAAAGTTTGAAATGGTCCGTCGTCTCGATTTACGAGGCGAAGTAAAAAAAATGAAAGAGACAGGAGGTGGGAATATATGCTTGGAAATATAAATTAACATGCAACTAAACAAAATTATTAGTATTTTAAGTCAAACTTGTTGATAAACCTCCTCATAAAGAACTGAATATTTTTGCATCCTTATACAAAAAATATTATCTTATTTAGTTTTACTGAAACACCTTAAAAAATACTTTCGATTTTATTTTCTTCAATATGGAATGACAAATAAAGAAATATAATATGATGATTGTAGTTTAAGATCTGGAACTGTTGGGAACAGATGACTAAGGTGCCTGCCTGCACAGACAGAGATTCCCTAGCTTTCGTCGTCTTTCATCTTTTCTCTTGTCAGAAGATAATAGTTTTAATTTTTCCCCTTCTTTTTTCTCTCCCATTGCATGTGACTGTGTGTAGCTCACTAACTCACCACTCACTACCTCTACCTGCTACTGTTACTTCAATGGTATTTTCACAAATGAAAACTTGTATCTATATTTTCATTATTTCTTGTAAGTTGTAAATTCAATTTGAAGAATTATTTACTGGAGTTGAGAATAAGAGCAGAAAGTGTGAACTGTGAGTGAATGAATGGGGGGCAAAAGGAAAAAGATAATGGAGGCAAAATGACTAAATGAGGAGAATATAGGGGAGCGCACTAATACACAGTAATAATACTATCATAATCAAATTTGACATTGGTTGTACAAAATTATTAATTACATGCAACACCTCGTGCTACACAAACCATCGTTTATTTTATTAATCCACTTATAAATGATAATATCCCATTTAAGTTCCTAGTGAGACTAAAAATATTAAATAAATTAGATAGTTTTACTTTTAACAAATACAGAAGCACGAGTAAATAAAAGTTGAGTCAATTAATATCAGTCAAGCCTACAATTGGTACAAAGTTTGGTACAACTCCCTATCAATACCATTCTTTTTTGTTTATTTTAACTTTGTAAAAGGACTTGTTTTTATTTATTTATTTTACAGAATGGCCCATGGCCCATAAGGAATACACGGCCCAGTTACTTCAAATCAATATTCCTTTTTTATGAAAAATAAATAAAAGAAATATTTCTACCAATATTCATATAAATATTCCATTTTTTATGAAAAAAATGAAAAAAATATTTCTACCATAGTAGAAATATCAACATTCTTGACAAAATATCAGCACACTGGTACTATACTACTACCACTGTAGGAAATTTATACCACTATGCAAAGATAACAGATATTTTCTCTGAAATATTTCCTTTCCTCTCAAAATATTCCCCTTTCAAAAGTACAACAATTCTAACAAGCAAATCAACTAAACTAATCTTTTACATCGCATTGTATTGTGTACACAGGTATTAAAATTTCTAAAGCAACACAGAAACGTTATTATAATTCTTCCATTTAATACAAATGACAAATCCATCATATTTACAATACGTGAAGGAAAAAAAAAGGATTACAGATAATCAGATTATCATCGACTTTCACATTTAACTTACCACAACACAATAATACAATACAATCAATCCTAATTAAAACAAAAAAATCTAAACAAGCAAAAGAACACTTACTTTCTCCCCTTCAGAGAAAAATAAACCCTCTCCAATCATCATTCGCCACGTCATCGCCGCCGTCTTCGTCATCAGGCGGAGGCGGCAGATTCAGATCGAACGGCCTGGATGAAGCCACGTCGCCTTCCAAATCATACACCACAGATTCCGACGATCCACAGCAGCTTCCCTCGCCGCCGCCGTCCTCCACTCCGGCGCCGACACGCGGCGGCCTGGGAGGCGCCGCCGCCCCCATGAAGGAGTCGACAGTGCTGCTGTGACTACTCGACGCAGGACGGATCTTGTTATCGGATCCGGATCCGGAAGGGAAGTTTGTGCGAGCGTGGATCCCACGCAAGGTACGCGCCGCCGTGTCGTACGCACGCGCGGCGGCTTCGGCGGAGTCGAAGGTGCCGAGCCAGAGAGGGGTTTTCCTCGTCGGATCCCGGATCTCCGCCGCGTACCGGCCTGACGGCCGCTTCCTCACCCCCCGGTACCTGATCTCCGTAGCCGGAGCCGGCGCAGATTGTTTGGCTTTCCGCATCGGAGGCGAGACAGAAGGATTGTATTTTAGACAGTGTTCTGATTTGTGAGCTGGGTTTTGTTATTGTATCTCTCAAGTGGTGTTTGGTAATTTGAAATGTTTTGGAGGAGGATTGTGGAAATTGTTGGATTTAAAAATGAATAGATTTTTTTAGCATATGTGATTTGGTGTGTTTGTTTGTTTGTAGCTTTGGCTTGGATCTGTAGCGGTGTATGATGATATGTCTATCTATACATTATCCACCAGCAACCACTACCTTCTTCTCCCGCCGTGCCCACTTGGGGGAGAATGACTCAAATTTTGGCTGCACTTTGGTGCACACAGTATACTATATACCCAATGTTAATTTGCTATTTTAATGTTTTTGAGAGCCTCAATATCTGCATGATTAGATTTGTACATTGTTCCTGTAGTGATGTATTTTAAATATTAATATATATGTTGCTTAAAATATGATCATAATACCTCAAAGAATCATTCAAATAATAATATAATCTTACATATTAGTAGTTTTTTTGGGTCTCAATATTTGATTTTTATATTAATGGAGAGATTAATAGTTCTTTATAGTAATTAGTAACGTGGTTCAGGCAATAATTTTTATTTTTATTTTTTTATTACAAGCCCTTGAGCCTCAGGCAATAAAGTTTGCAGCTGTGATAAAGTAGATTGTACGGAGGAGCTCCATATGTAAGAATGTGAATAGTAGCTCTTAGCCTTTCGGTATTTGTTTGGGTCATTTATATATTTTAATCATGGATGGATGGACTTGTTGCTACCTTCTTAAAACTACCTTGTGAAAATTCATTTTTTGTCCGTCTCACTAATTCTTCTTTCACCATAAACAAAATAAATACATAACCTGGAAATAAAAACCTTATTTGAAACTGCAACTTTTTTTTAATTAAGAGAAAATTGAAGAAATTTAGCTATGGTTTTCTTTGTAAATGAAGTATTGTCATAGATGCAATATGGTCAGGCGATTTGATGTGGCCAAAGTCCGTATGGTCTTTCGCGTGGTCTTCCATTGGTTGCTTAAGCATTTCAATTACTTTTTTAGCTGATGAAATTTGCAACTCACGAACCGATTCATCCAAAATCACTTCCCTGTGTAATCAAATCACAAAAAAGAAAAAAAAAACTTTTTAAAATAACAAAAAATGAAACTATACATATCAAATATTTTTTTATTGTTGAGAAATACAAGTTACTAACCGAAGTGTTTTTGCCAAATTCTGAGGCGTGCAGTTGCGAAAAAGTATTTCTGGTATATTGTTAGAATTCAAAAGAATATTGGGGAGAGAAATATAATTTATTTTTTTCCTGAAATGGATAAATAATTCGGTAATTAAATGTGCTTTATAAGCAACCACACATGGTAAACCAGCCAGCATTAATTCCATTACAGCTGAGCCTGATGTACATAACGCCGCTCTACTAACCTAAATTATGTAATCATAATATCAAAATAAATTAATAATAAAAAATATATTTTTTTAATAATTAATATATTAATAATAAAGTTTTGCTTACGTTATAAGCGACATATTTAGTTTCAATTGATGCACCGGGAATTAAAACGGTTGAAGGTGGAAATAAATGAAAGGATTTTTTAATATAGTTTTCAACTTGGGGATTTGGAGCGATTGGAATTATGAGTGATAAATCAGGAAAATATGTTTTTAATAATTTAATTGTTTCAGAGTAAATTGGAAGCATTGTTGTGACTTCTTGTAATCGGCTTCCTGGCAATACTGTTAGAACTGTGGACCCTACATAAAAATAATATAAAATAGTAATAATTAATAAAAGTCAGATAATAAATGGTAAAAGAAATTGCGGTTATGAAATAATTTGAAATTCTGGATATTATTATTATTACCTGGTGAAATTCTGTTTTGCTTCAGAAAAGTTTCGGTTTTTTCATTGTGGTCCCGCTTGTCAGAGTCTGATATATTCTCCTTTCTTGAATTTTGGATAGTAAATAACTATTTTCATGCAAATAGAAAATATACTAAATTAATTCTTCTCATAATTAAATTAAACCTATAAATCAGTTGTTAAATCAAGCTTTATTTAACCCAATTTACCCTCAATTGTGCAATTAGGGCATTTGAATAAAATAACAAATAAATTTAAACAGATAAAATTTTATAATGTATACCGGATTTAATGAAGAAGCATCATCCAATAAGGGGTGGCCCACATAAGTAGCATTAATCCCGTGCAAATTACAAATTTGCCCCTCAAAAGGGAGAATACACAAAATATGATCTATAAATAAACTCAGGTTTTTCAGTCTTTTTTCACCGCCTTTCCAAGCCCAAAAAGACGGTGCGACATAATGCACATGTGTTGGTTTGAATTCACTTTGTATGTATTTACCTGCAATTTTGATATGAGAATTTTAGCAAAAAAACCCCTTGAATGTTTGATAATTGGGTCGAGTTTTACTTACTTTTCAGTTGGTTGAGAAAGCGGAAAGAAAATCCTTTTGAATCAACTGTAACTACGACGTGTGGCTGAAATGACAAAGCTGCCTGTACAGTTTCCCTTATTTTACTCTGCATAATATAATTTACCAATTCAAGGACAGTTTATATACAAAACTTTAGTTTATTTAATATTAGTGTTAGAATCGAAACAGAATATGATGAGCAATTTGTAATAAATCTCAGATAAAAAAGGATTGAAATGTAAATACCCTGATTTGAAGGATATGAGGCAAAAGTTCCCATATGCCCATTACCGAGATTTCTTCCATTGGAAACAATGATTCCAAGCCTCTCTTTCTCATCAATTCACTAAACACACGAGAATTTAAACAAAATAATTAAAACATAATTTGCAAAACAGACCTTAATTTATCAGAAAATATAAAATAGACAAACCCGCCAACTCCAGAGAAGCTAACAGGCACAGGAGACAGCTCATTCATCCCTTGCATGAGTCTCGACGCGACCGCATCGCCGGAGACCTCGCCGGCGACGAGAAACACCCTCAGCTCGCCGTCCCGCGCCGCCACGTCGAGGATCGAGGCGAACCGACGTAACTGCGATGAGACTGCATTGGGGAAACGCAGAGGAGCAGAGATGCGCTTGGTGACTGTGGAGAATTTAGACGCGATTGAGCAGTAATTGAGATGCGAGAGCCATAGCCATGGCATGGCGGGAGAAGAAAGCCTCGACTGAGCTTGCGTGGGTCAATTTGGGGTTTTGGAGGTTTAAGAGGGTTAAAGGGAAATTTAGGATTTACTGTGGCTCAGATATGAGGAGTTAGTTCTCTGCTGCGAGATTCCTATGTATACTTGGGGGCTCTTCTAGTTTTGTTTAATTTTATTGTATGTTTCGTTTTTTATTACATGAAGCCTATCTATTTCGTTGTAGTTCTTTAGTAATAAATAGAAAAGAGATACTATAATATAATTATTTAATAAATAATAGAATAAAGAATTAAAAAAAATATGACTACTTGTAGACCACGGAATCCCAAATCAATTTTTCATGGATTATTATTGGAGCGACTCACTAAAGTGCAATTTGATGATTTTTCTTTCACTTCCTTACTGACTCAAGTCACAACACGATGAAGAAATGGCGCGCAATTAAGGCGAGAGTTAAAGAGTCGAGACCCCGGTTTTGATCCATATAATCCATTTTTTTCGCTCTTCTTCATCAGTTCTTACAAACTTTATCTGATCTCTCTCTCTCTCTCTCTCTCTCTCTCTCTCCCTTCTAAAATGGTCACACAATATCGTCTTAATCACAGGAGGTTTAAATAGTCCTCCATGAGAATATCACTCCGCCGTACCCGTCACCAGAACCATCACCGTATCTCCCCTCCATCCCTCTCTGCCTCCTATTCATCCGCTTCTCTTTCCAAAATGAGGTGCTGAAATGGCTGCACTCATTGAATTAGGGAAGAAAGACAAGAAAAGGAGAGAAATTTTGAGAAAATCTTGATCTGATCTTGAGAGGCAGAAAGAAGAGGGAATTGGTGAAATTTGAAAAGCGGAAGCGAGATAATTTCACTCTGATACCATGATAAAGGTGAGAGAGATGATCATTGTGAAATAATGATTGATTAGATTTAATTGAGTTATTGAGCTATACATGAGCACTCTATTTATAGAGTGAAATCCCTATCTAATCTTACTCTACAATGAAACTATACACTCTACAATCCATCCTCTACAATCCTATACAAGATATATATGAACTCCTATATACATTATTCTTACACCACTCCATCAAACAATTATTTGTCTATCGCCTACTATACATCCGTCACTCCATCGGAGTCACAACTCACCTATCACATCGTAACCTAACCCTGTTTCTTCTCCCTCTTATTATGCTTCTCACATTACTCGCTCTCTTTCCATCACTCTATTAAACAATTACTTGCCTATCGCTTACTATACATCCGTCACTCCATCAGAGTCACAACTCAACCATCTCATCGTAACCTTCCACTGTTTCTTCTCCCTCTTATTCCGCTTCTAACGCTACTCGCTCTGTTAGTTGGCCATAACCCAATTTGGAAATAGAGTACAATACTCGCTCCATTTTCTTTATATATACGAGTTCTTTAAGAAATGTACAGGTTGCGAATCAAAGTTCTTATGGAGGTCTTTGCCATCTAAATACTGGATCAAAACTTTTGATCCTTAGTGTTTGATCTATACATAATCATTTGTCAAAAAATATACATTCAAAAACTTTTGTAGTCAACTATAATTTATGACGATAATAGATTGTCAATAGTTTCGTAGTATCTTATTTTTTACATGATGTATGTATATAGCAAACTAGATTTAACTCACTAACAATTAATAAAAAAAGTCAGGTTAGTCAATACTAAAAATTTTACGTGCATTCAAAATAAATAGCGGATAACTATTGTATAACTCACAATGCACAATTTAGAACTCAACTTTAAAATATATCAAATTATATAATTTATATAGTACATCAATGATAAAGCCGGCCTCCTAATAGCCATCTCAATCTGACTATTAACAAGGCATAACTCGTGCGTTGCGCGATTTCCTTAATCCCATTATTAGTGAGCAAATCATACATACAGAAAACATACTCTATGAAAAACATATTTTAGCTGATTCCGTGCTTTCAATATAACTTTGTGAGAATTAATATTTTACTATCTATGATGTATGTAAGTTCTGTAACAGATAGGATGTAAAGATACCGGATAATATCCGACTGACTCATACTTATATTCACGATTTTTTTTGAATAAAAAGTATTCTTATCCGGCCGGATTCGAACACAAATATAGATATTTTTATTCAAATACTGATATGATAATTGATTTGGATCTCGGATCCGGATAATTTGTTATTCAGACAGTAGTAATATCCATTTTCTGATATTTCACTATATATCGGTTATGGGCACAAATTTGACTGTTTTGTCATATTCAACTACGGATGAGATATCCATATCCATATCCATGTCCATTTTAATTTTTGTCATTACAAATATTTACATGTTTAGAAGAATGTGACCAATCTGTATGTTAATGTATCTATTTAAAAATCTGAAATAATATGTTTTTTTTCCGTATCCAGTAATATTTGAAACGTATTAATATTCGTATAACATTCGAACTGAATCCATATCCAGATTTTATCCCGTATTCATATTCGAAAAATAATATGGATACAGATATGTAGGACCACAATCCAGACTATATTCGTTTCGTTTATATCTAAGGTCAAATACTAATCTATCTTACTCGACGCGATAAACATATTTACATAATAATATGAATGAAAATATCTAAATTTTTTCGAGAAATAATTTTGATTGATATCATGTTGATTTTGTCATAGTTACAAAAAATAATTGAATAATTTTCTTTTTACTGACTTATATGAAATTCCATGATAGTGGACATTATATGAGAACTTTTGATTTTCAATCCAATAGTCAATAAAAATGTGATGACGTGGAGCAGGGATATTGAAGTACTGTAGAAATCACCATTTAAAATTATAATTATAATATATAATAATAATAAAATGACATCAATATATGTCAACTCTCTATAGTCTACACAGACCACACGGAGAATTCAGGCGCATTATATCTGAACTTCACTTTACTGGCGTGATTCACGCATCGTCGGCAGTAAGAAATTCCAAATACCCCTTACTTAAAACATTAATTACAATTCAGTCCTTCGACACCCAAAACATATTCACCGACAAGCGGGTCCCACAACTTTTGTTATTTTCCGTGCAAGTTTGAAGTTCTATTCTAACAGTAGAGAGAGCCGGTCTTAATCACTTCCTTATTTTAATTCTTAAACGCTCTCGGTTCAAAAAAACGCTGACCCTCCTTTGCTTCTTAAACCCTTTTCGAATTTCAAATCAACCTCCTTTCTTGATCGATTAATCGATCGATCAGTAACTCGATTGAACCGAATGGAGATCGGATCGATCAACTCTTGCTCGAAAGAGCACCAAAAGATCTATGGAGAATGGTTCTCCTATGCGGATTCGGGTTCTTTTTTTCAATCAGATTTGTTATTTGAGTTTTTTTTTGTGTTATTGTTGTTATTGATTTTTGAAGTGTTTCTTTTGATTGATTAGATGGAGATGGACGTATCACTGGACCTGATGCGATCAAATTTTTCTCCATGTCGAAGTTATCTCGCCCTGAGCTTAAGCAGGTAATTGTTTTATTGTTTTTGTTTGTTTTTTTGTGTTTTGAAAGATTATTTCTCATTTAGCTGTTTTTTGAGATTCGATTTAATCTCTGAAGTAATATACACTGGATAGATGTTTTTCATGTTAGTTTTTAACCTATATCAGCTATGGTTCAGTAGTGAAATTGAAGTAATTAGTGACTGGATTTAGTAGAATGATTAATTATTTGTGGATCCAGTATTTTGATCTTTCTATATTTAGTTTGAATGATAATATTTGGATTATTATTTTTGAAGGTATGGGCAATTGCAGATTCAAAGAGACAAGGCTACCTTGGTTTTAGTGAATTTATCACATCAATGCAGGTAAAAACCTACCAAAATTTCCAAAATAATACAGTGTGAATTTCAATTTGGCCTATTCTATTGATTATAACTGGAATAAATAAGCATTAATTATGAGTTTAATCACAAAACATTTATTTATGTTTTTAACTTTTTTTGTGCAGCTTGTTGCTTTAGCACAAGCAGGAAATGATATTACACCCGATCTCCTCTCAAATTCTGGTAAAACTCAAAGTCTTTGTCATTTTTTATTCTTTATTTTAGTTACTTGAATTTCTAAAATATGATTTATTTTTTATTTTTTTTATTTTATAGATTTGAGTAGTTTGAATCCACCCGTGATGGATGGTTTGGATCATCTAATTTCAGTAAGTCTCTCTTCATTCAATTTCTCTCTATGGTGCCTATTTTATCCTTACATTTTGAAAAATATTATTCAAACTCATTAATTATCATTACTTTGTAATGTCATCAGAAATCTAAACCTTTGGCAAAGAGAATGAATCCTGATTTTGACGGTGAGTCCACATTTTTTACCTATCATTAAATATCAATTTAAAAACTTAAAATTTATTCCACGTAACTTTTTTCTATTTTCTTTTTAAATTCTTTAAAGGTGGTATTCAACCTTCATCACCAGCAACAAATCAGTGGTTCAGCTCAAAATCCTCAGTCAAAAAGGTACATCCAAAATTCTATTTTTAATACCCGTTTATAAATATTTCAATTTATGTTCTCTAAATATTAATTTTTTTTTTTTTTTATATGTCAAGATTCCTCTGAGCTCAGTTACTTCAGTTGTAGATGGATTAAAGAGACTCTATATTGAGAAATTAAAGCCTTTAGAAGTTGCGTACCGTTTCAATGATTTTGTTTCTCCTTTACTGGTATGTTTTTCTTGAATCAGGCTGCCTAATATTCTATTTAATGCTCTAATATTCTATTTCTGTTTTATTTATTTATTATTATTTTTATTAGACGAATAGTGATTTTGATGCAAAGCCAATGGTCATGCTTTTAGGCCAGTATTCCACTGGCAAAACAACTTTCATTAAACATCTTCTTAGAACCGGCTATCCAGGTTTCACTTTCAATTTAATATTTCATTTCGTTTTAATTTATTTTCTTTTTTGACAAATAATTAACTAAATAGTTTTTGTTATAATGCAGGTGCACATATTGGACCGGAACCTACAACTGACAGATTTGTCGTTGTCATGGTAATCTAATCAATTACCTTTCTTTTCCTACATGTTTATCAATTTATTCAATCACTCCTGTCTTTTTAAATATATTGAATATATTTTTTTATTTTTCAGTCTGGAACGGATGAAAGGACAATTCCAGGAAATACAATTGCAGTTCAGGCCGATATGCCATTTAACGGCCTAACCACTTTTGGAACCTCATTTCTCTCCAAATTCGAATGCTCTCAAATGCCTCATCCTGTAAGTCTTCACATTTATCTCTAAATTCCATTTATTCATTCATTTATTATTATTTTTCTTTTTTTTCTGAAGCTGTTGGAGCACATAACCTTTGTCGACTCGCCTGGAGTTTTATCTGGCGAGAAGCAAAGAACACAAAGGAGCTATGACTTCACAGGTGTGACTTCTTGGTTCGCCGCCAAATCCGATCTTATCCTTTTGCTTTTTGACCCTCATAAGTTGGATATTAGCGATGAGTTTAAACGGGTTATTGGATCTTTGAGAGGCCATGATGATAAGATCCGTGTTGTTTTGAATAAGGCTGATCAAGTTGATACTCAGCAGGTATGTTGTGAAATTGAGTTTGTATATTTTGTGGAATTATATTTAAGTTTATTTTGTAATAATGTATGTTTTATTTTATTTTTGAAAATGCTAATTAATTTTTAATTACCAGCTAATGAGGGTGTATGGAGCATTAATGTGGTCTCTTGGCAAAGTGTTAAACACTCCTGAAGTTTCGCGTGTCTATATTGGGTATGTGTATTATAGCATTTTTATTACTTCTAATTCTTTAATTTTATAAAATAATGAACTGGATTTAACTGATGTGTATTTTTTTATTTTATGATATATATAGATCGTTTAATGATAAGCCAGTAAATGACTCAGCAGTGGGCCCGCTTGGAAAGGAATTGTTTGAGAGGGAGCAAGACGACCTTCTTTCCGACCTGAAAGATATTCCTAAAAAGGCTTGTGATAGAAGGGTAATTAATTAATTTATTTTATTCACATTTTAATCACTTGTTAAAAATATAATACTTGCTGATGGAATAAAATATTCTTTGTCTAGATAAATGAGTTTGTTAAGAGGGCAAGAGCGGCCAAAATCCACGCGTACATAGTGAGTCATTTAAGGAAAGAAATGCCAGCCATGATGGGCAAAGCCAAGGCTCAACAAAGGCTTATCGACAATTTAGAAGATGAATTCGCCAAGGTATTTAATATTATTTATTTATTTTATTTAAATATGAATAATTTATTGTTATTATATTTTTGGAATAGGTGCAAAGGGAGTTTCATTTGCCACCTGGCGATTTCCCGAACGTAGAGCATTTTAGGGAAGTTTTAGGAGGGTATAGTATCGATAAGTTTGAGAAATTAAAACCTAAGATGATTCAAGCAGTTGATGATATGCTTGGTTATGATATACCTGAATTGTTGAAGAATTTTAGGAATCCTTATGAGTGATCAAATTTGACCTTCAAGTTGAGCAAAATTGCGGTTTTGCCATTAGGGTTTGGTAAGGTTTGATTTGGAGTGGAGGAGGGTTTATTGTATGATTCTTTGATTTTTACCGTAATATGTTGTATTGTGATATTCAATATGTTTTGGACTAATGAATATTATATTGAGATGGTTCCCTGTGCTGAGGGTTCTAAATATATCATTTTGTTTGTTGCTTTCTTTTACTTGTTCTTTACATATCCTATTTATGTTAGGTCTTAATTTGGCGCACATTGCAAATAGAAAAAAAAAAAATACCATATGAGATATTTTAGCAACATGGTTTCATAGTAATTTGAGATATTTGAGTAATTTAATCCGAAAACTATTCTATTCATGCCAGATGAGATAAGGCAAACAAGTTTATGCAGAATTGAACAAAAGAAACATATATATGATCAAAATCTCTTTTGCAAAGTAAAAGATCAAATTAATTCTGGAAAGAGCAAAAACATATATCATCTGATTGATTACAAGGGAAAATCACACCGCATCAAATACAAATTGAAAATATAACAAGTATTAATGTTCATTTGTTTCATGATTTATTTTCTAAAACTAAAACAAGTTCCCATCAGTTGGTCATGATATTTAGCTTGCTGGTGCCACAACCACCTGTAACAATCAAAACAGTACGAAATTAAACAACGGAAATAGATAAAACAAACAACTTGCAGCAATTTTCTTTACAACAGTATGCTTTTTTCCTTTCTCTTCCACTGAAAAGCTCAATATTATTATTAATTATTTTTACAATAATAATAGGGATGATATGATGATGGTTATGTACCTCTTCCTTCTTTCCGCCAAAAAGCTTGATTCCTCCATAACCAAGCAAGAACCACCCACTCAAGCTGGCCAGCACAAACTGCATTTTATATTACAAAAAAGTATAAAAAAAATTAAAATCTGCACGGTTTTCGAGGCAAATAGATACATATATCCGCTAATATCAAATGTGTTTAAATGATTAAATCAAGATTATCATGTAATAATGTACACAAAAGGAATTAAAATGTGATTAAACTTACGTGCTCTTCCTTCCACTTAGATGGACTCAATGGATCTTGCCAAATATTCACCCTTGCTGGTCCATGATGTTCTATGAATTATACAACAAAAGAACACAGATAATTAAATTTCGGTAATTGAGGTTTCGTTTAATCTTACATTTCAAAAAAAGACTTAGTTTCATACAAGACTGGAAATTAAGGTAAATTTGTGCAGTTAAGATGTATCAAATTGCAAAAAGTTCATTTTGAGAGTCTATATGTACAATGACGATTCAATCTAGCATAATTGAATTCTAATCCATCTCAAGAAAGCAAATATAATTCAGTTTTATAATTGCACAATAGAAGAAAATAAACTGAAAACCTCACTAATCCATATAATTTCTTTCTAATCCAGCTCTAAATCAGAGCAGATTATATAATCCAAACCCCAACCATATTTATCTCTCATATAAACGACTCTAATTCAATTATGAATTATGATACATTCCTTGAATGAGAAAACCCTACCTAATCACTAAACCAAATTAAGATAAATTTGTACAGTTAAGACTTAAGATGCATCAAATTGCAAAAAGTTCATTTCGAGAGTCTATATATAAATTGTATAGACCAAGCATAACAATAATACGAAAAAAACGAATCTAATTCAGTCTTATAATTCCATAATAGAAGAAATTATAGAAGAAAATAAACTGAAAACCTCACGAGTTCATATAATTTCTTTCTAATCCAGCTCAAAATCAGACCAGATAATAAAAATCCAAACCATAACCACATTTAATTCTCAAACAAACAGCTCTGATTCACAAACAATCTAACTAATCAGTAAACCACGATCCAGTGACACAATTTACCCCATAATGATCGGCCAGAAATCGACGGAAATGGAGTTTACCTGCGGCGGAGGCGAAGGAACGGCGGGAGATGAAAGAGGAAGAAGAAGAAGCGATCCGAGAAATCGCCATGCGTGCCGCCATTGATGATTCGTTCGAGCTTTCTCTCCTTTTTTCTTTTGGAGGATTTTCAAGAGGCAAATTAGATCGGTTTTTGTTTCTCGTTAGTTTTGATTAGTGGTTCAGTGGTTCGTCATTTGGCACTTTTGCAGAAGGACCCTTGCTATAACTGTTATTGTCATACAGGACCCTGGAACCAGTGTTGAATTTTGAACTATGAAGATGTCATACTTAACAACAATTGCGATTGAGACAAAATAATTTTAGCACGATTACTAATTTTATATCTATTCTATTAATCTATTTCACATTCTGTATGCACAATAGAAAATTAGTTATTTAGGATTTATATATATGATATTTTAGGCGCCAATGATGATACATTATGTATTATTATCAACCCTTTTTTTACAAATAATAATTAACTCATGCTTTTAGTTTAGTCACAATTTAGTATGATCATTATATCTGTGATCATTTCATACGGTTGTGTTGGAATGGCATGAAATTTCAGTGACAAAGTTGCATAAGAAAAACATGACAAGGATAGTTATGGTCTTATATATTGATTCTTTTAATGTGGAAACAATTGAAATTTTAACCTGATATGGTGCAGTTGCGTCTTTCTCATTATTGTGATATTGTTTAATCATCACTCATCAGCGTGATAAGATATTGGAGCAAACCTTGAAAACTAAAAAAGCTCTTACGAGAGTTGCTCACAACCGATAATATTGTCCCAGCTGATTTTATCTTTGCTAAAACTTAAGAGTACTTCCAACAAAATCCGAAGAAAGATTGTTATGGATAAATAAATCTCAAGTATCTTCTCTCTCTCTCTCTGCATAAAAAATGATTATTTTTGTTTTGCTCAACTAAATAATATAAATTACTCGAGAATTATAAAACTATTTAAATGACAAGAGAAGCATATTTACATCTATATCTTTTTTGATTTCAAGCATCAGGTCTTGCTCAAATCTTGACTCAAAAAAGGTGACATTTATAATTTAGAAGGAAGAAAATGCCACCTATGATGGGAAAAGCCAAGGCTCATTGATAATTTAGAAGATGAATTCGCCAAGGTAATTTAAACTTAGGTAAATTTCATCGTAAGTCACTCAACTTTAAAAAATGACTAAATAAGTCACCCAATTTTCAATTGTTCCGTAGAAATCACTCAACTTAAAAAAATCATTAAATAAGTCACTCAACTTTCAATTGTCTTTTATAGGTCACTCAACTTTCAAAAAAATGATCAAATAGATCACCCGATTAATTGAAAGGTGAGTGACTTATTTAGTTATTTTTTAAAGTTGAGTGACATATATGAGACAATTGAAAGTTGAGTGGCCTATTTGATAATTTTTTAAAATTGAGTGACCTCTAGGTAACAAATGAAAGTTAAGTAAATACAAAAGCAAGAATCTCAATCTCAATCTTTCACAGAGCTATCAAAACAAAGTAACCGGGTTTTCTTTAAATTTTTCTTTAATTTGTTCCTGTCTATCGGTCTCAACCGATACATAATGAATTTATCCTCAATTAGGGCCCAATCGATGCATCGAGAATTAGTCTCATTTCAGTTGAACTCTTTCGTTACAATTAAAACCGGCAAGAAAATTCGCTACCAAATTTGCGTCACGATTCACATGAATTACCGTGTATTGATCTTGTTCGGTTATTAATTTTTTTATTCCTAACATTGTGGGATACTACCATTTATCTTCGCTAGGTTTTATTTCATTCAAACCTTCGTAGACAGTCCAATTATCGGTACAAAACAAAACACTTTTGTAGCCTTCGATCTTTCATTGTTGTACAATCTTTTGAAAAACTTGTAGTTCAGCATCAGTACTATCCCTACAAGTGTTCCCGTCCAAAATTTCTGAAGAGAACGTATATATCTTATTAAGCCCGAGAGCGAGATTGCAATCGACCTCTTCATTCATGTGATAGTCAGAGATCGGTTGAAGGGTGTTGGAATTTTTAAGAAGATCATTTGGAAATTTCGTGAGTTGTATGCACAAAGCGCGCTCAAAGGGATTTTGATTATCCAAGCAAAACTCAAACTAATTTCCGAAGGTAGAACCATTTTTGAAATTGGAAATTTAGGGGGAGATGGGAGGGAAGTAGTAAGGTCGGTTTTGCGTGCAGCTCTTAATCCGGATGATGATAGTTATGAGATTATTGGATTCAATGAGGATAAGCGTAAAATAATCAATCGATTGGTTATGATTGGGAGTGCGCAAAGAAAGCCGCTTGTTTCTATTGTTGGACAAGGTGGTTTGGGTAAAACCACCCTTGCACGAAAGGTGTACAACAGTTGGGAGATTATTCAATATTTCGAAACGCGCATCTGGCTAACAATTTCAAGTGAATTCAAACCCGTCGAGCTCTCTAAGAACATGCTTCGGGAGTTAAGACGAATTCGTGAAAATGAGTGTGACAATAATGAGTATTATTTTCTGAGGGAAGTAGGGAAATCTTTGGATGAATATCTATATATATCCCCCTCCTGCCTAAATGAATATATTCTATAGATATAAAAACAATTTCCCATAACGAAAAACCAAAAATCCTAATATTGTACACTAACACTGCAAAGAAAAAGATGACAATTATGGTACAAACATTGAGCCACTCATAACTAATCAATAATAATGTCTGGAATGTGTTGAACAATTTCACCGTCACTCCCTCTCAGTCTCAAATTGAATTCTTCCGACGTGAACCTTATGTTAAGTTCCTGGAGCGACCTAAGGTTAGCCACACCACTCGGCACCGACTTAAGACTATGTAACATTTGAAGTTCCAGTTCACTAAGGTTTCTCATTGCACCCTCTTGAATTTTAAGTAAGAGAAAGAGGATTCTTTATCTTGATTATGTCTCTAAACATGGAAATTAATCTCTCAAATTTAACTCAAGAGATACAAAACCAAAACCTCTTCGGTGAGTCCACCATATGCACTTACATATGTGAAATATAAATGTCTGCATATACAAAATAAGCATCCTCATATGTATTTGTAAACATAAAATTAATTATACTTTTTATTAATTTAAATTGTAATTATTTATTTTTATTTAGTGGAATTTTTAAGGTGGGATGGATGGAAGCCGAATTATTTGAGAGGGAACAAGATTACTGTTTGTCTGACCTTATAGACATTCCTAAAAAGGCTTGTGATAGAAGGGTAATAACTTACATATTGTATTCCCATTTTAATTACTAAAAATATAATATTTATTGATGGAAAATAATGATAATTTTGTATGTAAGTGAGCTTGTTAACAGGGCAAGAGCAGCAAAGATTCACGCGTATATGTTTATGTTCCTTTTGGTGCTATAAATCCTTCAGCTATCCACAATCTAACAGGTCTACCAACCGCAATTTCAAATCCTCAGGAAGAAAGCATGGTTTAAGAGAACAAGGCAAATCCTCATAACCCAAAGCTAAAATTTGCATGCATTCGCTACAATCGGATTGTCAATCCATTATTTTTAGCACTTGATACCACTCATTGTAAGTCGGGTTTTTTTAATGATAAAAGACCGCCTAGCACTACCAATGCTAAAGACAATCTCACCACGCTTTTTTGCTAGCCTATTTCCAACATCTGTTAAATCATCGATGCAAGATGACGTCGTATTTTGACGGGGTAACACATTTGCGAGAAGAAGTTTCGGGCTCTCCTCTTCGTGAGGAACCGAAGTTCATAAGGAACATTAGTATGATCGCACCTTTTTGCAACATCAAGAAACTGGCATTTTATTAATATTTGGCTCCCACTAACATCAGGGAATGCACTCAAATTGGATATTTTTTCCGGTTCAAAGATTTTCACAATTCCCTCAAGAAATATTCCTCATTATTGTCAATAATGGAATTTGTGGGGACACAAAAACTTCCTGAACATGAAAACCACACAGTTATTACACTGGTGGATCTTCTCCTTGAACTTCGGGAAGATGATCCAGAGAAACTTTACAAGAAAGTTTATTTCCCGCATCCTACCAATCATAAAAAATCGTATATCGTCAACACGGACGCTTCTTGGAAGAAGGATAGAATCGGATGGGGTGCATGTTTATGCTTCACCTAAGATGCCAACATAAAGAAGTAACTTTATTTATCCTATCTAATTTTAGGTCCTTTTTAATCCTGAGCTAAAGGCACCAGCAATAATTTCTCCTAAATTTTGAACTAGCATGAGAGAAGTTGAAAATTGATTTACCAACTTAGACCTAACCTCAAAATGCGCACACCAAAAGTAATTTAATTGTTACCTCACTAAATGATGCTAATTGCCACTCAATTCCCATGAATCAGAGAGAAAACTAATTATGAATTCTTATATCATTCACCCAACATTTACCATCTCATCCTTCTTCGGGTCTTGGAAGCCTAAAGATGCTAATAACTCTTTTTACCATCAAATCAAGTTCTGAATCGGATGTGTGGGCCTGGGCCTCCATCCGTCCCGTAAAAATCAAATAAATAAAAATAAATAATCACAATTTACATTAATAAAAAGTATAATAATTTATGTTTGCAAATATATATGAGGATGCTTATTTTGTATATGCAGACATTTAGATTTCAAATATGTCAGTGCATATTGTGCATATGTGGACTCACCGAAGAGGTTTTGGTTTTGTATATCTTAGAGTTAAATTCGAGAGATATAAGTTTTCATGTTTAGAGACATAATCAACATAAGCCTCCTCTTTCTCTTACTTAAAATTCAAGAGGGCGCAATGAGAAACCTTAGTTATCTGGAACTTCAAATGTTACGGAGTCTCAAGTCGGTGCCAAGTGGTATGGACAACCTTAGGTCGCTTGAGGACCTTAACATAAAGTTCACGTCAGAAGAATTCAATTTGAGACTGAGAGGGAGTGACAGTGGAATTGTTCAACACGTTCCATACATTGCTATTGATTAGTTATGAGTGGCTGAATGTTTGTACCATATTTGTCATCTTTTTCTTTGCAATGTTAGTGTACAATATTAAGATTTTTGGTTTTTCGTTATGAGAAATTGGTTTTATATCTGTAGAATATATTCATTTAGCGAGGAGGGGGATATATATATAAATATTTTTCTTTTTTGTATAAATGGATCAACCTTAAATGATAAAACTCTTTGTTGTATGACAGTACTCTGAATTACTTCATAAAGATACTTCTATATAGTTTTTTGTTTCTTTTAATGTGACCATTTTATAATCTCATTTCCAATGATTTTTCTCATTTTGATGTGACCCTTTTAAAATCTCTTCATGTCCTCCATACTTCTATTGTTTTTTTCTTTTTTCTTTTAATGAGCATTTTCAATGATTTTTCTCATTTGGACATGACCTTTCATCATCTCCTCCTGATGTAGTTTATGTAAATAAGAAACAGTCTATTGACATACATGTATTTCACACACAATAATTACACATTCAATGAAAACATATTTCATTGTATCTTTAGTGAAACAAAAATATGTAACTCATTTCTTCAATATCAAATTCTCAACCAGATAAGAACCTTTTCCATGATTGCCATGGAAGAAAACCACCTACAGAAGTAAAACAAATCACAATATTCAAATAAAGAATCAATCTAAACTCTAAAATTGTTTCTTAAAACCACAAACAAACAATTAACCGGAAAAGAATAATAGAACTGTCAAAATTAAAATCGCAAATCCTGGTTGAAAGGAGAAGTTCAACAAGCCTACAAAACTAAATGGGGTGAAAAATATATTATTTTGCGAATTAAAACATACCACAGCCTTGGCATCGTACATAAATTTTGTCTCTAAGCACAAGCCCCGAACCTCCACACACTTCACATTTCTTCTGCGCAATCTAATACCAAAAATATAAAAAAATTCATGCCAAAATGAACTTAAAACGATTTTCCAATATATTCAACTAACTAAAGGATGCGCCTACAAATTAACAGCATGAATTTGGTTAAATCTTACTTACAATCCTCTTGCTGAACTCAATTCCTGCTATCACAAACGGAGTAATCCCAGCTACAACAACAACGGCAAAATACAAAAAAAAAATAATAAAACCAACAATAAATACTCAATAAAAACGAAAAAAAAAATGTAAAAAAAGAGAAAAAAAGAAAGAACACCTAGGGCACCAATGGTAATCTGCCACGTAATCTCCACAGGCGCCAGGTCAGTTCCGTCAATAGCTCTAACACTAATTCTTCTTCTTCTTATGGGCGTTCTGACAACGTGGGACCCGCAAGTCAGTGGGTGGGGTTTCAGTTCTCCTCCAGTGAGTTTCAAAGCAGGAAGAGATAGGAGACGTGGCAAGGTCTCCATTTCTCCTTTTCTTTTCTTTTATTTTCTGTCTCTGTATGGTTTTGGTTTGTTTATTCATAACAAAGTCCGTTTGATTTCTAGTCCTGGATTAGCAGTAGATACTCGGAATTTGAAATCAGGACTAGGCAAAACCCGGGATCTAAATTCCCTGATTTTACATTTCTCTTGATCTGGAATTTATTATCATCAAACTATAATCAGATAATCTCATGTACTTCAGAATCAAGAAATATACAGTTTTATTATACATTGCAACTCAACCCACATGAAACACGTAAATAAATGTTTGTGTTGAGTCCCACAAAAAAGGCTTTAATAAGCATAGATATTCTCTCATAATCAGATATTTCAGAATTATAATACAGCAACAAAAAAAAAAACCCCCATAAATATCTGTTCAACAACAAACAAGAAATCCTAATCTGCCAAAATTGAAAATATAAAAAAATAAAAATATGATTCGACAGGCTACAAACCCATCATATAAAATACAACCAATCTCCTACATAGATGTTTTCGACACATTATTTAATCACCAATCAAACAAACAAAAAAATAAAACATGAGAACAAAATTCTCATACTTGAGTCACTCTAGTATATCATATTATATCATTTTTTCTTTTTCTTTTTTCCTCTTTTTTTTTTACCGTCTTCCAAGCCAGCCTTGTCTTTTCTGCTCTTGCATCCTCCTATCCAAATAACAAAATAAATAAACCATAATCAACCCTATAAAAATAAAACATTTAAACAAAGAGTAGAAGCTTAAAAGGAAATAATAATAAATAAATATATAAATACTTTTGGTGTTCTTTCGAGCGCTCAATAAACTCTTTGGCGATATCACGGCCTTGATACGACTGAAGAACCGCTCTTATATCCGCTGGTCTATGCATCGCAACATCTAATAAAAACAATATATATTCATTACTAAATATAAATATCTAATAAAATATAAGTAATTATTACATAATTGTTGAAATAATTCCAGCAGTGGACATGAAGGGTGAAAAAATAACAACTCCCCCACGGGCCACATGTCTCTCTTCTCTCACTGACAGGTGGTAAGTGAAACATGTCAAGGTGGTAAGACAAACCTGTTGTAGTGGTAAGCAAAACAATTTGTGGCGGTATGCAATTACGAGTTCATCAGCTTACCACCACAACACATTTCTCTTACCAACAGAACCAAAAAAAGACTAGGGAAATTGTAGCGAACTTGGTACAATAATTTGAGTACTCATCTATTAAAATATTTATTTGTAGCCATATAATTATTAATTCTCTTCAAAAGTAGGCATTATTATTATTATTATTATTATTATTATTATTATTATTATTATTATTATTATTATTATTATTATTATTATTATTATTATTATTATTATTATTATTATTATTATTATTATTATTATTATTATTATTATTATTATTATTATTATTATTATTATTATTATTATTATTATTATTATTATTATTATTATTATTATTATTATTATTATTATTATTATTATTATTATTATTATTATTATTATTATTATTATTATTATTATTATTATTATTATTATTATTATTATTATTATTATTATTATTATTATTATTATTATTATTATTATTATTATTATTATTATTATTATTATTATTATTATTATTATTATTATTATTATTATTATTATTATTATTATTATTATTATTATTATTATTATTATTATTATTATTATTATTATTATTATTATTATTATTATTATTATTATTATTATTATTATTAAACTTACATTCAAGAAAGGGGACGAGATCCAAGAGAGCGGTATCCAACTCTTGACCATTCTCCTTTTTCCTTCCCTCGAGCTTAAACGGCTTGACCGGCACGCAGTTCTCCGGCTGCAGACACAGCTCCGTCCCGTGCCCGCTCACGTAAATTATTCTAGAAGGATCTCTGTTCAGCTTCGACAGATCCTGTTGTAAAAAAGAAAGGATTTCCATCATTATTTTCATATTCCTTTCAGGGGAAATTTGAAAAAGGCCCCTGGATTATTGGAAATCACAAAAAAGCCCCTAGTTTTTTTTATTATTGAAATCCCTATTCAGCTTCGACAGATCCTGTTTGTTAAGAAAAAAAAAAGAATATTTTCATTTATTTTTGTTGTTTTTCAAAAATACCCTTGTAAAAATAGGAAATGTGGTAAAAAAGAAGGGAAGTTTCAAAAGGGAAAGGGAAATTCATTATGCCTCCTCCCCCTCCTCCAGTATAATATTATGGTTTTGGTAATTTTTCAATACAAATTTTATTCGATATATAAATTATTATTTTTGTGGAAAGCAAATAATTTGAAGAAAAAACACTAGCCATGAATAGTTGCAAAAAAGCCTCTGGATTATTGGAAATCACGAAAAAGCCCCTAGTTTTTTTTTGCAATTTAGGTAACAATCCAGGAGCTTTTTTGCGATTTCAATATAATGTAGGGCTATTTTGCGATTTTCATATAATGTAGGTTTTTTTTGCGAATTTCTCTTTTTTCAAAAATACCCCTGTAAAAGCAGTAAATATAGTAAAGAAATACCCTGTAGTGTTTGCCGTTAATGTATTTTGTGGCCGGTCGAGAGAGTCTGTATCTCACACAGCCTTTCTGATCCAGCCTGTCCATAATCGGATCCACATACTGAAAAAAAATTATAAAAATTATAAAAATGTGAAATAATAATTTCATGAAAATTAAGGGGTGAAAGTGAAAAAATATTAAATTACCATTGGTAGTTGATCTGAGTAAACTACGATTTCGTAGAATTTCGCGAGGTGTTCTAAAAACGCGTCCACGCCCGGCCTTTTGAGCGTGTTCCATCCTCTATCTCTCTTTAAAAATTAAAAAATTATTACTATTATTACAAAAATTATAATATTATTGTTATTAATTAGTTCATTAAGATTTTAGAGAGAGAGAGAGAGAGAGAGAATTTAGTTACCTCCCAATCAGAGTAAACTAGGGTTTCGTGAAGGTCAAGAACGAGTGTGAAAACATGACCTTGTTCTTGCGGGTGTAAATCTGGGAGGAGTTTATCAGATGAGGGTTCTGTAAAAGCCTAAAAATTGAAATAAAAATAAAAATTGTATTATTTTATATAGTGTGTAGAAATTATATGAATTATATGAATAAGGATTTAGCAACCTTAATTTCTTCTTCAGCTTTGGACCTTGAATCGAGGTAGAACTCAATCATATTAGCTGGTACTGAAAAAAATAAAAAATAAGAGATAATTAAATATTAAATACATATTATTTATAAGGATAACCAAAATAAGCAAACATTTTAAATAAGGCCAACATAAAAATGGGGCCTTACTTGCCAAAGCTCCAGAATAAATAGATGCTCGAAATTTCTGCATCAGAAAGAAAATTACTTTATAATTATCCATAAGAGTGAACTAAATTAACCCTAATTGAAGTAAGTTTTGAAACCATAAACAGAGAAATAAGAACCTGAAGAGCCGAGCCATCATTAGGTATTGACATTTTTTGTGCATTTTTCCTGAAATCTCTTGTTTTTTCCTCAATCTCTTCCAGTGAATAAGCTGATTTAAAAAAGAACATAAATACACTTAATAACAATACAGTGAAAATGATCATCTAAGAAAGTACTAAATTGACCATTAAAATGTAGCAATCAAATAAATTCACAATTATTTCTCCATAAACAGGAAATAAATCAACAAAACAAAACGAAAGAGAAATCCAACAAACCATATGTATAATAACCAGCCGCTCCAATGGCCCCCGTCAAACCCGCCAAAATCCCATACATCAGAAACCCGCCGGATTTCTTCCCGCCAGTCGTCGCCTCCTGCATCTCCGGCTGGCCAGCCGCCGCCTGTTCCCCGACGGTGCCCATCCCCGACAACGCCGCCGCCTGATCTCCCATGATGACGCCTTCAGAGGAGGCGGTTCCAACTCCCGCCGCCTCCGCCGGATCTTTGCCGGCGGAGGCGGAGAAAGGCCGAGGGTTAGAGAGGAGCCGAGTGACGGCTCGAGCTCGAATGATTCTCGCCATGGCGTGACTCATTTCAATTGTAGCAATTCCAAGGTCTCGATTGTATAGTTTTTTTCCTTTGCTTGTTTTTCTGAGATTTTGAAGGAGGGTTTAAGGAAGAATGAGTATGACGGCGTGGAGAGAAAAGAGGAGAGATTCAAGTAAGTTCCAAGTTCTAACAAATAAGGATTTGACTTCTCGGATTTTGTATAAGCTGGAATTGGAATCCAACTTACAGAACCGGGATTTGAGGTATCGGGTTTTTGCAAAACTGGAATTGTGTTCTCGGGTTTCTATACAGAGATCTTTCCTGTCAAACCCGAAATCCAAATCAAAATCAAAGCAGATAAAATTATACCATTTAAAGTCTAATTTAATTTAATTCTAAGGAGAGAAAGAACATGCAAAAACAGAAATTAACACTGAATTTCTTGTATGGATAAATCATAAATGAGTAATTAATAGTTAATTATCTCCTCCTAAATTAACACATCCTCAATCCAACATTTTATGATTTTCAGTTAACACATCATTACATTCATTTTCTACACAGAGAATCAATCAAATCACACTCATCTCTTTGTTAATTACTACTCTTCTTCTTGAGAGGAAATGCAAGGCGGGCGCCGAGTTACAAACTCCATTATCTCCTCTCCAGTCGGATAATTCTCAGATGCTTGAACTGGAGATAGTCGCATGATTATTGCTACAGAAACAAGGAAGATCGAAGTAGAAACGAACAGAGGCCAGAAATAGGTTACCATGCCAGACAAACTGGGTCCCACGGCGAGGACAGAGAGGAATATTCCGACGATGGCCGCACCGGCGAGGAGACGGAGCTGGAGAACCGGCGGTAGCGAAGCCATGGATGTGTTTCTCTTTTTTTTTTTTACGATTTTTGGTTTTGAAGAGGTTATTTATATAGAAGGAAGAATAAAGAGAGAACCGTTGGAAGGGGCAACTGCAAGGAATTAAGAACTCGTGTGGTCAGTGTTGTGCAGCTAATCATGTAATGAGTTGATTTTAGTGATTTAGTGAGTGGAATATGGACTTTAACCCGCCATATGGATTCAATACTTGGGTTTGAAGGGGTTGTTTAGTTGAGAGGAGATTCTCTGTTTGGTTGTGTTTGATTGATCAGGGGAAGTATTTTACCATAAAAATTGATAATCAACTCCAAAATATTATGTCCATAATTGTACATTTTTTTGTTATGTATTATTCATTATCAATTGTGGATTGTCTGATTTAGATTATATATTTTTTATTGAATACTTGCTTGAGGGATTTAGATTATATTGTTCATATCTTATAATTTCTTTTCTGAGGTGACAAAATAAGATCGCAAGAAATTCCTTAAACGGCAGAAACAAAAGCAATCCAACAATCATAACTCATTAAATGATCAAAATACAACAATTTGCCGATACACATACAACAACTGAGCGCGCCTTGTTTTTAGTAGGGTTGGTTTTCATGATTTCATCAGTTTGGGCCTGGTTTGCCGCACCAAAGATCTGTTGGTAGCGGCACATTGGCAGCCGTCGCCCTTCTCGCGCATTCTCTAGCGCAAAATCTCTTTGGTGGGGTCACACCGGCTACGTATTGCCAACATGGAAGATAGCATTCGCAATAGGTCGCTACAGATGCTGTTCCAGAGTCGAACATTGATAATAGAGCGAGCATGACTATTATTCCAGTCATGACCTTGTTAGAATCCATCTTTGTGATTATTCTTTTTTAGTTACCTTCGATTGAATTGTGAGATTGTATCGAATATAGTTGTTGTGATTGAATGGATGTTTACATAGGGAGTATATATAGACAAGGGTTAGGCTTTGTGAATAATAGTTAGTTTTCTATTTTTAGACCTGTGGTTGGTAAGTTTTTGAATAATTTAGCTCGTCATATCATATAATGAAGTTAGATACATATATGTTAGGTAAATCCGGTAGTTTATAGGAGTAAAATAACTTATGTATATGAAAACTATATCTGGTCTGAAAACGGCATTTGACTACAGTTAAGTTGGTGCACCTGCACACAAGATTATGTTAAGTTGTTAACGGGTGTAAAAACTGGATTACTTTTTGATGAGAAAACATGCAAGATCTCAAGGAAAAGTAGAATGTAACATACAAATTAACACAATTTTATGATTTAAATCTTTAAATTTCGAAATCATAGCACATATTTACCCTAATCACAGTCAAAGACCTCGAGCTTAGTATGATACGTTTTGAAGGGGAAAAAAAACGCGTTTATGATTACAACAAAGAGGTCGGTTTGCGCGAACTCTACCAAAAATACAGGAAATTTCCCCTTTTTCTCATTAGGGAGTGTCACGGAGGCCATCGGATCTAGGGATAATTAGGCTCGAACTGATGACTTTCACCACGTCAAGGTGACACTCTCCCGCTGAGTTATATCCCTTCCCCGGGCGGATTCCTCCTTTTGCTCCTCAGCCTACCGGGTATTAGCAACCGTTTCCAGTTGTTGTTCCCCTCCCAAGGGCAGGTTCTTGCGCATTACTCCAACTTCTCTTAAAAGGAAAATTCGACGGGCAAACATCATTGCCAGTTCAAGGTCGGCTTATGCAATCTCATTTAATACGAGAAATTTTTGAATTTCTCGCTCCTCCTCTAAGCTCTTTACCTTGCAGAGATTCTGTTTTGCTTTTTTGATCAATAGATTTGTGTCCGCTATCCCGATCATGACTTTCCTACCCCTGAGGAAAAGTCAAGGTCCTTTCCAAAAACTTATTTTGTGCCGAAACAATTTATAAAGCACATGCTGAAACAGGTGAAATCAAAGGGCATTACTTGAATGCTACTGCAGGTGCATACCGAAATGAGCACTAAGTACTTTTCGAGAGATCTCCTCCAAATCACTGGTATGACTATCGAAATCATGAGCATCAGCATGTAGATTCCAGATCCTCGAAAAAACAGGAGAACAATAACCTAACAAATAGTTGGTTTGGTCTGATTCTGGTGGTACAGTAGTAGGAAAACTGGAAGGGGAACGCGAGGCACAACGACGCAATTATCAGGGGCGCGCTCTACCACTGAGCTAATAGCCCGTCATGTGGGCCTCCCAACGGGGGCCTTACAACTACATTAATTTTAGTAAAGGGTGCTTTAAATGCACGTGGTTCCAAATTAATGCCAGATAAAAAGGATTTTGGTCCCTCTTGTTCCGATGGAGAGAAGAACCTAGAATTAGCTTCTCGGGAAATTTCCAAAGGAATAATTTCAACGAGATCTTTCATCTGGAGGGGAGATCGAGCTTCAAGAAATAGTCAATAGTCTTATCAATACACAATGTATAACTCTCCAGGAATGTCAATTACGCTTATATTCATCACTGTAAGCTTTCCCCAGCCCCTTTTCATCAATGGACTCCTGACGTATACGAAGGAGCCTCGACTCGTATTCTAGCTCGTATGAGAGCTAGATTCGCTTCAATCACTTGTCTCCTCGATTGATGCAATCTTAGATGCTTCCACTGTTGATTTGAGCATAAGCAAAAGATTACATCTATAGGTTCTGTATTGGAGGTCAGCAATCAAAATTTCTGGAACTATCTGAATATTTTGAATACAATATCTAGTGAATGATTATACGAAACTTGACAACATCTTTTCTTCCTCTGACGTTTTCCCAGAATTCTTCGTAGACCAAAATAATCAAATTTATTGAATATGGGCTTTTTCGGTAAATAGGAATCAAATGAATGATTCAAGTGGAAGTTTTCTTTGTAACATATCAATAACCTAGAGCCATACTACGACTCCTACTCGTTGTCCTCCTTTGTTAGCCCTTCCTCTAACGGGTCATGGTGTAACATGTGTGTAAGGTCCAGTTGACTTGAATGATCCTATGTTAAGAGCAAAATTGGCTAAAGGGATGGGACATAATTATTATGGAGAACCCTCTGATAATCATGGAATTTATTTCCAGCTCAAGAAATTGATTTGTCCTTTCTTCCGTGATGAGCTGTCGACACCAGTCCGATTTGAGCAATGATACATGAATAATTTGAAATTCCAATATTGTGATGAAAAATAGAAAATAATAATACTAAAAACTGAGAAAATTCTTTTATTTTCTAGTCCCCCGATCAAGAAGGGATTACACGCCACGAAATGGCATTGATAATGACGGAGTTAATATTCAAGGTGCTATTTGATCAAGAACTAGTGCAGACTCCACTCCTATCCATTAATAAAAAAGAACTGCTGTTTTCTGTCATCTCCGGTTTAGTTTTACGCGAACCTTCAAAGATATGGAAATGTCCATTTCATGATTTTTCTTTCAATCTTGATATTGGGGTCTTCAAATTTCATATCCCTGCATTGGAGGTACTTTTCTCATTTCTTAAGTTGCATGTTCACTCTTGTAGTCATGTTGCTCTTTTTTGTTAATATAGAAGAAAATAAAAAAAGGTACATTGAAAGATTACATAATTAAGAGATATTTAATCTTGATTAGAGCTTCTTAAAAAGTAGTAAGCATTGTAGATAGAAAATATATTCTTCTGAACAATTTGAGAGTTGTGTACCATATACTGAATTGAAAGGGTGATTAAGTGGAATGGGTCTATTCTGGTAATTGAAACTTATAAGATGTCTAATTAAAAATTTGTTTTAGAAATAAATCGAAATGCATACTTCATCTGTACTGAAATTGTCATGAACTAGGAAAAATCACACTCGCACAAATTGAGCATGAGAGTTAAGCACGGATAGCATTCCTTCATGCAATTAGAACCCACTAAATTAGTTAGTACAAAAATAACAGAAAAAATGCTCTGCGAATTCGTGAAATGGTATGAGGTATCTATTATAGTTGGAGTCCCAAAACATGCAAACGTTGTTTTCCCAAAAAAAAATTAGGTGCTTATATATAATTTGCATTGTGTAATCGCAAATGCAGGCAAACACATCTATGTTATTACTTATCTATCAATTCAACAAATTAATAATGTCTACATAATAAGATGATGGAGAAAATCGAGAAAGAAAAATCACTATAGTAATTATTGCATTTGATACTAGAACATTAAAAAATAAGTATCAAATATTTGAAGTGATTCTTTAATTTCAAATAAGATGACTTTGCAAATGTCCATCACAAACAAAAAAGAGGGTCAAGTTGATCTCTTGAGGCGGGTGTGCTCAGTAGAAAAGACATTTCTTCACATCACTAATTGGTTAAACATTTGTTATATTAGAGGTATCCTATTACACTCATCCATTAAAGTCAAATTGTGATTCGAATCACCACGGAAGAAGTCCTTGCAGGATGATGATTAAATAACATGCATATGGTGGAGTTGATCTCTGGTTGTCAAATAGGAGGTGGCGTTACTTTTGTAATTGTATATTTTTCTTCAATTATTTGAAAAAAACACATGTAAAAATTATGATATATGCCTTTAATTCCAATAATTTGAATATATTATTTATATGAGGACTTGATTTTAATTAGGAGCAATATATAATAATTCATCTAAGCACCACAATGCAATAATTTCCTGATCGTGCATTTATTTCATAAGGATACAAACTATTTACACGTAGACACGAGTGCTAAGACAAATCGAAATAAAGTAACACTCATTCTCAAACTAATTAAACTTTCAATCAAAAACAAAAAAAGATATGATGGCAAGATACAATAAGTGGTACTTATTTGAACAAAATCTATTTCATGCAATTTAAACCCATGAGATGAATTAATAGCATTATTAAGAGCATTAAATAATTTAACATATATATATATATATATATATATATATATATATATATATATATATATATTTTTTTTTTTTTTTTTGCTTTTAACCCGTAGGAAATACTTCAACATATAAAAGGCATTTTCATCGAATGACAAAATCAGAAGAATTTATATACAACGCATCTTATTTTCAGACCACACACAAACAGTGCTAATTAAGAAGAATCACAAAGCCTTTGTCTAAGACTTTTTGTTATTGTCATCGGTGGGCCCAGTTCCGCACCAGAGATCTGTCGGTGCAGGAACGTTAGCGTTTCTTGCTCTATACCCGCATTTTTCGGAGCAGTATTTCTTCGGCGGCGGCATATTACCTATGTATTTCCGACAGTCGAGGAAACAACCGCAGTATGTATAACAATGTCCATGCACATCACACGAGTATTCTCTGACGATGGAGGATGCATAAGTTGCTGTGTTAGACTCAAATAGGGCAAATATTACAACCAACATTATCAGTATCGTTTTGACTGTCTTGTTTGAAGCCATATTTGATATTATTTCCTTCTTCTCTTTTGTTTGGTTTGATGATTAATTTAAGGCTTTTGAGATTATTTTCATTGGAGGTAATGATTCAAGAGAATAGTACAATGAGGATTATATATAATTATAAACAAGGTTTGTTTTGTGGATAAGAGATTTCTATTTTTAGGGTTGTGGTTCATTACGTCTTCGAATTCCAGTCAAGATTGATTTTTTTGTGTGGATAATATACTACTAGTTGGTGTATGAATAGTAGATTAAGTTAATAAATCTGATTAATTCATGTCAGAATCCATTTTTTTGCTTTAATGGCATTTTTGTCATAACTTTATATTAATAAGATTTAAGAACACAAAATTTTTGTAACTAATGATGATAATCTAAATTATCAAAAAAAATAAAAGCTGCCCTCAAAATATCATCCTTTAAAAAAGTATATAAAACAAAGATTATTCAACAAATTAAATAACAATTATATAATAGGACCAAACTAAAGTCCTTCAACAAAACATAACATCTTCAGAAAAAAACAATACTTCAAACAGAAAAAAAAACTAATAATAATTACTCCATATCCATCCATAAAACAAAACAAGAACATATCAATATAGAAAATTAATCAACTCTAGAACACAACTCGGAGTTAAGTGTGACCTTGGAGTTAAGTATATATAATGAAATAAGACGATGAAGAAAACTGAAAAGGAAAAAAAATAATATAAGTACAATTGAATTTGACACTAGAATATTAAAGAAAAAATTTCAAAATATTAGAATTGATTCATTCAATTTCAAATAAAACTACTTCGCTAATGTTGATGGAAAAAGATGAAAACAGGGATCTCTTGAGGCGTGAAGACTATGTAATATGGAGTATGAAGGACGGGTTTTCCTTATAAACGTATAATATCTGTTTCTTGAGAATGTGAAAAAACACATGTAAATTTTTGTGATAAAATCAGTTTTGTGAAAAACACATGTGACAGTTTTTATTCAATAATTTGAATAAATTATATGACATGATTCAATAAATTCTCAGGCAAGTATTAAAAAAAAAAAATTTGAATAAATTATATGACATGATTTAATTTTAATTTGGACTAATAAATGATAACTCGTTCATCTAGTCACCAAAATATAACAATTTCCTGATCGTGCATCTTTTCGTAAGGATACACATTAATTTATACGCACACAGAAAACAAGTGCTAAAGCAAATGAAAAATTAATTAACACCAATATTCATACTTAAGCTTTAAAATAAAAAAACTCAAGCGAACTTCTACTTAATGCAATTTGAACTCATTAGATGAATTTTTCTCTTTGAAGGATTCAATGGTTCTGTGACCCCTTTGAATCATTGAAACTCACAAAAATACAATCAGTCTAGGCTGCCGCAACAAGTTGAAGCACCTTTACAGACTAGGAACCACAACTCATTAGATGAATTAGTAAGATTATAAAAGAGCATAAAATACTTCATATAAGACTCATTTTCATCCACCAATAAAATAGAACAATTCACATCCAGATACATTGCATCTTATTTTCAGATCACACACGACACAATGCATGCAAAGTGCTGATTAGCCAGAATCACAAATCAAAGCCCTTGACATTTCTCTCTAGGCCTTTTTGTTATTATCATTGGTTGGGCCAGTTCCGCACCAGAGATCTTTCGGTACAGGAATATGAGCTCTTCTTGCACCAGTGGCGCAAAAGTTGGAGCAAAATATCTTCGGCGACGGCGTTCCATTTACGTTTTTCCAACAGCCGAGGAAACAATCGCAGTATGTGGTACAATTTCCAGACTCGCACGAGAATTGCTCATCGATGACGGAGGATATAGCTGTATTAGTCTCAAATAGAGTGAATGTTACCACCAACATGATCAGTATTATTTTGACGGTCTTGTTTGAAGCCATATTTGATATTATATCCTTGTTTTTGTTTGATTTGGTGATTTTAGGGTCTTGAGATTACTTTGATTGGAGTTAGTGTTGTGATTCAAGAGAAAAGTACAATGGGGGTATATATAGACAAGGTTTGTTTTTGTTGATAATAGTGAGATTTCTATTATTAGGGTCTTGGGGTTCATTGCGTTTTTGAACTTAATTTGTTCCTCACAAGTCATAACATGATGAGGTTAGATATATACGCCAAGTTGTTTCTAGTGAATATTGATTCGATTAGTGATAACTAGAAGCTGAACCCAAACTACAAGCTGGTGTACGAATCAACTATAGATTAAACGAATCAGATTAGGTCGTGTAACAGTAAATCAAAATCCTATTTGATGCTTTGATGACATTTTGTCATGAACTCTTTTTTTGAGGCAATTTTCGTCATGAACTTTATCTTAATAAGATTGAAGAACACAAAATTTTCGTAACCAAATGATTGTAATCTGAATTATGAAAAATAAATAAAAGCTGCCCTCAAAATTTCTACCTTTAAAAGAGTATATAAATCAAAGATTATTTAACAAATAATAATATAACAGGACCAAAATAAAGTTCCTCAACAAACATAACATCTTCAAAAAAACAATACAACTTCAAACAGAAAAATAACAATTAATAACAATTACTCCACATCCATCCATAAAACAAAACAAGAAGATATCAATAGAGAAAATTAATCAACTCTATAGTAAATGAACACCCCTTCGAGTTAAGTATGATCTTGGAGTTAAGGATATATAATAAAATTAATAATGTATGACACTGGAGTTTAAGTATATATGATAAAATAAGACGATGGAGAAAACTGAAATACAGAAAATACGAAAAGTACAATTGAATTTGACACTAGAATATTAAAGGAAAAAAAATCAAATATTTGAACCGATTCATTCAACTTCAAATAAAACTACTTCGTTAATATCAATGGAAAAATATGAAAACAGGGTCCGGTAATCTCATGATGTGTGTGTTCAACATAGAAAAGGCTCTGGAATTTAGAGGATGGTTTTCATTGTAAATTCATCTCTGTTCCTTGAGGAATGTGAAGAAAAAAACACATGTAAATTTTAGTGATAAATCATAAAATCAATTTTGTGAGAAAAGACATCCAATGTGAAAAAACACATATGACAGTCTTCAATTCCAATAATTTGAATAAAATTATATATATGACATGACTTAATTTTAGTTTGGAAATTGGAATAATATCATCTAGTCAGCAAAATATAACAATATCCTGATGTGCATCTTTTTGCAAGGATACACATTAATTTGCACGTATACAGAAAACAAGTGCTAAAGCAAATAAAAAACTAATTATACAAAAGTGGTATTTAATTGAACTTCTATTTAAAGCAATTTGAACTCATTAGATGAATTAGTAAGATTATTTTTTTTTTGAAGCTAGAATTAGTAAGATTATAAAGAGGACAAGTACTTAAAATAAAAGTATAAAACTCATTTTCATCAACACATAAAATAGAACAATTTACACACATTGCATCTTATTTTCAGACCACAAACAATACATTACATACACAACAAGTGCTGATTTAGCAAAAGCGCAAATTAAAGCCCTTGACATTTTCTCTACGCCTTTTTGTTATTATCATCATTGGGGCCGGTTCCGCACCAGAGATCTTTCGGTACAGGTTTGTGATCTCCTCTTGCACCTTCGGCGCAAGTATAGGAGCAATATTTCTTCGGTTTCCATTCAATACCTTCAGATCTCACACAGTTGTGGAAACATTGGCAGTATGTTTCACAGATATCCGGTGGCGGACAAAAGTTATATTTGATATTCCCGTTTGCAAAAGCAGATGTATTTGACTCGAATAGCACGAACATGATCACCAACATGACCACTATCGTTTTTACATTCATGTTTGATATTTGATATTATCTCCTTGTTTTTGTTTGATTTGGTGATTTCAAGGTCTTCAGATTACTTTGATTGGAGTTAAGTGTTGTGAGAATAAATAGTACAATGATGGTATATATAGACAAGGTTTGTTTTTGTTGATAATAACGAGATTTCTATTATTAGGGTCTTGGGGTTCATTAACTTTTTGAACTTAATTTGTTCCTCATAATATGATAAGGTTAGACATATACGCTAATTAAGTTATTTCTAGTGAATATTGATCGATTCGTAATAGCTAGAAGCTGAACCCAAACTACAAGTTGGTGTATGAATCAGCTATAGATTAAATGAATCAGATTTAAGTCATGTAAATCAAAATCGAATTTGATGCTTTGATGGTATTTTGTCATGAACTCTTTTTTTCAGGCAATTTTTGTCACGAACTTTATCTTAATAAGAATTAAGAACATAAAATTTTCTTAACCAAATGATTGTAATCTGAATTATCAAAAATAAATAAAGCTGCCCTCAAAATATCTACCTTTAAAAAAGTATATAAATCAAAGATTATTCAACAAATAATAATATAATAGGACCAAATTAAAGTTCCTCAACAAACATAACATCTTAAAAAAAAACAATACAACTTCAAACAGAAAAAAGAAAAAAGAAGAAAAAACTAATAACAATTACTCCACATCCATCCATAAAACAAAACAAGAACATATCAGTAGAGAAAATTAATCAACTCTATAATAAATTAACACCCTTTGGAGTTATAATCTTGGAGTTAGGGATATATAATAAATTAATAATAATGACCCTGGAGATTAAGAATATATAATAAAAAAGACGATGGAGAAATTAAACTAAAATACAAAAAACTACGATAAATACAATTGAATTTGACACTAGAATTTTAAAGGGGGAAAAACAAATCTTTGAACTGATTCATTCAATTTCAAATAAAACTACTTAGATAATATCGATGGAAAAAGATGGAAACAGGGTCCGGTTGATCTCTTGAGATGTGCATGCAAGATAGAAAAGGCTCTGGATTTTGGAGGACGGGTTTCTTGAGAATGTGAAAAAACGCATGTAATTTTTGTGAAAAAATCATAAAATCAATTTTGTGAAAAGAAAAAAAAAACACATCCAATGTGAATAAACACAGGTGACAGTCTTCTATTCCAATAATTTGAATAAAATTGTGTGACGTGACTTAACTTTAATTTGGAATAATACATGATAATTCGTTTATCTAGTCACCAAAATATAACAATTTCCTGATCATTCATCTTTTCGTAAGGATACACATTAATTTACACGTACACAGAAAACAAGTGCTAAAGCAAATGAAAAATTAATGAACAACACCAATATTCAAACTTACGCTTTAAAATAAAAAAGACTCAAGCTCAATTAATCTGATGACAAGGATACAAAAGTGGTATTTAATTGAACTTCTACTTAATGCAATTTGAACTCATTAGACGAATTAGTAAGATTATAAAAGAGCATAAAATACTTCAAATAAGACTCATTTTCATCCACCAATAAAATAGAACAATTCACATCCATAAACATTGCATCTTATTTTCAGATCACACACAATACATGCAAACACACAACAAGTGCTGATTAACCAAAATCAGAAATCAAAGCCTTTGACATTTCTCTCTATGCCTTTTTGTTATTCATTGGTTGGGCCGGTTCCGCACCAGAGATCTTTCGGTACAGAAATATGAGCTCTTCTTGCACCAGTGGCGCAAAAGTTGGAGCAAAATATCTTCGGCGACGGCGTTCCATTTACGTTTTCCCAACAGCCGAGGAAACAATCGCAGTATGTGGTACAATTTCCGGACTCGCATGAGAATTGCTCGTCGATGACGGAGGATATAGCTGTATTAGTCTCAAATAGAGCGAATGTTACCACCAACATGATCAGTATTATTTTGACGGTCTTGTTTGAAGCCATATTTGATATTATATCCTTGTTTTTGTTTGATTTGGTGATTTTAGGGTCTTGAGATTACTTTGATTAGAGTTAGTGTTGTGATTCAAGAGAAAAATACAATGGGGTTATATATAGACAAGGTTTGTTTTTGTTTATAATAGTGAGATTTCTATTATTAGGGTCTTGGGGTTCTTAATTTGTTCCTCACAAGTCATAACAGGATGAGGTTAGATATATACGCCAAGTTGTTTCTAGTGAATATTGATCGATTAGTAATAACTAGAAGCTGAACCCAAACTACAAGTTGGTGTATGAATCAACTTTAGATTAATCAAAATCCAATTTGATGCTTTGATGGCATTTTGTCATGAACTATTTTTTTGAGGCAATTTTCGTCACGAACTTTATCTTAATAAGATTTAAGAACACAAAATTTTCGTAACTAAATGATTGTAATCCGAATTATCAAAAATAAATAAAAGCTGCCCTCAAAATATCTACCTTTAAAAAGTTATATAAATCAAAGATTATTTAACAAATAATATTATAATAGGACCAAATTAAAGTTCCTCAACAAACATAACATCTTCAAAAAAACAATACAACTTCAAACAGAAAAAAAAAATCTAATAACAATTACTCCACATCCATCCATAAAACAAAAAACATATCAATAGAGAAAATTAATCAACTATATAGTAAATTAACACCCCTTCGAGTTAAGTATGATCTTGGAGTTAAGGATATATAATAAAATTAATAATGTATGACCCTGGAGTTTAAGTATATATAATAAAATAAGACGATGGAGAAAACTGAAATACATAAAATACGATAAGTACAATTGATTTTGACACTGGAATATTAAAGGGGAAAAAAATCAAATATTTGAACCAATTCATTGAACTTCAAATAAAACTACTTCGATAATATCAATGGAAAAATATGAAAACAGGGTCCGGTAGATCTCATGATGTGTGTGTTCAACATAGAAAAGGCTCTGGGCTTTAGAGGATGGGTTTTCATTGTAAATTCATCTCCGTTCCTTGAGGAATGTGAGGAATGTGGTATTTAATTGAACTTCTATTTAATGATAACTGAACTCCTTAGATGAATTAGTAAGATTATAAAGAGGACAAGTACTTAAAAATAAAACTCATTTTCATCCGCACATAAAATAGAACAATTTACACACATTGCATCTTATTTTCAGACCACAAACAATACATTACATACACAACAAGAGCTGATTAAGCAAAAGCACAAATTAAAGCCCTTGACATTTTCTCTACGCCTTTTTGTTATTATCATCATTGGGGCCGGTTCCGCACCAGCGATCTTTCGGTACAGGAACGTGAACTCCTCTTGCACCTTTGGCGCAAATATAGGAGCAATATTTCTTCGGTTGCCAACAGTTGAAGAAACATTGGCAGTATGTTTGATCATATTTGATATTCCCGTTTGCGAATGCAGGTGTATTAGACTCAAATAGCACGAACATGACCACCAACATGACCACTATCGTTTTTACACTCTTGTTTGAAGCCATATTTGATGTTATCTCCTTGTTTTCGTTTGATTTGGTGATTTCAGGGTCTTGAGGTTACTTTGATCGAGTGAAGTGTTGTGATTCAAGAGAATAGTATAATGATGATATATATAGACAAGGTTTGTTTTTGTTGATAATAGTGAGACTTCTATTATTAGGGTCTTGGGGTTCATTACGTTTTTGAACTTAATTTGTTCCTCATAATATGATGAGGTTAGATATGTACGCTAATTAAGTTATTTCTAGTGAAGAATATTGATTGATTAGTGATAACTAGAAGCTGAACCCAAACTACAAGTTGGTGGATGAATCAACTATAGATTAAATGAGTCAGATTAAGGAATGTAAATCAGAATCCAATTTGATGCTTTGATGGCATTTTTGGAACGTATTATTCTTTTAATATTTAAGCACGTATAAGTTTGTATCTAAAGATGACAAACTAAATTATCAAAACAAAAAACTGCCCCACAATAATATGCTTTAAACAAATATGTAAAACAAAAGATTATTCAATAACAATATTACCAAACTAGAAATAATATTCATCAACAAACATAACATCCTTCAAAAAAACATTACAACTTCAAACTTAAAACAACTAAACAGTAATTCCTCCATATCCATAAAACAAAACAAGAACATATCACTTTCAAATTAATCAACTCTATAATAAATAAACATCCGTCCCTTAATTATTCCCTCTTAATTACCCTACTTACCGTTGGCCAGCGCCGGAGCAGTTTTAGCACTCTCGCTCGGATTATGCGCATCCCACGCCTCAATCCAAGTTTTCATCCCATCGGCCAGCTTGCTGAAATACGGGTCGATGTGGCCCAACTTCTCCCTAACCTCCTCCGCAAGCACAACGTAACACTTTTGGACCGTGTCGCATTCTTTGGGAAAAGCAACGGCCTGGAAGAACGGAATTATCTCCTCCTGCCAGAATATTCCGTTATATTCCTTCTTTAAGTTAACAAACGGGTTGCTGGCCTTGCTGTGCCAGATGTACGGCAAACCGGTTTTCACACCCAAGTTCAAATGATCGCAAATCACCTACAATTAATTAATTTCCATAAATATAAAGTAAATATATTAATAATTTAAAATATATATATATATATACACACACACACGCACTAATAATTGGGACAAATGCACGGTTAGTCCTTGCACTGTTGATTTAAAAAATTTGATCCCTATACTTCATGAAAACGTGCACAATTAGTCAGTGAGTGCAAGGATTAAAGTCATTAAACCATGAGTAAGTAATTCCATAAAGGGACTAGGAATTCTATAAAATACCAGAAACAAAAAGTTTAAATTGATAGTACAAGGACCGAATTGCAATTCAACTAAAGTAGCAGGATGAACCGTGCAACCATCCCTAAATTATTCATATTAAAAAACGGAATATTGACGAATAAAATGATATAATTGATTAATATTACCTTGACGCACCAGCCGGCCCACATGTCGTCGTAACGGCCAATGGGCTGGCCGTGGCCCATGAGACCGAAGTACATGGCCGGGCCAATAAGCTCTCGGTCAAAGGCAAGATTCATCCCGCACATCGGGAAAAGAGTTCCCTTCGGTATCGTCATTACCGCATCCACATACCTAATTTTAATAACCAAAATAATAATTAATTATATTTTATTATTTTAATACAGTTTATTAAAACATTATATTTCATTATTTTACTACGTTTTATTAAAAAAATTATCATTTTAATATACTTTACTATTTTATTAAAACTTAATAATCTTCACTAACTTATTAATTGTATCATAATTTAATCATACCTGGTGCTGCATTCCTGAGGTTTGTCAATTAACTAGATTTATTTTATTAAAATATCACATTTAATTATATTTTATTAAAAATATTACATTTTATTATACTTCATTATTTCATTGTATTTTATTAAAAAAATATCATTTAATTATATTTTATTAAAATATTACATTTTATTAAAAAAAATTATCATTTTATTATTTTTTATTACTTTAGTATATTCTATTATTTTATTAAAACTTATTAATTTTCTTATCATCATTTCAACTACCTTGTGTTTCTCTCCTGAGGCTTAACAAGCTGGGTAGGCGCGTCATAATCCGGAATATTTAACCACAATCCATGGCTCACTAATTCATTATTTTAATATTATTTTAATTACCTGGTGTTTCTCTCCTGAGGCTTCACAAGCTGAGTAGGCGCGTCATAATCCGGAATATTCAACCACAAACCATGGCTCACAGCCGTCGGCACGCCCTCGCGCATGCTGAATGGGTATCCGCGCACGAAGTCCGCGCCGGGGCGATACGGGTCGTAAAGCGTGTTGAAGAATTTGGGGGTGGACGGAGTAAGCAGGTTGTTTATGTGCTGTTGCAGCGCGTTAATCTCCTGTCCTGTCGGATCCTTCGCCACCTGGATGGAAACAAATTGTTGATTATTAATTAGTTATTAGAAGTAATTATTTTAATTAGATAATGAAATTTTTGGTTAAGTATTTTGTGTTCATGTTGAATGTTATTTTTAGACTTTAAGTTAAATATAAAATTTTATTTTTTTATTTTGGTTTGATGTGATCGCACTTTAAGTACGCTTAAAGAATTTGGAATTTTCTACTTTTAAAAGTGGAATAATTAATCATGTGTGATCCATGTGTGGGTGTACAACCACAATAAAGGGCAGGATTTATGGATCTAAGGGATGATTAAAAGAAGATGGAATCGGTCCGTGTGGACCGATCCAATGAGAACATGCCACGTCAGATTATTATTATCTATGTGGCATTTTCTCATTGGGTGATTCGGTGTTGGAGCTGAGTTGTCTTATATTTTGCAGATCTACCAACCGGTGGGGCTTAAAGGGGAATAAATCAAAAGGTTGGAGAATGAATTATGGATCCCCACATTTCATCATGAATCTAGCTTGGGAGATTAAGTTGATTATTATGTTAGGCCTTGGCCATGAGATAATTAATTAGTAAGGAGTAAATATTAGTTTATTTTAATTTAAGGAGTATATGGAAATATTGAATTTAATCAAAATATTATAAAATGTAAGTCATTAATCCAAATGCGAAAAATCTTGCGATTGATTGATCTACAGGTTATAATTGAGTTAAATCTTAGCATAATCCATGAGCTAATTCATAGATCCAAATTATCAGATCTAATAATGAATCAAGAAAAATAAATTATTTTTCCTTCAATTTGAATTTTGAAAAGAAAGTGAATCAAGTTCATTGATCCATACTAACTACTCCATAATTAATTTCTCAAAACCTGGAAAATGAAATTTTAGATTCTTATACATCTAATAATAAAGTCAATGTCAAGATCTAGTTGGTCATAGTAAGATAAAAAAAAACCATTATTATTATTCAAAATTCAAACCCAACAAAACCAAATAATAACCAAAAAGTTCAACTCACGAAGCAATCGTCATCAATGGTGTAAATATACTTCTTCTTGGAAACCAAGAACCCATAGCACCGACACGCCGAATCCTTGAACGAAATACACGACGCGCGTTTCGCGCCCAGGAGCTTCTCCACGTCATTCCGATTATGCAGCTCGTAGTCGAATCCTTCGGGAACGCCGATCGTCTTGGCGGGGTCGCCGTCCTGGACGATGATGAGGTGGTAGTGCTGGAAGAACGGGCGCCATTGCTCGAGGAAGTCGAGGTTGCGGATGGTCGGGATGACGATGTCGAGCTCGTCCTTGAGAAGAGGAGTGATTGAAGTCATTGTTGAGATCTGGAGAGAGATGAACGGCAGCTTTGATTTATTTATAGACTGTAGAGGAGAGAATGAATGGTAAAGTAACAGGGATTTAATTTATAATTACTGCTTTATTAAAATTTAATTGGTTGGTAAAGTAACAGGGATTTAAATTATTAAATTGTGGATTAAGATTGTAGTTTCAAATGGTAAGAAAAAATGTCAAAGTAGAAGATTTTTATTTTTGTCATAAATGACGTGAAAATATTTGCATGGCAGAGTGTTATTGGTCCTCCTTTTGTTTCTTTTGTTTGGAGAAAACCTTGTACAGTAATTCATTGGTCCATTTCCATTATATATTTATTTTTTTCATTTTTTTGGGGGGTAGATCTAGTCTAGATAATGCTGCATCATAACATAAAAATTGTAATAAACTTTACAGCTTTACTTGAGGAATAGATTTCGCCTAACAAAGCCATGTCTTAACATGTAGGTTACTCTACCAAAAGTAGTGATTCTCCACTATTGCTCCAATGCATAAAATATAGTTTTTTTTTTCATTAATTACATAACATGTACATTTTGCCAAATAATTATTCCATAATATATAATGTTTTTTAACTGTAATATAAGTAATCTAATAAGAACTTGTTAGTAAGAGGGTGAGCACTTCTTATCTCTAGTTTCCTGTCCAAAAGAAGTGGAGCGTAATTATTATTATTATTATTAATGATGATCAAAGGGCCCCTGATTGAAAGTTGTGATTTAACAGTCAACAGTTAACATGCATGATGCATGCAATACATGCCCTGATTTCTTTCACCGTCTAGCTTCTAATTTGGTTGTATATGCAAATCCCCTTCTTATTGTTTCTAATATTTATTTTTATTTCTCATGTGAAAGACAGGTTCAATATACTTTATATATATTTTGAACAATAATATATTACTATATAGTGGTGTGTGAACATGGGGAATTTGATGCACATAGTGGCAAGGAGAAGTGCCTAACATGCGTTGATTCCCTCTCTAGTCAACCCCACTCTCTCTCTCTCTCTCTCTCTCTTACAAATTTACAAGCAATCAATCACAAACACCGACGCATACACATTTTGGTGGCACATGGAGACCTTTCTTTTGAGTTGGACACATATGAAGAAATGAAATTGGATCTCTCAGATTTACATCTTACAATCAACCACTGTTTCTTTTGTTCTACCATTGCAAAGACACGTATAATTGAAACATGAAACAGGTTCACAGTGGACCGACTTTATGAGAGTAAATTGAATGACAAAGCGTGATCTCATTGGCTCAGTCTATGTCCATGATGGACCCAAGGTCAAACATAGCACACATACAAAGTCCAATTCACATAACTAAACCCACTTAAAATTTCAAAACTCTACGGCATAATCATGTTCGAAACAAAATTTGCAAACCACAAAACTGACAAAACCCCAAATAAATCTAACAATAAATACCAAGTTCTAAAATTAAAATACCCTAAATAAAACTTACTAAAACCTTTAATCCCACTTAAGAAACCACTATTTCTTCATCCGATTCATCATCATCATCATCATCATCATCATCACAATCTTCACTTTCACCATCATCTTGGTTATCTTTTTCATTTCTAGCTTGTTTGGCATATTCATCAATTGAATTCGCCGCAAAAATATCTCCTTCTCTACTCCTGTCAGCAATTTTAGGCACGGACGACCCGGCCCCACTTTTCCCATTATTCATCTAAAATTAAAAATAAAAATAAATAAATCCACCAAAAAAACGAAAAAGGAAAAAAAAATGCTAAGAATGAATACTCACAGTGCGAAGAAGAGTTCTTCGGTCCCTCTCTCTAGCATTCTTAATGGCCTACAATAAAATAAAATAAAATAAAATAAAATTTCAAAATTGACCATTAAAATTGAGGAATTGAATTTCTAGTAATAAAAAGGGGATTTTGTAATAATTTGAATAAATGATTTGTAAAAGAAGCCAACCTCCTCAAGTTGCTTTTTCTCACTCTCTACTTCAGTTATGTCTCTAAATAAAAGAATAAATAATTTATTTTTAAATAACAAATGCAAAAAAATATATCAATGGAAATTTTGAAAATAGCATGTTTTAAAAAGAAAATTAGATATTAGTAATAAAAAGGATTAAAATGAAAAATACCTCCCAACTGTGTGATTAACAGGGTGGCAACACTTAGCACATAAACCAAGAGATTTAGAACAATCTAAAATAAATAAATAAATATTTTGTAAATATAAGGCGATTGCTTAAATGATTTAACTGATGAAAAGAATATCAATTAATTAGAAAAATTTAGTACCAGTGCATATTTTGTGATGAGCTTGTCTAACGTTCCTCTTAGTGCATTTCTGACTATTATTTAAAAGAAAAAAGACATAATTTGAGTTACTTTTATTTAGTAAAAGATATAATTGAAAGAAAAAAAAAATACTAATTATACCATTTAGCAGGCTCAGTGAGAGGCTTGTACTTTCCATATCTAATTCAAGAAAGAAATTCATGAAATTAGAACATTTCGATAGAAAATCATATAAAAATCAAATAAAAATAAATTAAAGACAATAAACGCACTTGCGCTTCCAATCAATTTGTTCTTTACATCTCAGACAAACACCAGTTATCTCCGAAAACGGCTTGAATTTTCCCCCCAAATCCTAAAATCATCAAAAACACCAATTAAATCCGACAAATTTGATAAAAACAATAACACCTAATCAAAACCAGAAACTACCTCCTTTATTTCGTTTAGTTTTTTTATCTTTAAATCACCTAAAACTATTATCAGTGAGGTTGTATAACTGAACTTTGATTAATAGATATTTAAGCTCTCCGTTTTTATCAAAAAAAAAAAATCAGAAACTACAAATTCGATAAATCAACACTTTTCTTGCATTTTCACACAATTAAGACGCATATAATCCCTCCTAAAACCCAATTTAAACTATATTAAAACTGTATGATACAAAATTAAGCGAGTAAAAAATCTAATTCGAACAAATTGAGGGATGAAAGAGAGAGACCGATTCGTTGACTTTGACGCCGGCTTTTGGTTTCCAGGTGAACTTGTTCTGGTGCTTCGGCGGGCCTTGCCGTGGTCCGGACATCTTTCCTTCTCTTCTTCTTCTTCTCGTAAAATCTCTCTAATGGAGGGAAAGAGAAGTAGAATATTTTGTGAGATTTTTGGGGCGAGTATTTGTGTGGTTTGTTGTGGGAGTTTGTTTGATTTCTCCTCTCCAGTTGGAAAATTACTGGATAGATTCTTGCTTTACTGAATTGATAATATGTTCATTTTAATGAAACATCATTATTTTTGTACATTTTTTATTTGTAGTGCTATGTTTTTGCTAAATTTCAGATAATATTGGCGAGGACAATATATTGATAAAACTTGTGTTTTCTATAGTAATAAAGTAAAATAAATTATTAAACTCGTATATAGTTATTATGTTAAAATTTAATAAAGTTTGGTAGGCTATTCCCATGAACTCTTACTAAATAGAAAACTATTAAAAATATATGTTGCTAATTAAAATATAAAAATTAAACTTTCCTTATTTTTTTTCTTTTGTCTTCACTTACTAAAAAAAACTAAATTTTATTTCATATGAGAGAATTATGAATATGAAAATGAAAAATGTATGGAATAGAGGATGGTTTCACTACAATTAATGCCTCATCTTTCTATTGTTAAAGAAGCAAACGAATTAGTCGAGCAGTGAAGAAACACGATCCCTCTTCAAATTCCTACCTCTTAGTTCATTGATAGTTTCATTTATTCTTATGCTTGTAATTTCAATCAATAATCTTAGAGCTTTAACCCCTAATAGTTGGTCATCATCACTATAATTGTACGATTTTCTATTTACTTTAATGAAAATTGAGTGGAAACAAGCATAGCCTGTCACTTCTTCAAAAAATAAATAAAAGAAAATATAAGACAACTCAATATAAGTGGAAATGGACTCTCCATTTGTAGTGATAAGGGTGGTGATTAATCCCTTTATATGCTAATTTTTGGGTACACAAGGCGTAAGCGTAACAATTCACAATCTGATATCTCGCAATAAAGATCTAATTCTTCCACTTCTAAAACCCTAAAAACCAAACACATCTCAAGCGCCGCCGCCACAAACCCTAACCCTAACTCTCCCTCCTTCCCCCCTCTCTCTCTACCAAATGCAATCTACACCTGGGCCTTCGTCCTCCTCGGCGTCAGCCATGGAGACGGATCACGCCGTTGCTCAGACGGCGCCGGAGAAGCCCCTGTTTGCGGCGCTGAAGCCGCATGAGATGTCGGATGGGAAGGTACAGTTCAGGAAGGTTTCGGTGCCTCCTAACCGGTTTGCGCCGTTGAAGAGGAACTGGATGGAGATTTACACTCCGGTTTTTGAGCAGATGAAAATCGACATTAGGATGAATCTCAAGGTATTCAACTATATGTCTATCTTGATTTTATATGTGTACCTCAAAACATGCGAAATTACTCTCACAAATACGCAATTATGCATCAAATTGATCAATTTAATCCCATTTTAGCTCAATCAAACCCCAAATTCAATCCTACCGATCCAATTTACCCCAATTAACCCTCAATTTCTCTTCATCAGGCCAGGAGAGTGGAGCTGAAAACAAGAAAAGACACCCCCGACATTTCCAACCTCCAAAAATGCGCGGATTTCGTGCAAGCCTTCATGCTAGGCTTCGACATTTGCGACTCTCTCGCGTTACTCCGTCTCGACGACCTTTACATCGATTCCTTCGAAATAAAGGACGTCAAAACCCTAAGAGGCGAGCATCTCTCTCGGGCAATCGGGCGGCTTTCGGGCAAAGCGGGCAAGACCAAGTTCGCGATTGAGAATTCGACCCGGACCCGGATCGTGATTGCGGATACCAAGATCCATATTTTGGGCTCGTTTGTGAATATTAAGGTCGCGAGAGACTCGCTCTGTAGTTTGATTTTGGGGAGTCCGGCTGGGAAGGTTTATTCGAAACTTAGGGCGGTCAGTGCCAGGCTGGCGGAACGATGCTGAATTGTGTTGGAATTTTGAATTTTGGTTTTTTTGGGGAGTTGGGGATTTTGGTTTTTGGTGTGGGAGAATGTTTGAGATGAAGTTTTGATCTTCTTGGGTTTGGTTGAGTTTATGTATTGGATTGCGTATGGATATGTGAGAGTAAACACGAAATGGAAAGTTTGATTTTGCGATAATAGTAGTGTATTATCGCTTATGTATCATCAGTTTAGTCAATGTATCTGTGGTATACTCTATTTTTGGGTGGTAATACTAACTTCAATTTATTGTTAAGAGTATCAAATCAAGCTTAATTTCAGAAAGGGTAAATCTCATTTTAAGTCAAATAACTTTCGAAAATGATCAAATAAGTCACTTAACTTTCAATTGTCCTGTATATATTACTCAACTTTCAAAAATTATCAAATAGCTCACCCAACTTTCAATTGTCCCCAATAGATCACTCAACTTTTAAAAAATGACCAAATAAGTCACCCGGTTAATTGAAATTTGAGTGATCTATTTGATTATTTTTGAAAGTTAAGTGACCTATATGAGACAATTGAAAGTTGAGTGATTTATTTGATAATTTTTGAAAGTTTGGTGACTTATACGGAACAATTGAAAGTTGAATGACTTATTTGGTCATTTTCGAAAGTTGAGTGACTTGCGGTGAATTTACCCTTTCAGAAAATTTTAGTTAATAAAACAATGAACTGAATCTGTTAATTGCTAATCAATTATCTGTATTTTTGCAATCGTACAGAACACTGTACAATCATCCATGTCATAGTATATTATACCATGTTATACTGATACATTCATATAATGCACACCTTAAAAATTATGATGAATATAAAATGATGAAATTAAAATGATACATTGATAATTTCATTTCATATTAAATTGTATAATATTTAACAATCAGCAATGATATGTATGCGTGCCTATTTGGAGGTAAAAAGTGGGGTACAGATAGCAGAAGGATCCCAATCCGTCTCTCTTGAGTCTTGCCCGACACCGACTCGACTCTGCCTTCTCTCTCCCTCTATAAATCAAGCCCCTCTTTCTCACTCTCTTTCTCATCTCCCTCTCTATAAATCCGTCCATTTCCTCATCTCCATTCCGTCTTACTAATCACCGTCCTTCCATTTTCCCTCTCAATTCGAACTCCCCCAACGGTCACACCTCCAAACCCTGGTTTCACTCCAGTTCCAAACCCTAGTTTTCACTCCGGTTCGAGCTCTGAATTGAGAGCTTGTTTTTGTTTTGGACCTTCTCTTTGGTGCGATGATCTGAATATGAGCGATGGAGGCAAAGAGGATCTCGCTCCGCACAGAAAATCTGCCAAAATCGCTCATATCGTCGCTTCTAGGGCTTCAGCTGGGCCGGATGAGTATGGCCGAGCCGTGTCCAAGGTCGCAATTGCTCAAATCCTTCAATCGACCGGCTTTGATGGGTCCCGCAAGTCGGCTGTTGAGGCACTGTCTGACCTGACAGTCAAATACATTCTCTACTTAGGTAAAGCTACTCACTTTTACACGAATCTCTCTGGCAGAACAAGCTCAAATATCTTCGATTTGATCCAAGGTTTGGAAGATCTGAGCTTCAACGAACCAGTCTCCAAACCTTGCTTCACTAATTCTGCTGCTTTAGCAGAGATTCAGAGATTCGTGAAAAACGAGGATCCAGTACCACTCGCAAGCTCAATTCCGAAATTCCCAATTCCCAAAATACCCAAAAGGATTCCAACTTTCGATCAAATTGGGGAGGAATTTAAAGGGCAGAAACACATACCGGGTTGGCTACCCATTTACCCGCCACCACATACTTACATCCACACTCCAGTCTGGCATGAGAGAAAAGGGGATCCAAGAGAGGATAAGATCGAACAGGTCAGACAGAGAAGAAAAGCCGAAAAATCGTTACTCAATTTACAGAAACGAGTTTCTAGCACTTCCATTAGCGGGTTTCGACCCGTTATTAATGGTACCAACAGTACTACTGACAAGGGCAAACGGGTCGTTGACCAAAACCCGTTTCTCGTACCGGTTTTGACTCACGGTAAGAAACCCGTGTCGGAAATTCCCGTACCGGTACCGGTACCAATTGGATCAATAAAAAGGCGGTCGGTTTTGGATGCTTTTGGGCCGATAATTGAAGCGGCTAATTGCACGGATCTCGATGCAGATTCAGTACCGGTTAAGAAACAGATAGTTCGTTTCAAATTAGGGGTTGATGAAAAGCCGGTAGGTTTACCGTTAGGGTTAGAAGGTAGGAGAGAGAAAGTAGTGGGGTTGAGAGAAGATGAGAGAGATGATAAGAAACGGAGGGCTGAGATGATTTTGAAGGAATCGATGGAGAACCCTCAAGAGCTCACTCAGCTGTAGAATGAATTGCATGGTAGTGAAATTGAGAAAAATTCAGAGGTTTAGTGAGATTTGTTGGTGTGCAGTTGTTCTATTGTTGTGTTTTGACTTTTAGAAGAGTAGAGATTGATTAGTGTTAATTTTTATTTTTTATTTTAATTTGGATTATCTAACGGTAGAAAGTTAGGAATATTTTAGTGTTGTGGTGGTGTGAGTTTATTTCAGATGTATATTAGAAGGTTCTTTCAGAGAAGGGTAGAATCGTCCTTTTAGGTCATCTTGGTTGTAAAATTTGGAATTGAAATTGCTGATTTTCTATTGTTGTGTTTACTTTCATATTTATGCGAGTTTTGATTTATGACGGTACCAGTAATTGCATATTATGATTAGTTAATATCTGGTACCTGCAAATATTGTGCTTACCAGTTTTGTACCATTCATTTATGCATTGTTATGTTATTATCATATAGTTAAATCAAAGGGGTAATTTCATGCATACCCATGCAAAAGTCCAAAAATATCATATATGCCCTGTAAAATGTGAAATATAATGAATACCGTCAACAGAGCATAACAAATATCATATACCTATATTATATTGTGTATATGCTTTATTTTCTTATTTGTTTCAAAAGATTTTTCAGATTGTTCTTTTTTTTACTGCCTGTTTTAATTTTATCAATATGTTAATTGGATGCCTGTTACAATGGTATATAAACTAATATTGATTCTCAACAAGATAATCAAATATTAAATCATACAAAAATCAACTTAATAAATAATTCTTAACAAACATTACTAAACTCTACACCTATCCACCTCAGCATAATGTATACATCCAATTAATCATTTTCCAAAATAAGAACTTAAAAATGAAACATAAAAAATGCAAATATTTCAGATCCATCTCTTCCTAATTCGAGCCCAAACTAAAGCCGCAACAAGAGCTCCACCTAAATGTGCTTCACCTGATACTCGGCCTTGTCCCTAAAAATAAAAATAAAAATAAAAATAAATAAATATAAAAGAAAGCCAAGAAGATTACAAATTAAAAAAATAAAGCCCAATTTTTCAATTAAAAAGCTAATCAGATTGATGAATTTGGGTAATCATTTGAGTCGAACATAATTTTAATCACTTTCTTTTGGCATTTAAACACAAAATTGCACCCAAAAAGGAAAATGTAAAATAAGAACATTAGCATAGTACCTTATTAAGCCTGTATAAATCAGAGCCAATCAAAAGAGCACCCTACATTCAAAAAATCCAAAATAAATCAATACAGTTACAAAATTCTATCCTTTTTCTTTTATTCTATAGATATTATTATATTTATTTATTTATTAAAATATTATTTTTTAAGCGTACCAAAAAGGCGGCAGGAACTGGTACGAGGAAATAGAGATAGACTAGTCTTTTAGGAAAGAGAAAAATCTCCAGTAAAATTATCGCATTTACAGCCGCACTTGCACCCTAATATTTTGGACAATATTCAAAAATGTAATTTCAAGATCTTCATTTTAATAATAGGTCGAATGAAGTTAATATTTTCAAAATATTCAGAAAAGTTATTATATTTGTAATTAGTTATAAAATAAAAGAATTACATGTGAAGGGACTCTGGATTTATCCCATCCTATATACCCCTGAAAAAACATAAGAATTACTTAATTTAATGAAAACTTGAAAAAAAAAAATATTTATGCAAATTTATGACTAATAATTTCCAAGTTTAATAACCTGATTAGAAGGTACTAAAAAGGCTCGGTGCAATAAGAAACAAATCGATCCACTCAACGCTCCAGCTAAGTATAGATTTAACAGAAATTTAGGCCCAAATAGACTGGCGATCTGATTAAATTATGAAATTACACAAAATTAAATTCATAATATTACAAAACCAACATACCATTTTAAATCATATAAGATATTAAAATACAATTTGGATTAAATTTGAAACTTACGCTTTGGCCAAAGAAATAAAGGCCAATCATATTAGTGAAAAGATGGTCAAGCTCTGAGTGGCTAAACGCATTTGTAATTAACGTGTGTAATCTACCGCTCTTAAAGTTATCCAGCGATAACTGTTTTATTATAATAAAACAAGATTAGTATCAATTATATGATTAATTGAATAATTGAAATATGAAAGGGGAGTAATTACCATGAAATTATTTCTCATGAAAGTGGGGTCCGCGATTCCCCATAAGACAAAAACAGCAATATTTGCTCCTACTAAGAACCAAACAATTCCATCTGGCATCATAATTTGATACGACCTATAAATTAATAAATAAATATACAAACATATTATTTTTCTAGTAACATTTAAAAAACATATTTATTTACTCCTAAATCACAAATTGTTTTCTTCCTCATGAATGTAAACACTCATTTGCTCTCTACTTATCACACATAGATAGACTTGCAAATAAAACTCTACAGGGATCAAATTGCAAAATTACTGTCAGAATATATTTGCTTTCTACTTATCAGTTATCACACATAGATAGTCTTGCAAATAGCAACTCTACAGGGGCCAAATTGCAAAAGTACCAGAATCTACGGATGGAAGAGATGATCTGGCCGGGACCACTTCGCCGTTGCAACGAGAAGCTGAACGAGCGCGTCAGAATCCTCCCCATTTGAACGCCATTCTTGGCTTGAGCTAATACAAGCAGCCCCAATGGCTTGTATCTAGAGAAGGAGAAACTCCTGTTCTGTTTCAGCTGTGTTGAGAATAAGACGTGATTTTGAGAGAAGAGATTGTTGGGTTTTGAAACAGAGAGGGGTTTGGGAGTGGAGTGGTGGAGGAGGCGGCGGAGTTGGCCGGCGAAGAGCCTACGCGCCATGATTTTATGCACGTAAACTGTTTGATCTATTGTCTCACTGGTCAGCTATGAAGAAGAAGAAGAAGAAAGAAGAAGAAATTTCAATTTTGTGGTTTTGTTGGAACGGAATATCCATATTCGGATTCTTTGTTAATGAAACGGGTTCGAAGGATACCTCATCCGATAATGTGAAGTCAGAATTTGGGCTGGAAATCAAATCCGAATTATTATAAAATCCAAATTTTGAAGTCTCGGATTGTTAACGGACAAAACGGTTTTTGTTTATTATGAACATTTCATTTGGAATGGTTGATTTGGTGTATTAAATACACCAATTCTCAAAGACATTTTGCTAATTCATGGTTTATGATTAATTATAATTATGTACTTGATAAATTATTGTTCAATTTTTTTTTCTTAGATTCAAACCATATTTCACATTTAATTGATTGAAAGATTTTGCTAAATATGTACTATATATGATTGCACTAAGGCTACTATGAGTCATTTGTTGTTTAATTTTTTGTTAAAAATTATTATTTACGTGCTTGTTGATTTATTAGTGTTATTTTATGTTAATTATAACCAATTCAATTAAAATTTAGCAAAAGGTATATTTAATTATAGTTTATGTTAATTAGTGAGAACTTATATTTTTCTAATACAAATTTTTTGACTGTTACAAATACATGAATCCTGTGCATTCAAATCCAGGATTTATGAAATCAAACAACGTATTTTGTTTACAATCATGTACTTAGAAATACAACAAATACACCAAACCAATCATGCTCATAATGTAAAGGAGAAATAAAATTACGGTCCATTAATAAGTGGAGATCATTTTTGAAATCTTATGCAGCAAATCATTTGCAAAACCTTCCTCCTCAACTGGAGACGTCCATTCTTGATACAAATGAAGACTTCCAGTGAAATCGGTGAATAAACCATCAACACCAATTGTATTTATCCAGTAATCAAATTCCTCATAAGGATCTTGATGAAAATCAAAATGCAAAAATCGGTTCTCATTTCTATAAGTATATGGATGTACCTACACAAAAGATTAAAAAAAAAAAAAAATCAAATTCATGAAAATGATTAATTAATAATTATAATTTTTCAATGAATTGATTAGTTAATTAAGTAATTACTTGAAGATCATGAGCATGAGCTTTTGGGACAAGATCAGTAGGGGTAATTAAGTAATTATTTACAGCTGGTACAATTGAACCCTTCCAAGGCCCAATTCCAACAACATAATTTCTTATAAATTCAAGATAATCATCTGAAGTAATTTCCCAGTATGACTAAAAAATATAGTTTGAGAATTAAGAAATAAAAATTACGTCAAAATTAATACGATAAGAATATATATAATATAATAAACCTGATTGGTATCTTGAGTTGGTACTACAGCAGCATCAATCAAAAGAATTTTGGGAGAATCGGTGAAATTAGAAATATAAATCAAAGAAGTTGGTGCGAATGATTGAATAAATAAGGGTTTATCTAGCCAATCTTTTGACATATATTGGCCTTTATATCCGTATTTTTGTATCGTCTCGACAAATTTATCCTCAAATCTTTCCCCGTTCGCCCATTTTACCTGTAATTAAAATTAATCAATTAATTACTCGCAAAATATAATGCAAGGGTATTTTTGTAATTTTTAGATACTTGCGTGTTGATTAATAAAAACTGGATTTTTTTATCTCTGGATAAATTCCAACAATTCGTTTTGCATCTAATGCGATTGAAATGTACTCCTCAAATGTAATAATTGTAAATTTTCCTGAAATAAAAATATCAGAAATTAAGAAAATTTATTATCTTTGTAATAAGAAAAATATTTTTTTGTAAGAAATAAATACCATTATGTTGTTGGTCTCTAAACGAAAATCGTTGTTTCACTCTAAGAGATTTAAGTTCTTTTATCGTAAAATCCACTGCATGTAATTAAAAAAAACAGGGTTAAAAATAAAAGAAGTAGATGTTAAGAGTACAAAAATTACAATTTAATGCGTACCAACAAAATATCCAGTAATATTTTGGCCTTGTACTTCGTAAGTCCTTTTTCGGTTCTTAAATTCCGTATGATTTGCAATATCAGTTGTATCATCCAAATTTACATCATGAAAACATATTAATACACCATCTTTACTGGATAAAATATCCGTTTCTATAAAGTCCGCTCCTTCTTCAATTGCCCTCTGAAAATTAAAATTCACACTTAATTTAATTTTGCAAAATGAAAAATGAAAAAGAAATCACAAAAGAAAATTGGGATTAAAATGATTATATCAAAAAAAAAATTGGGGTTTAGTGAGATTTCTTGTACCATATAAGCAGCCGAAGTTTCTTCTGGAATTTCGCCATTTGAACCTCTATGGGCTATATTGTAAGGCCGAAAAGTTTGAAGGGCCTTTTTATTATTATTACTTTCCATTTTGCTTGGAAGTGGGTAATACTGCCTTCCATTTACCTCCTTTATAAATACTTGAATTACAAATATTATTGAGATAATATACCCTGAAATAAAGACATAATTTACACATCAATTTACTGATATTCACAACAAAAAGAAAAAAAATGTGATTAGAATTGCAATTTATTTGAAGAAACAAATAAAATAAGTGGAAATTGAACTCACAGCAAGAAGAAGAAGAAGCCATTTTGGCTCTATCTGCCCTCCTTTTCTTTCTTTCTATTTCATGACTCTTTCTAGCCAACGTGCCAACTAACATATAGTCTATTCTAATTTTTATTTCGTGATGTATCACCTTTTTTGATAAAAAAAAATTATTATGGTTTTAGATTATTTGCAAATAAATCACGTTCTGATTTGAATATTGCGGGAATACCCAAGTTGTTGCTTTACTTTTTGTTCCAGGTCTCAAGTGTTCACAACGAAATAATATTTTCAACAATACAGCCGTCAGATATCTAACGGTTATTAATCCAACCATATTTTGCAGTGTTATATAACACTGGAGAGTTGTTCTTGTTATGTACTTTTACAAATATTTCTGATTTATTGCTTTCATATAAATATCATGCATAATCTTCCAAAAACTCAAAAACATTAAATAAAAATATCAAATTTACCCTTCAACAATTATATATATAAAAAATACAACATAAAAATATCAAATTTACCCTTAAAAAATTAGAGATATAAAAATACACTTCCAAAATTGCAAATTTTCAATTCAGGTACTGAATTGTAGTTGGGTACAGAATCATCTTTATTATTCATTTTGATATATTTCACATAAATATTTTTTTCTTCAGTTTCTTTGTTACTGTTAGTCAAAATTAAAAAATAAAACCTCCAGAACGTATAATTTAATGTGTAGTAAATTCTTAAGTGATGAACTTCATTTTTAACATTAAAAATACAACCCCCCCCCCCAAAAAAAAAAATTATTTAATACACTATTAACCTGACCCATTAATTATCATCCTTACTTCTGCTTATAAAAACCACCCCCTTAACCCTAAACAAGCATAAAACAATCAAATCAAAAAACACACAAAAAAGGAAAAAAAAACTAACTCCAATTCAGAACATGGCAAAGCTCAATTTCCTTTTTGTTGCCGCGCTTCTCCTCCTCGCCACATCCGCTCTAGCTGACGACAATGTTCCAGTTGAGCCTCCAACTGAATCTCCAGATGCAGAAGCCCCAAATGCAGACGCACCGTGGGATTTTGACTATTACGCAGCGCACGACAAATGTTTGAAGATGATAGGCAACAAGCAGTGCTTGGAAGAAATGGCGTATATTTTGGTACCAGATGTGAAGCTGCCAGTTGTGCCTCCGTCTCCGAGCAAACAGTGTTGTCAAAATGTAATGAAAATCAACAGCACGGCTCCTGAGTGCTGGAACGATATGATTAAACCCAAGGACATGTTTTTGAAAGACGATCTCCTCATGTACTGCTTCGCGGAGTTTGGTTTATAAATTTACTGCTGAAAAATATTTGTATCGGAGAATACACACGTGAAATAATAATGTTTTCTTAGTTCTGGTTTGATGTATGTCACAATAATGGTTTAATTTATGCATGTCTTGTATTAATCTATACTTTGACATGTTAATCTTATTTTTGCCATACTATGTTTTATTTGTGTATTTTCTTACATCAGATATCTTATCTAATATGAATAGTTGAATACCAAAGATATCTTTGAAATATTCATTATTATTTTGAAATAAAATATTCACATACGCCCCAGCGGGGACACACTAGTACAGTACTTACCATTAAATTCAGTTCAGATCAAAACCAGAAATCCATGTCTCAGATTCTCAGCTAACGAAACGGGCTCTGAAGATACCCGATCCGATAATCCAAAGTCCAACCATCATCTCTCAAGCAAATCAAATCCAGCTTTTCTCAAAATCCAGAATTCCAAATCCCACATTTTTAACAAACAAACGCGAGAAAGCAAATCATCACTTTCAATCTCTTCTTCATCTTCATCTTCTTCTCTAATGGCGAAACAAGCAAAATCGGTGGTTCAAACCCTGAGGAAGTTCTTGAAGAAGCCGTGGGAGATTACCGGCCCGTGCGCCGACCCTGAGTACCGCTCGGCGGTGCCGCTCGCCACCGAGGTCCGCCGCCACTGCCCGGCCTCCTTCCCCGGCCGGGCCATCATCCCCACCTCCGATCCGGAGACGGTGTTCGACATCAAGTACTTCCCGCGCGATCCGCGGCACAACCGCCCGCCGGTGCGCCGCACCGTGCTGAAGAAGGCCGACGTGCAGAAGATGATGGCTGAGAAGACGGAGTTTCAGTTTCCGAAGGTTTATTTGACCAAGACGGTGGAGGAGGATTATAATGCCGTTGGTGGAGGCTACCAGAAGTGAGATGTTTCAAAAAGGTACTTTATTTTTGTGAATTTTTAGGTTATTTTGTGTGTTATTTGATTAATTGTGGGCTGAGATTTAGGACGGTTAGTTGAATTAGGTGTTTGAATTTGATGATTTTAGATATTTTGAGGATATTGAAAACGAGGCAAAGTGATTTGTGATTCTTGGTAGAATTTTTTTGTGAATTTCTGATTAATTGTGTTTGATTTGGTGGATGGACATGATTAAATTAAAACAAAAGGCAATTAACTAAGAATCTGAAGCAATTATGTAGACATATTAACTAAAAAAATTCCATCTTTTGCTTCCAAATTCTTAGGGAAGGGGAGAATGATATCTCATGTTATTACAATTGAGAAGGGATTAAGAGTTTCCGCATTTATGGCCAAATGCTTGATTAATCGGGGTTTTGATAGTTCATTCATTTGCCAGTTTATCGGTTTCTTTGGTTATGTTAAAAACTAGGAATGATTTCACAAGTCTTGATGATTTAATTTTCATATTAGTTTGATCTAATTTTTGATATTCTAGGCTTGGATAATATCAAAAGTTCAGATATAATATTACGTTATTATTATTATAGGGCCCAGTTTGTTTATTTTTTTTTTTTGATTAATTAATTTAATTTTTTGTTTTTGTAATGACAGGGGACAAGCTGGTTCTTTAACAGATCAAGCTTGATTACATGGCTTAGTGGTTTCTATCAATTTCTTGCATAAAAGAATTGTATTTTGAACAAAAACCTTAATTTGTTTGATGTTTTTTTCATTCTCTGTTGGTAAAATATACCGCGTGTTAGCGGTTACTAGACTAATAATAATACTTGTGTTATCAAGATATTCATTTTTTTTCTTTTCCTTTGTGGTTTTACTACAATTGAATGTGTCTGAAGTATTTTAAATTTGAAATATAAAAGTATTTTAATTTAGTGGAGGAATAACGGTTAATGACATAATCTGATCGAGTGGGGGTAGAGTTGTAGGAAAATTGTAACTCTCTTTCGTCCTTCTTATTTCTTATTTCTATTTTTCTTTTTATTTGGAGATGTGATTATGGTTGTAAATATGAACGCTTTTTTTTCATAATATAAGCAACAATATTTTAAGTTACTACAATTTGCGTATTCTCAAAAAAAAAAAAAAGTATTTTAATTTACTACAATTTGAAAGTGTGAGAGAGAGAGTAATTAGTATGTTATGTGATTTGCAAAACCCTCAACTGAGCTTGGCTCTTCGCCGAAAGGCATCTATCGTTTTGCTTCCTAATTCCATCTGAATTTTCAATTATTTCAATTTCACTCGATTCTCTTGTCGTGGATCCGAGATCCTGACAATAAATACGAGGGGCCTTAGAAATGTGATGCATGTACTATATGTTCTTACCAAGAACAACATCACAATGGTGTTAATATTTTTACCAAGAACGACATCACAATGGTGTTAATTTTTTTTTTTATTGGTTAAGATTTAGGTACTTGCAAGTTGTATTTTCTAGAACATATGCAAATGATCATGAAATACTTTAGGTTTCTTCTTTTGGGACTGTCTGTGTCACGTTGTTTGTACTTCAAAGTACTGAGATATAATAAAATTATTTATTAAGTATCTTGTATAAAATACAATTACGTTTATTCATAATTTCCTTCACAATTCACATGAATCACAGCAAATATTTTGGAAAGGTGTTTTATATTAGGCAAGAGGTTTCATAATTTCGTCCAAAGGAATCACATCAAATATTAAGTATGGAAAGCATTTTTATGTTAGGAAAGAGGAGATTGTGTATAGATTATGGAACAACATAATTTCTTTATAATAGAAACCAACCGACAAAATATGACAACTAATAATATTCTGATCAAGAGAGTGGTTTGAGGAACCGAGATTATTCTGATCAAGAGCCCATCCAAGAGCACATCCATCTCTACTCTCCGCTCGATGGAAGAATCTGCAAAATTAATTCTAATAAATTGGAAGGTGGATTATCGCACACTTGCATGCTTGTTTATGATAAAAATAAACCATGCTTGTCTCTCATCAACCCTATCACAAGGAGAGAAATCACTCTCCCTCCTATATCTCCTGAAAATAATGAGGTGGAATGGCGTGCCCTTCTCTGTATTAGAAATGGTCAGTTCATAGCAATCGAAGGGGTGAAGAGTAGTAGTGGATCTGTCATTTTAGGCTTTTGTGAGATCGGTGATAAGAAATGGAGAATAATACAATTATACAATGATGAGTTTGATTCTGATGGCTATACTCTTTGGACATTCTGTAATGGATTTTATTTTGCTCAGGATATGTGGAGTAAAGCCACAGAAGTTATTAATGCAATAACCCGTTCCTGTCAGTTTAAGATTCCGTTTCCGGATGATCATTATCTAATGGATGATTTTAGATAATTTTGAGGATATTAGATACGAGACAAATTGATTTATAATTCTTGGTAGAATTTGTTTTGTGAATTTCTGATTAATTGTGTTTGATTTGATGTCTGCACATGTGATTAAATCAAAACAGAAGGCAATTAACTAAGAATTTGAAGCAATTAGGTAGACATATTAAGAAATAAAGTTTTCATCTTTTGCTTCCAAATTCTCAGAAGATTTTTTTTTTTATATTATTCATCATGAAAAATGCATTTACGCAATTCCGTACTTTGTTCTTCCATTCAAGAAAAGGAACCATTATTAAATTTTGTTTTTTCTTTTTTTTTTTTGGGGGGGGGGGCGGGGGGGGCGGGGGGGGGGGGGGGGGGGGGGGGGGTTATTAGTAATTCATTTGCCAGGAATATATATTATATGTGAACTTTAGATATTCCATTTTTTTGCCCAGTTTGTTTAATTATTTATTTATTTATTTAATTTTTGTTTTTGTAATGACAGGTACAATCTGGTTCTTTACCAGATTGAGCTTGATTACATGGGTTAGTGGCTTCTATTAATTTCTTGCATAAAAGAATTGTATTTTGAACAAAAACCCTTATTTTCTTTGATTTTTTTTTTCATTCTCTGTGGGTAATATATACCACGTGTTAGCGGTTACTAGACTAAAAATAATAATACTTGTATCATTAAGAGATGATTTCTTTTCTTTTTTTGCGATTCTCATCCAATTTATGTTCATCATTTTGAGTGTGGATTTAGTTAAAATGTTTTCTAAATAATTTTACTCTCATCTTGATAGTTGATGTGGTCTCTGTTGAACTGGGCTGGGTTGGATATTTTATTTGGACCTATTTAAATGGCCCAATTATTTTCATAGTTAATTTTCTGAAGAAATGATGTGTATTTACGTTTTGGGAGAAAGGATGTTTATTATTTTTTATGATTATGATATATGTATTATATTTAAATTGACTCATAGTAACTCGCCATATAAGTTACAATACTCTCAATGCTATATGATATAATCAATAGTGATATAATGAAAAGAAACTTGCATTTTCAACTTTTACCCATATTCATATCATATCTCACTAGCTCAAAATTCAGATGGAACGTAAGGAGACATGCTGATGCATGAGCAGAAAAAGAGAACAGGATACAACTATGCTTTGCTTGAAATTTACGATTCATGATGATATTGTACTAAAATTAACTCAGTCCAAGAGAATTCGAAATATAGCCAAGAAATTCTACTAATTACAGTGTGGTCCTATGAATGTTGACACCTAAATCTAAATCTAAATAAGTGGATTACTGAAGATTCTGTACGATTAAATAAGAGATATGGGCCACTTATCCTAGAGGGTACGGTACAGATTTGTGTTATAGTGTCAGTATGAGCTAGCCTATTGCATTTATTTTCATTTGCTGCCATTAATTTTGGCCCTGTTTGAGAGTTGAGACATCAGAATATTCTTTCATGCCTGCCTTATTTCCTTATCAATCTCAAAGAAAATGAAAAGTAAAAAAGAAGAAAGGAAAAAAATTGTGAAGCATATATGCATATCATTTTTCCATTGTATATGCATATCATTTTTTTCACTGTTTGGACCCTTCAAATCTTGTCCTCTAATTCCCTCGAACTCACATCACTTAGTGCTATAAATTAATTTTCTTCTTATCAAGTCCTCAAACTCATCATTTCCAAGAATATATTATTTTTTCTGAATGTAGTCTTGAGGTGGGTGATCCAAGAATATTATATTTGAAGATTTACTTGTTACTCATATTTGAAAATTGCTACATAATACCCCCAAATTGTTTTCTTCAAATTGGCAAATGATTTTAATACAAGTTGATTCGAGCAAACCTATATATATTGCCACATTAGAAACATGATGTATATGTATGATAATGATAGTATCACTTTAGCATAATAAAGGAATATTGCGCCATGACTTTCTTAAAACTTTGCAAAAGCATATCTGCTCTAAATTCTTTGTGAATTATCTTTTGTCAGCTATTTATTGTTTTTTCTCCCAATGTGGCCCTAACCCTATATTTTGGTCCCAGCCCTATATACAAAAACTAGCTAACTTAGGGTTTCTTTTTTCTTTATTATCTTTCCTTTTCTTTTCTTTTTAACCTTGATTTTTTTTTTTAATTTAACATTGATTTAACCTTCTCGTTCATTGCCCGGTAAAAAATGATTTATCATAAAAAAACTTCTTCAAAATTTGTCACGAAAACTCATATATTACCTAAACCCTTTTTCTACAATTTTATGAACTATGAATAATATAGACTTCTATTGAAGGTAGAGAGCCCTAGAATTTTGAATTTTGAATTTTTTTTAATAACATGTAATTTTAGGCACATGTTGATATTTTGTAAATATATACACTTGCATTTTTTTCTATCAGTGGTAGTTGAGGATCCAGCAAAACCATAACTTTTTTTGGATATTTTTCTCTGAAGGATTCAAAGATTCTTTTATACATTCATCATGACTCGATATACTAATAAATAGTCTTTGAAAAGAAATAAATACAAATAATAGAGTATATGAAAAAGACATTTAGCCTATAGTAGACTTCAAAAAAAGATAAAGATTAATAATATATTCCCTTTTTGATTGATTTTTGGAAGACCATGTGGTTCTTATAACTATATCTCAAGTGTATATATACATAAATTGAGCTACTCCATGGCGCGAAATGACCCATATGCCCCTCTCATTGATAACTATATCAAAAAGACTATAAACTGTTACAATCATAAGGTTGATAACTACCACACACTCTTCAGATCAGTCCTTCAATTTTGCTTTCCTTTTTCTAGGGTTAGGTCGGATGGAAAAAACCTTCATGTTTTAAAGATTGATTTCAGATCTACTTTTGATAGTTTATATAGGCAAGATTGTTGAAGTAGATCCACTGAATTCGCAAAGCTAATTTTGGTTTTTCTCCATAAACCGAGGTTAGTTTTATATTTTTATTTTCATGATTTGATTCTCAGCTGTTTTTGAGTTATAATCTTTGCACAATTGCATTCAGATCATATAAATAAATATAGTAATATTCTCGTTTTTTTTGTAAAGTTCTAGGTGTGAATAAAAAAGAACTTGAACTCAAATTGTTTTTGAGGAAATCTCACAATTCTAGTTTTCGTTTCTCTTCCTCAATTTTGTGCTTAATTTTCCATGGGATTTCATCACGTCCTCAATTCTCACATATATTGTCGAGTTTCTTTGGAGAGTTTAATCTGAAGTTTTTGAAATTCAAACTTATTTGCAAAATAAACTCAAACGTTCATCTTGTTTTAATTCGTTTGAAGTAACTAGAGATCCAATTCTTGTTCTTTTTTTATTTCCTAATTTCTAATGATTAGAGAAGTTGATTTTCTTCAAATTTCCATCTGACAGATGCTACTAGTTTATTGTCCTCTTGCACTGGAGCACTTAAGTTGTTTTCTTTTTCTTAATTTTGTTCGCTATTATATATTAATGTTATGTTATTTCTCATTTTTTTTAATTAGAAAAATGCATTTTCTTCTTACTTTTTTATCCTTCCTTTCTTAAAGCTTTCAATCCAATTTAAACTATAAACCCATACAAAAACATTAAAAACATGAGAAAATAGAAAATAGATTACTATAAATGACCCCATTTATCAAATATATATTATACAGTTCCTAATTAATTAGGTTTTAATGATGGTAGCCGTAAAATGCTAAAAGAACAAAGAGAAAATGATTCATTTCCATCAAGAGGAGGCACTACAAATACCCCTTCCATGACAAGTCTAAGGCAATGGACCGGATTAAAGGACCCTAGAATCGTACGCGTTTCACGCGCATTTAGGGGAAAAGATCGCCATAGCAAGGTTCGAACCGTTAGAGGATTGAGAGACAGGCGAGTCAGACTGTCTGTACCGACTGCAATCCAATTGTATGATCTTCAAGAGAGATTGGGTCTAAACCAACCGAGTAAAGTCGTTGATTGGTTGATTAACGCTGCGCAACATGAAATCAACAAGTTACCGCCCCTACAATATCCTCCCGAGATAGATCCAAGTTCAACTCAGGATTTGATTAATCATGCCTCTCTATCATTGTTCAATAATAAGGCAAATTTTGGCGAGAATTTGGTCGATTCGAGTCAATCTTATTCGGCTTTGACGAGCAATTTGGTGTTGAGTTCTTCTCAAATGGAAACTCAAATTCATAATTTGAATCCATCGTTGCTTTCTTTGGCGCCAAGAACTCAACTTGTGTTTTATCCTCAAATTTCTCAATCGTATGGTGGTATCAACAGTACTGGATTTGATGCGAAAGAACTCGGTAATTTTTCGATCGAAAGCTTTGGCGATTCACAAAATCTTACTTTGAGTTCTTTGAAGAATTTTCACCAGTCGGATCGTCAATAGATCAGGGGACTTTGAAAGCTATTAAACTGCTGAACTACTGTTAGCAGTGATGGATGTGTATTTAATTATATGGATTTGATTAGCTTTGTGCTTTTTGAAAAGATTTGTGTTGATGTTAAGATGATTTTTCAAGCTAGGAGAATGATTGCAGTTACCTAGAAGTATTATGCATGATTGTATTTATTGTATGTCTAATGTATGTTTATATTCGTTGTTGGTTTCATTTCTTTATGTAATGAAAGAATGTGATTTTCTTATATTATATAGTTCACATGTCAAATGCTAGAAAAATTATACCTCAAGCTTTGCCTCAAAAAAATGCTAGAGAAATTATATATTTTATGGTACTATATGACATGAATGCCTGCTATAGAAATTATATTTTCTTGTATTATATAGTTGACATGTCAATGCTAAAGAAATTATATATTTTCTCATGATAGTTTCTTGTGTGAAAATTTAGTTCCCTTGTGCAAAAAGGAAATTGGCAGGTAATCTTTACATTGTGGTCCCTTGAAAAAATTAATATTACACCTATGTAGGCATGCTAGGGTTTGCATGCATGCATGCATGCGATAAAACTGTACTGCTGCTTGTGAAATAACTTTAATCACTTTTTGGACCCCCCCCCCCCCCCCTTCTTATATATATTTTACAAGTTTGTGTACCATTTTCTCAATCATATATATATATATATATATATATATATATATATATATATCCAAATTTGTTTCTATATTTTACATATTTTAATCCAACAACATATAGGCTAATTTATGTATGCATGATCTCCATATATAAAGTTTGTACTTGGTACCATTCAAATCAAAGTATTAGGTGAGTAAATTAGTTTCTTTAACTGCTTATTTTAATATGAAGTAATAAAAATGTGATGAAAAAGCCTTCTTCATTCAATAAAATTGTTCTTTAATATTTAGAGTATGATTGACCTAAAAGCAACTGTGACTGCCTTAGATCTATAATCTACTAGTTCAGCAATTCTACTTACTTAAAAGACATTATACCAATAGACTGGGCCTTCTGGTTCTGGCCCTCCAGCCCATATTATTTACTACAAAAATTGGAAATTGATTTATTTCAGGACAAGTTATTTTCAAAAGAAAGAACAAAAAGACTAATAAAACGAGTAGAGTCCGTTGTGGTTGTGAACAATTAGTATTTCAAATCAGTCATGGTTATGATATGACTAAACTATTTCTAGTCAGCTGTGATTATGATATGACCAAAGTATTTCAAGTCAATTGTGATTATGAATTATATGATCAAAGTATTCCAAGTCACCGGACCGTGCATAAGACGGCATATTCATTCCAAAATAAGTGTCCAAAATTGGACCACTCATGAAACCAAAACTTGCATGTGCATAGTGGACTGAACACCAAGATAATCAACATGCTACACATCTGTCCACAAAGTTTCTCACACAGAAGACCATCCAAATGATGTGAAACGGGTCATTGCCAATGATGATTAATCTCATATCCGTTTTGGATCTCAAATAATAAAGATCGATGTAGCGAGTCAATTTACTAAATTTATTTAACTTGTTATATATACGAAGTTCACACAGAATGTAAGCATGAAATAAACATTTTTTATTGGTCATAATGTAAAGCAAAAAATATGGTCAATAACTCTCCAGTAATAAATAACACTGGAAAATTTGTTTTTAATATAAACTGTTAGATTTTAATCTAAAGGTTGATATATAGATGTAATATTATGATCAGAGTTGCAGAGAGTAATCAACGAGTTATTATTCCCGCGAATATTCCCATCAGAATTTATTTTGTGTATAAATAATTAAACCAGAATCATTGTTTTAGTTTTTCTATAAACAAGAATCATAAATAATAACCCAGAACCATTTTTTTTAATACATTGGGAAATTAAAAAACAGGAAAAAACGACGTCAGTTGGGTACTGAGTTAAGAGATAAAAAGAGAAAAAAGAGGATAAAAAGAGAAAAAAGAGGGCCGATTGGGCAAAAATGGCTTCTTCTTCTTCTTCTTCTTCCTGCTGTGAGTTCAATTTCTACTTTTTTTTTATTTGTTTGTACAATTTTGTGGATGAATGTGATTATCATTCTCTGATTTGTGTCATTATCGTTGTTTCTACTAGCTGATTCACTTGCAATTTGTGCTGATTTTGTGATATTTTCATTCGAAATTGGGATATCAGATGATCTGATAATCGAACTTTTGTCAATACAATTTTTCAAGTTTGCATCTTTATACTCCAATTTCGTGTCATTCGGTTTTCTTTTGTGCAATTAACTTCAAAAATTCTTTGCCTGATGTATAAATGATCTCTTTATTTCAGGGTATATTATCTCAGTTATATTCGTAATTCAAGTATTTCTAAAGGGGGTAAATGGAAGACCATATTACCCACTTCCAAGCAAAATGGAAAATAATGACAAAAAGGCCCTCCAAACTTTTCGGCCTTACAATATAGCCCACCGAGGTTCAAACGGCGAAATTCCAGAAGAAACTTCAGCCGCTTATATGGTACAATAATTCTCATTTTAATCCCATTTTTTGCGATTTTTCTTTTATTTCAAAAGTTAAAAATTTAAATGAAGTGAGAATTTTTTCTATTTTTTCAGAGGGCAATTGAAGAAGGAGCGGACTTTATAGAAACGGATATTTTATCAAGTAAAGACGGTGTATTAATATGTTTTCATGATGTAATTTTAGATGATACAACTGATATTGCAAATCATACTAAATTTAAGGACCGAAAAAGGACTTATGAAGTACAAGGAGAAAATATTACTGGATATTTCGTTGGTACGCATTATTATTGTAATTCTTTATATTTTTTATTTGTTTTTAACCCTGTTATTTTTTTTAAATGCATGCAGTTGATTTTACGATAGAAGAACTTAAATCTCTTAGAGTGAAACAAAGATATTCGTTTAGAGACCAGCAATATAATGGTATTTATTTCCTAAAAAAAAATATTTTTGTTATTAGAAAATAATTATTTTTGTTAATTTCTGATATTTTTTATTTCAGGAAAATTTACAATTATTACATTTGAGGAGTATATTTCAATCGCATTAGACGCAAAAAGAATTGTTGGAATTTATCCAGAAATAAAAAATCCAGTTTTTATTAATCAACACGTAAGTATCTAAAAATTGCAAAAATGCCCTTGGTACTTTATTTTGCAAATAATCAACTAATTATTTTTTGAACAGGTAAAATGGGCGAATGGGAAAAGATTTGAGGATAAATTTGTCGAAACATTACAAAAATACGGATATAAAGGTCAATATTTGTCAAAAGATTGGCTAAATAAACCCTTATTTATTCAATCATTCGCACCGACTTCTTTAATTTATATTTCTAATTTTACCGATTCACCCAAAATTCTTTTAATTGATGATGTCAACATACCGACTCAAGACACCAATCAGGTTTATTATTATATTTTTATTACTCTTAACAATATTTTTTCTTAATTATCCAACTAATTTTTTATATTTTTTTTGTTTAGTCATTCTGGGAAATTACTTCAGATAATTATCTTGGATTTATAAGAAATTACGTAATTGGAATTGGGCCTTGGAAAGATACAATTGTGCCAGTTGTAAATAATTACTTAATTACCCCTACTGATCTTGTTGCAAAAGCTCATGCTCATGATCTTCAAGTACTTACTTATTTAACTGATTAATATTTTTAAAAATTTATAATTCTTATTTTTATCATTTTCATGAAATGAATCTTTTTTTATTAAATTTGTGCAGGTACATCCATATACTTACAGAAATGAGAACCAATTCTTGCATTTTGATTTTAATCAAGACCCTTATGAGGAATTTAATTACTGGATAAATACAATTGGGATTGATGGTTTATTCACTGATTTCACTGGAAGCCTCCATTTGTTTCAGGAATGGACGTCTCCAGTTAAAGATGGAAGTCTTGCAAATAATTTGTTGCATAAGATTTCAAAGATGATTTCCACTTATGATGAACCGTGATTTCATTTCTCGATTTTTCATTCTATGAACTGTTTCGATTTTTCATTCTGTGAACTGTTTGTATTTTGTAATTGTATCATATATTTATTTGTAGCGAATGAATAAATCGGAAATTTGAATCACATGTTATGTTGTATTAAGAGTTTTGGGTTTTGTAATTCAGGAAAAGGTTTCTAGGAAATGGAATTTATTTTCCTTGATTTAGATTTGATGAATTACATTAATAAACCAGGGACGAAATTCCTATTTATAATAACAATAGTTGGTAACTAACAGTATTAAAAATTTAAAACGAGCTATTACTATAGAACTGGCAAGCATTATTCTTCAACTCTAGTCAAATAAAGGTGAAAGGAATGTTGGTTTGTGTGAATGTGAAGAGATTTGAATAAGAATCATGAAAATAAAGAGCATGAATTAGGAAACATAATATCAAATCACATAAATAAATATAATTGATAATATAAATCTTAATTATTTTCATTTCTCTGCTTTGCAGATTCAACTATAAGGCTCTACAAAATAAATGAATCACTAAATATATTTCTCTCATACAAATGCAAATTTGATACAAGAAATCTCGTTCAAATAAGTGCTTAAGCACTGGAAAGTACATAAATTAATTGTATTACAACTTTGTTAGAACTGCAAAATATAACTAATACTATTTAGGCTAACAAATTTATAACCTTCTCAACTCGATACAAAATGTTGTAATTGGACAAATAATTTTAAAAAATGGAAAAAGAATAAAGAAAATTTTCTTTGGGCGCTAACAATAGGCTTATGAAGTATTAATAGTTTGAAACATAGCTCAAAATTTGAATAAAAGGGTTTTTCTCATACCGCTGCTTTGTGGTATACCTAGTGTATATACAACTATATAAAACTTATATCATTCCTCCTTGCCAAAAATTGCATTTACGATCTTTATTATGTCTTGATTCTCAAATAAAATTTGGATTTCAAACAGCTTTTTAGCCATCCAAATTGTGATGATAAGGTATGTTGTTAGGGTATGTTGATTCCATTTTAGTCTAAGAAATAGCTGTTATTAGGGCTTATTAATCAAGCTATAATTTTGTAATTGAGAATCACAAAAAAGTATGATTATTTTTCCTTGATTTGTTAGTAATTTTTAATTTCGATTGTTAGCTTCTTTTTTCCCTTTTTGTATTTTATTTTTTGTGTTTGTAAGGCAATGTGTAGGGAAGCGGAATATGGGTACTTCAATTATGTATAATTGTTTATAGTTCTTTCTAATTCGGTTTAGTCGAAGAAATCAAAATAAAGTTGATTTATTCGGATCGATTCAAAATTCAATTCTAATATTAGTCGTTTCGGTTGTTTAGTTAGTTCAGTTCGGTCTAGGTGGACTCCGTTTGAATAATTTAATTTTCTGAAAGAAGCCATTCATATCAAAGTTAATTCAAATAATATCAAATCAAATACCAACTAATTCAAAATAAAAACAATTCAAATAAGGGAAGCAATAGCAACCAGCAAGCAAGAACACGTTGTACTGGAGAACTGTCTATTGCATGATTTTGATATTAGTACCAACACCACACTACAAACAGAAGTATAAATACTATTCCATATGACCCTAATGGATCTAGTACATCTTCATTTGAGGCTAGTCCCCATATGTCGGTTTCAACTAAAAAATAAACATCTAAACAATCAGAATCAACCAAAAGTATATAGCGGGATATGATTCGGTAAAAAAATTATAGACCCAAAAATGTAATTAAAAATACCCTACATCAAACAAATTAAAACTCCAACAAATCAGTAATACTCAAGGTGTTCGAGAATGTCATTATACCTTCAGATACTATCATATTCGAAGCAATGAGGAATTCTAGATTGGTTGTGTGTTGTGTGTGTTGTGTGTGTGTGTGGGGGGGGGGGGGGGGGGGGGGGTTATGAACCAGAATATTAACTTTTTGCGGTTGGAAAGGCCTCTTTGGATTGTTGGGGACCAGCCGCTGTTGCATGCATTGTCAAAGATAGTGCAGGAAACTGTAGAAGGGTAACTACAAAAACAGTTCAAATTCAATGCGTTTTACAAAGGTGGAATTTTTAATTAATAATTATCCCGATAAATCATGTATCTTTCGAACGGACAATGCCGAATCGGCAAAGCTACTGGAAGAATCCACCTCCCCCAATACCGTTGAAGTATCGGATTATAGAGCAATTGAAAGGGCGAAATATTGTATTATTCTCAAAAGAAGGGTTAAAGACCCGACATGATATTATAAATATCATGTCCTATCATGGATTCGGTACCAACCAAATTGGACATGACTGAGTAGGGTGGATAATCTCAGGTGGATAGAAGGGCTTTATATTTCGACCCTCAAGTTTATACACACCCATGTCATCATATCCGTACTTCTTTTTTGGAATGTACTCTTCTGAATCAGAAGAAAAGTATAAGCTATTTGGCTTGCAGCGAGTAAAATCAGAAGCACGAACAACCATGCTGCAATTCTTACCCAAAAACAAAGCATGACCATTAATATCCTTCATTTCAGATGTGCAACCAATATCCTCCTCTATATTAGATGTGACATCCCCGTCCAAATCAACCTTGAACACCCGAAAGTCCGTTGTTATAAAATGACTATCGTCATTTTTGTCAGCGACTTGCCGCCTAACGACAAACAAGAGTTGCATGCCGAAGGAAACCAAATATTTTGTCGACCAATTGTTATATTTGGGACAACCAAGCCATTTGGGTTCACTTAATTTTGGCACAGGACCAACATCGACGGTTACAAGATCATGGCCATCAAAAATAAGGGCATAAAACTGCCCTTTGAAAAATACAATATCACTCACGCCGCGTTTAAAATCAAGTAACGTCCAAGAAGTGTCTCCGAACATGAAGAAGGCCAGTCTGGAACATCCGCTAAGCATAATTAAGACCACGAAGTCCGTGCATTTGCTAGGATCAGCAGAGAGTATAGCTTTCCGCACAAGAATATGCTGCACGCGCTCAAAACAATCATTCAATGGCAAACCATCCTCGTCTCGCTCTATATGGTCATCAAGAATCTCCGGTCTTAACTCCTCGCAGTAAATTGGCAAAGGAGGAAGAGAGAACTTGGCGCTGGAGAAAGGGTTTACGAGATAAGCATCTAGTTTCGGGCCCACGGCAAAGAGCCACCCGAAAGAAGAGCCCACGATGAATGAACCACGGAGCTCGGGGATGTTGAAGTAGTAATGCTTTTTCTCAGACATGTTAAAGAATTTCCGTTTACCAACCACGGCAATTGTGGAGCTGGAAGATGCCGTTTTTCCTTGGCTACAGAGCACCAGTTTTGACAAACGGCAGAAAAGCGGTGGGTGTCGGCAAGAGGAAGAAAACTGGTGACGAGTGCTAGCATATCTCTTGGCAATTCTGACCAATGAGACATTCTGCATGTGAAGAAGTAAACCATTAATTCAAAAATAAAATCATTAATTCAAAAATTATTATACTTCGACACAAATAGCCACATGCATTTTATTTTAAAATTGGTTTACAAATCTTACTAGTTTTTCACTTATAAACCATTTAATTTGGATTTTACCTGAACCTTTTTTTGAAGAGTTTAATGGAGGGGAGATTAAAAGAGATGATGAAAATTCAGGTCCTAAACTCGCCTCGCACCATACTCGAGGTTAAGAGAAATTTGATATACATTTAAGATTTTCCAGCAATTACACAATTTGTTCAAGGTATAGTACCCTCTATTTGCTTCTAAGTACTTTTGATGTGTGCCCTTAAAGGCGTGACATGTGTCCCATCTATCTGTATTATTTGCCATATCATATACAAGGAAATGCACGCACGTTGCGCGAAATATTCACAATCTTTCTTTTGCTTTTGAATTATATTAAAGATAAAAGCATCAAATGGAAAAAATCAAACATTAAAACACAATAAAATGAGAACATAAATATTTTTATTTTGCCTTTTGTTGCATGTCGTGACTATGAAAATGATATCAAACATTTTTAATTCATTTAAAAAAAATGAAATGTTACTATCAATATTTATAGGATTCACCACAAATTTTAATCTATTATTGATTACAATTTTTTATCTATATGTTAAATTCTATTTTTGTATTATTTTTTGCTTTCACATATTTTTTTTATAGAAGTTAAATTTTGTTTATATTATATATTCATGTAATGGAGGGTAAACATTTTGAACAATTTTTTTGGTCATGTCCTAGTTCAAATATGAGCACTTGGATCATAATCTAAGGGCTTCGAAATTAATTGTGGAGGAAGAACTGTAGATAAGTGCATTCGAAATTATATATATTAGATAGATACCATGTTTTATTTCAATACCAGATGCAAAAGTTAGGGCTTAAAATTCCATATATTAAAATAAACTATACAAATATGATCAACAACGAAATTAGGCATTCAAATAGAATTGCAGCATAGTTGTTCGTGCTTCTGATTTTACCTTCAAAGTTCTCTGTCACAAAAATTTATGCATAGAAACAAAAACCTTTGAGAAAAAAAGTAAATTTTATTTTTTGCATTTTCACAAAAATTAACTTATCTATGCATGAAAATTTAGGGCGAAAATAGTTCTTTGTCAAACTTGCATAAAGGGGAACTTTGAAGGTCATGAGTGTGATTTATTAAATTGAGCACAAATTTTATTTAAAAAAAAGGGAGAACTTTGAAGGTAAAATAGAAACAAAAGCCTTTTGAGAAAAAGAAAAAAAAAAGTAAAATTTATTTTTTGTATTTTCACAAAAATTAACTTATCTATGCATGAAAATTAGGGCATAAATAGTTCTTTGTCAAACTTGCATAAATTTAAAAAAGGGGGACTTTGAAGGTCATGAGTGTGATTCATTATTTTGAGCACAAATTTTATTTAAAAAGAAGGGAGAACTTTGAAGGTAAAATAGAAACAAAACCCTTTGAGACAAATATAAACTTATCTATGCATGAAAATTTAGGGCAAAAATAGTTCTTTATCAAACTTGCATAAATATAAAAAAGGGAACCTTTGAAGGTCATGAGTTTGATTCATCAATATGAGCACAAAGTTTAATAAAAAAGAGATCTTTGTTAGCCTAAAAAAAAAAAGGGGGGGGGGACTTTGAAGGTCAATAGAAAAAAAAAACCTTTTAGAAAAAAGAAAAAAAAAAGAAGAATTTATTTTTGTGTTTTTGCACAAAATTATAAGATCCTTCCATAACTCTATACTGTTATGAGGAAAATTATTCAAGCACAAAAATACTTAAAAACTCTCTATACAGAACACCTCCATGAGAGAGAGAGAGAGAGAGAGAGATGACCTTGCTTGGAAAAAAAGGGGTGGAAGCGGCTGTTCTCCTCTGCCTGGCAACTGCTGTTTAACCTTTGCCCTCTTTTTTTTCTCTCTTAATTTCGAAAAGTTACAAAGTACAGCTCTTAGATTCTCAAATCTAAGCGAACTCTTCTCGGTTCCTTCACAGGACAAGGAGCACAGTACATGTATCATTTACATACGGGACCCACATAATCATTAAAGTGACTTGAGTAATGAGTTGGTTTACGGTTTTTAAATTATAAATCTATATTAACTCGTTCCAATCGTACATTCCAAATTATATATTATAGTTATTTATTTTCATTTCTACTACAAATTTCTCTATTTTTTTCTCTACTATAGGTTCAACTTAATCTTATGACTTGATCTCATTCCAGTTTATCCGTCACGAAATAAGACCAAATCTTATGATTGGAAATATTAAATTACAGATCAAAAAATAATTGAGAGATCATAACTCAAAAAAATTTATATACTTTTTCTTTTATGCTTTATAAAATAATATTTTTATGCACTTAACTTTGCAATCGTTTAGGTTCTGCAATTTTTTGTTTTTTGTTGAATATATCTAACAATTTAACATATGTTTGTGCACTTTTATTTGGTTGCGTTTTTTGTCAATTGCCTCGTAGCCTATGGTTAAGTACAAAGGGTTACAAAATACCACTCATAGGTTGTATATCAAAAAGTCATTAGCATGAAAAATTGAAGTAGGATAAAATGGTCATCATTCAATTACAAAAAAAATAGCAATTTTTTTTATCATTTTCGTAGGAGTTGAAATTATTTGGGAATTTAGGTAAATAATTCCATTGCCAATTAATTGGGCCGGCCTATTAATTGCCTGGCTATAACACCAACAACAGATAATGTTTAGAAAGGAAAAAGGAAGGGGGGAGGGAGGGAGGGAGAGAGAGAGAGAGTGGAGGGAACTGTACTGAAGTGAAGCACAACAATGGAATTCGGTCCTTGACTGGTACGGTACCAGTCAATAATTTTTTTTATTTTCTCATATTTCTTAAGCTTGATTCTACAGTCACTGAAATGTTCTTAATTCACTTGAAATTGTGGATTAATTGACTTGAACCTTTCTTAATTGATACAGGAAAGAGATTAATTTATTTAGGCAGGACAAATTTTCCCTCACCAAAAAGGATGGAATCGCCATTTTCATTTTCTGAGCACAACCTTGAATTTTGGACAGATAACATGCAATTGACTACCTTGAATTCAAGGTATATTCAAATATCCAATTTAATTTATAAATTAGTTTATAATTGAGGAATTCTTTTGGTTACAGAACCAAAAAAAGGCTATAAAAGTCACATAATATAATAATACCATTTGTATTTTGGACAGATAATATGTTTTTTCATATTATATTTGTTTACCTATAATATAATATAAAATTGTATATTGATAGATATTTTGCTACACAAAATGATATAGTGATAAACTATTTATTAAAAATGGCTAGATGAATAATGGCTGGTCAGAAAAATGGAGCCAATGAAGAATGAACCACGGAGCTCCGGGATGTCGAAGTAGTAATGCTTTCTCTCGGACGTGTTGAAGAACTTCCGTTTACCACTGGCCTCATCATCCGCTAGAACCAACCACGGCAATTGTGAAAGATGCCGTTTTTCCTTGGCTACAGAGCACCAGTTTTGACAAACGGCAGAAAAGCGGTGGGTGTCGATAAGAGGAAGAAAATTGGTGATGAGTGCCAGCATATCTCTTGGCAAATCTGACCAATTAGCCATTGTGAATGTTAATGAGTTCAAAACTAAATCGTCCTTTATTTGAGCTGTTTATTGATTTTATTTTTGTTTAAAGAGCATTATCATTCAGATGAGGGAAGTCAAAAGAGAGCTACTTTGAACATTTCTTTCTTCGATTTCTTCGTTTCTAGTTACCTTTTTTACTCTAAGTTTCCATTCCAAGATGTATTTTCAATTTTCATGTAGTCATAAATAGTAGTCTAGCCATGAAAGAAAAAGTTAGCGGGCTGGGCTTCCTGGCTAATTAATTATCCTTTCTATTAACTTGTTAAAGCTAGGTTGAACATTAACTCATTTATTATGTATGTATAACATGAAGGTCCTATAATTAACAAACTAGGATTTATTTAATGGGAAACGTTAATTAACCCTAACTATTTTTAATGTTTAATATTATCTCTATCTATTATATTATTTACCATCCAAATATTGTTTTTTTGAATAAGATGAATCATTTACTTAGCTGACCAAAATAATGCATTGTCTTAAAAGGTTCTCTCGATTTGTTTCCCACCAGATGATATATGCTAATATTTTATAGGAGTAATTTATATATTATTAAAAAGAGAAATAATTTGTGTCGACGTAATCATTGTATTTAGTAAATTATATAATTTTTTTGTATATTGTTTTGTATATATTATATTTTTGTGAAGATAATAGCAAATGTTACATATGTTTTATTTTTTATTTTTTTGTGAACACAATACAAATTATTTGTGAAGGTAATGATTGTTTCTCTGCATAATCTGTTTATTTCACAACAATTAATTTATTTTAATTTAATAACATATATTTCATTCCAGCTCTATTTAGACAATCATTTGTAGTACATATTTACATAATTTTTCAGTTTATGAGGAAGGAAGGAAGACCCAGTTTACATAATCTATTTAGACAATCATTTGTAGTACATATTTACATAATTAATCAGCTATGGTTCAAATTGGAATGAGAAAATAGAATTTCTATCTTGATATTTTTTCCTTTAAATTGGTTTTTACATTCTTTAAACTAAGCCCAATCTCTTGTTTTGTTCGCTTAAAATGCTGATAAATTGAGAGTACAACACAACAAAACTGTAATGGGCCGACTATTGGACTTAAATACTTAATATGGACCCGGCCCATAAACTACACTGCTTACGTCTCACACATTCATCACGCTCGCCTCGACTCTACTTATTTACCCATCTGGTGTGAAGTGTATTCATTGGGAGAGAAAATCTTTGGAACCGAGGGGGCATTTTCATTTTGTAAAAGGGGCCTATTAGATTAGATTAGATTAAGATCCATCCCGTTAATGCGCTTTGAGATTCGTGCACTGAATCCAGCCAGAGTGGGCCGTGTTAATGAATTTTAGTGGGCCGAGTGAAAATCTAAAGCCCATGGTCTGAATTAAATACAGATTGAATCTGGCCCATCTGTTAGATTGTTTTATTTATTTTTCTCAACGGCCAACGGTAAACCATTATCATGGTATATTGGTATGTGAAGAGTTGCCAATGGTTTCGTGCCCTCTCTCTCCCATCGTATGTCTCCTGCTCCGTTCAGCCTTTCTCTCGCGGCGCCAATAAACCCTAGAAAAGGTGAAACTCGATTTTACTCAAATTCTACTCGATTTGTACTCGAATTTTCGTTTATTCAGTTTAAAACTTTAATACACACTGTTTCTTCCGTGGGACTAAATTCTGTGAAAACCGGAAGAAAAGAATGTGATTAAGAATGGCCTCGCTGGGATCTTTTGTTGCAAAGCTTTGCAATGGAATATGAAATGGCATGTAAATGAGTTAAATAAATATTAATTATTGTTAATTTGGTAAAGAAAATTATTGGAAGTAATCTATTAAAATATTTAATTAAAAAAAATATTTTAGAACAACAAAATATTATAATTAGTATCCTTTTCTAAAAGAAAATATTATATTAGTATATCATTTATAAAATCATCTTGAAAGCTAGAAAAAAATAAAATTGGAAATCCTTTAAGGTGTAAGTTCATGTATACCCTATAGAGCATGAAAAATCTCTATTACTTATTATGTAGTGTAATTGAATTAAAAATTAATGAATTGTCTTACAAACTTTACTATTCTTATATAAGTTCTATATAACGAATCCATTAAAATGCATCTTTTTGCTCCTAAACTTTGGCTCAAGAAAAAGCTCACATTTTGCACCAAAGAGGATATATATTAATTTTAGTTCATACAACATATGGAATAGTAGCACAAGTAAATTTATGAATTAAATTTTGATACCCTTTAAATCTTGAAAGATAAAAAATGTCATAATTTATGCATTAGTGTCAGGAAGTTTATTTGAGTTAAGAACTCAATAAGTCTATTTATATGTTAATAAATAGTTTTATTTTTATCATGGGTATATTTTTCGCATGAATATTCCAAAATTTCTTCTTAATATATTCCATATTTAGAAAGTATGATGTATAAATAAGACATTTCTGTATATTTCTTAAATTTAAGGAAGTTATATTGTACAAACTATTGAATCTTAAAGAACTATTTTTTTATTTTCTTTCGTAAATAAGTCATATCTGAAGCGGAGAGGGTAGCATCTAGTTTTTTTTTATAATGTTTGTAGAAGTGGAAATTATTTCTGAATTTAGGTATATAATTTCATTCCCAATTAGTTGGGCCGGCCCATTAAATTGCCTGGCTAACATTTAAGAATACAAAAAACAGATAATGTTTAGAAAGAAAAAAAAAAGGGAGAGAGAGAGAGAGAGAGAGAGAGAGAATGGAGGGAACTGTACTTAAGCACAACAATGGAATTCAGTCCTTGACTGGTACGGTACCAGTCAATATCTTTTATTTATTTTCTCATATTTTCTTAAGCTATCAATGAAATTTTCTTAATTCACTTAAAATTTGGAATTAATTGACTTGAAATTTTCTTAATTCATACAGGAAAAAGATTAGTTTATTTATGCAGGACAAATTTTTCCCCACCAAAAAGGATGGAATTACCATTTTCGTTTTCTGTACGCCCACATGCAATTCACAACCTTGAATTCAAGGTATATTCAAATATCCAATTTAATTTATAAATTAGTTTATACTCGAGGAATTATTTTGGTTACAGAACCAAAGAAAAGGCTGTACAAGTCATAATATAAAATACCATTTGTATTTTGGATAGATAATTTTTTTACCTACAATATATTGCTACGCAAAATGATATCCTGATAAGTGATAAACTATTTATTAAAAATGATATATTGAGACTTCATACCATTACAATTTTTAATTTTTAATTTTCAGGTTTGTGTGGGGAGAAGGAGAAGAGGACACATACAATCGGACACGTACGTAATTTTGGAACCGGGAAAAGCAGAGGAATTTATTTCAGAAGACGAATTACGAATAAGATTGAAGGGCTGGTTAGAAAAATGGCCTGAAGATCGTTTACCACCAGATCTATCTAGGTATGACACGCTTGATGATGCGGTTTCTTACCTGGTTCGGTCGGTCTGTGAGCTTGAGATTCATGGTGAGGTCGGGTCGGTACAGTGGTACCAAGTTCAACTTGAATAAATGAGCGTGTATATTTTTTTTGTGTATTTTTCAAAATTTGTACTGTTTATGTAATTTTGATTGGTTTCTGGTTGTTTAATCCCTACTAATATATGCAGTTTAAAAGTTATGTTGTTTAACAGCATCAAAAAAAGGTTATGTTGTTTAAATGAGGGGGAAAAAATTGGTTCATGTTATGGCGAATTTGGGGGATTTTATGATGGTTATAAGCATGCAAGATATTTCTGAAATTCGGAAGAACTAAACAAGAAGATTTTTTATTTGATCATAAAAGAATACTGTTTAGTTAATACACGGACTGATTACTGCTCATGCTTTGACTCAGATATTTTTTTCCGGCTGATAATTTTTTTCTAAATAGTAAGAAAACAAATACATCAATAACTATTTTCTATATGCATAACATTTTCAGTATATAATCCAATTGTATATAAGAAATAGCTACAAATACAAGATGTCAAAATGTATTTTATCTAGGTACTATTTCGCGTGGCTTGAAGTTTTGCAATCAAATTTATTATCTTTCTTTTTTTCATTAACTTCGAGTCTTTGACCCCAAAATTCAATTTTCCAAGTGAAGAAAGTACCACTAACAAAATGTCTTTGGAAATTAGTTAGAACTGATTGCCACAAAGATCTTGAGGTTTTTGCAAATATGTACCTAAAAAACAAAAAGTTCTTATGTAACACCTATGGGCCAAAAATTCATGCAACCTTTCCTTTATATTGTTATTTGTTTTATTAAATTTTAAAGTTTCGTAATTCATGTGTTTCTGAAGGACCATGTTGTAAGTCATTTTCCATTGTGTGGTCTTTCATTTTCTTAGCAACTTAATAAGTTAACATAGATTTTTCTTGTAGATTACTTTTAGACGTAGTGAGTCGATATACTGCATTAAATTAACACGCTACACAAATATATACAAAAAGAGTTATAACATTTTATTTAAGAGACCTTTCAACGTCTACACACTAGTAATTGTGCTTCTAAATTATTGACCCTTTTTCGATTAATCAAAATTATTGACCTTGACTGATGACTCCATAGTTTACTCTCTGATCTCTCTCTCTCTCTCTGTATTTTCAGTTCTCACTGATTTCACCTCAAGAGAATAGCATTTTGAACTTTTATGAAGTTTTGATCCGAAGGAGCTACCAAACTATAATTTTGTAAGTCAGTGGTTCTATCCTTTTTCCTATTACCTTTTCTGTTGATTTAAATACTATTTAGCACAGGGGAGGAATTATACGTTGAAAGAAATTACAACGAGTAAACGATTTTGCATGAAGCTCTAAAGTCTAACCTTTCTCTCTTTTTTTTTTCTTGAAAATTGAAACTTAATAGATAGCTTTCTCAACTCAACTAATAAAATACAGGGGAGTTGTAAGTTTGTAACCGTAATTATTTCAGCAATTGAGTTAAGCAAATCAGCATAATTCTATTTGAAGGCAGAGTATCATTAATCACCTACTTTTATTTGTTTAACTTTGAATATTGCAAAACAACCTTCTTTCTTTATATATGCACAAGCCTCAAATGAATTTTTTTTTTCAATGGCAGAATCGTAAATCACAACATGCCTTCTGAGGAGATTATAGCACAAAAAGATACTACAAACTCGGTTCAAAATAATGAATCCCTCACAACAGTTACAATCCAAAAACTCGCAAAATTCGATTTCAATCTTGCAAATGATAAAAATGAACCAAAGATCAATCTGGATTCAGATCACCAGCTTGAGAGACTGAATAAAAAACTAAACTCTCTCGATTCAAACTCGCCACACGCCGCATTTGAGTGCATTCAAATCACGACAAAAATCCAACAAATAATTAAAACCGAAAATTCGGTGTTTAGTCAAAGCACTTTTGACAAGGCAATGGTGAGATTAGAGCAAGAGTTTGTTAATCTCATAGTTCGCTATAAAAAGTTTGAATTAGGCCCTGAAATCTCATCATTTCGTTCAACGGAAGAATATTCAGAAGATTACTCATTTAACTCATTTGGCGATGATTTAATCGATGCGAAAAACGCGCAAAATGAGTGTATAAAAGTATCAACCGAACAAAATTCAGTTGACTTAGTCAACCCTTTGGTTATTCCCACACTAAAATGCATAGCCGATTTAATATTCGCATCTAATTATAATGAAGAATTAACCAAGGCCTACATAAGCACGCGAATCGATGCAATGGATGCATTTTTATCATCGGTTCGGTTTGAAAAATTTAGTATTGAAGAGATTTTAAACATGGATTGGAGCGAATTAAACTCCTTGATAAAGAGATGGAATTGGATTTTGAAATTTTTTGTACGGGTTTATTTAACAAGCGAGAGGCGCTTAGCCGAACTAATTTTTGGTGAAATTTCGAAAAATTCATCAAATTCATGCTTTTTTGAAATTTCAAAAGTTTCAATGCTTCATTTACTTAGTTTTGGTGAGGCGGTTGCAATCGGGTCTCCAAAACCAGAAAAAATCTTTCGAATACTTGACATGTACGATATATTGGGCCAATCAATTATTGATATAGAAACTTTATTCCATAATGATGATGAATATAACATTAATGATGATAATACCATATTGATAGAGTGTAATGAAGTGCAATTGAGATTGGGCGAATTGGCAAAGAGAATACTGATGGAATTTAGGCACGCGATCCAAGCCGACACATCAAAAACCGTGTTTGCAAATGGAGAGGTGCATCCTGTCGCGAGATATGTTATGAATTACATAAAGACCCTCTCTGTTTATGATATCACACTCAACTCTCTTTTAGGGGGCGAAAATGGAAAAGAGCAATATTACAATTCGGTAACCACAATTCTCGAGTTAAATCTCGAGTTAAGATCTTGCTTTTATGAAGATGAGGCTTTGAGGAATATATTCATGATGAACTGTATTTTCTACATGGTGCAAAAAGTGAAGGACTCGGATGTAAGGAACATACTTGGCGATAATTGGATTCGCGTCCATAATAAACGGTTTCAAAAATACGCGATGAATTATGAGAGAGCCGCATGGGGCCCAGTACTTAGTTTTTTGAAAGAAGAAGGGATTTGTCAGCCAAAATCTAGGTTTCCCTCGAAAAGTGTGCTGAAAGAGAGGTTTAAAGGGTTTAATTCATGTTTTGAAGAGGCTTACCGGGTCCAAACAGGTTGGATTGTACCCGATTTGCAACTTAGAGATGATTTGAGGATTTCGGTATCTCTTAAAGTTTTGCAAGCTTATAGAACTTTTGTGGGGCGATATGCGAATTATTTGGACGGTATTAGATTCAAAGACCGATATGTTAAATATCGGCCGGAGGATCTCGAGAGGTTCTTGTTGGATCTTTTTGATGGTGTGGAAAAATCGCTTCGGAGGTGAGATTATTGTAAGGTTAATTGGATAATTTATATTGTTTTGATTTCTATTTGTTTGATTTTATATAGGAAGAGTTATATTTTTTTTTCTTGCATTGTAATATTTATTTTTGTGTTGTCAAGATATGTAGTATTGATTGTTGTATTAATATATAGTTGAGAATATTATAGATAAAAGCATCAATTATAGTTAGAAAAGACATTCTTACGAGAAGTTTTTTTGTTAAAGACTGAAGCACGAGCAGATTTTAACCTGCTTCCATCTTTACATATATTAACAACTGATAATAATACTATATGAAGATGATTATCTAGAAAGGGCATTCTTATCAGAAGATTTATCTTGTTTTAGGGGGAGTCCGTACTAGTTTCAATTCAAACAGTTTAGTTAAATATCTACCTCAACTTCTTCCTCTAAAAATAGCAAACGTCCATACTTGAAAAAAACTAACCGAGGAACAAAATCTCTTCTCTCCTCCTCTCCAGACCTTTCTCTAAACATAGCCATTCTACAAAACTAAACGCCAAACAAATTTCAAATCCTTAATTAATCCCAAAAAAATCAATAGAAAACAGCATAACAATGAGGAAACTCTGTCCGAACATCGATCGGGAAGATAGTCTCGACACGGTGTTGGAGGTGCCAATACCAGAAGAGATGTACAATGGACCGATACCTGGCATGCGAGCCTGGCTCAAGACCCAAGCATTTGACAAGGCGTCAGAGACCGACGCTTGTGCGGCTCCACCTGGTCCAGGTGGCGCTTCTAGGCCTCAGCCTGTGTGGAATGCCGAACTTCAGTTGCTTCTGAAGCTGGGCACGCCATTAATTTTTATTCCTGTCCCGCATGACCACGCCTTCTCACAATCCATCCGCGATTGCCCCATCGTACGTTGGGTACTTTATATAACTTGTCTCAAAATGAAAAATTTGTTGTATTTCTGGAATGTTAGCATTTGCATGTCATGTTATGTCGAGAAATAAATGTCCAAAGATCAGGTGCATAAGGGTTATATGTGAAATAATTAATGCATTATGGTGTGTTTTAAACTAAAACTAAAACATTCTTGGAGAAATATTTTGAGTCATGAGAACCATTTCATTTATAATTAAATTCATGAAATTACGGACACACAAAAATTGACACCTTGAATATTTTTTCCCTTAAAAAAGCAAGTGTCATCCGCGAAGTACATAATCCACCAATACATCGCAGCAACAGGCGGGCAGAGAACCCTTCAATCTGTCGACAGCATGTACGCAGTCGGAAAGTTACGGATGAGCGCGTCAGAGTTCCACAGAGGCTCAGAGGACAAAGGCATGAAGCCGAAGGGCAACAGCGAGGTTGGGGCCTTTGTGCTCTGGCAGAAGAGCCCAGAGCTCTGGTTCTTCGAGCTTCTCATGGCTGGCTGTAAACTCACAGCCGGATGTTACGATCAGATCTCTTGGAGACAGTCGACTATTGAGAGGTCGCATATCACCAAGGGCCCGCCTCGCCCCCTTCGTCGATCTCTACAGGTATATTGAGTATGAACTAAAAGTTAAATGGTTGTTGTGTGATTAATATAATTAGTTTAAATATTTCATGTTGTTGGAACATAATTAGTTTAAACATTTGCTTGTTTTGGTGCATGGTGAACCGAGTAGGGTCTAGATCCGCGTGCCACAGCAAACCTATTTTCGGATGCGGTGTGCATCGGAGAGAAGATCATCAAAGGCGAGGGTTGTTTCATTCTAAAGATGGAGGCGAACGCTGACATGCTGTGTTCGCGCAGCACGCCATCGCTCGACATTATCCGCCACACGATATGGGGATATTTTAGCCAGCGCACCGGGCTCCTGATGCAGTTGGAAGATTCCCATCTCTTGAGTATGACGGTCGCCGGACGAACGAGCCGCACTGGGAACGAAAACAACGTCATTTGGGAGGCTTCCATGGAATCAGTTATCGACGATTACAGGTATGTTAATGAGCTTATAGATGTTGTTATATATGAATATAGACACATTTTTTGGTATTGAGTAGACATTTGAAATGCAGGACCATAAATGGGATTAAAATCGCACACGCAGGTCGGACAACCGGTACGATGCACCGCTACGGAGAGGGGTCAGTGAATCACAATTTGAAGATGGAAGAGGTGTGGGTGATTGATGAAGCGGATTTCAACTTGTGGGGTCTCACAATGGATCATTTCTTACCGCCATCCGATCTGAAGCGGGATGAAGAATAAAAATTTATATGATAATTCATTTTTTCAAAATTTGAGATTTAAAAAAAAAAAAAATGAGCATGGTTTTGTATCTTGGACCAACGATTAGTGATTTGAGGATGTAACTTTCTTTTTATTTTTTGAGAAGCATTTGAGGATGTTAACATAATGGGAAGAAATGTGAAATAAAATAAACAAACAAAAGCTGAAAAGAACATCATATGTTCAAAAGTGACAGGTTCAAATGAAGATTACATGATACTAAATTAAACTACAACTAATTAACACAACCCCTAAACAACCAACCAGAGCCAATTCATTTGAGGCTAATATTAATCTCTGATATTACATAACATGAAAAGATTTTATTATCATGAAAAAGGTACATAGAAGCTGAAGAACGAAGGGGGTTTCAGGTCGAAAACCCGAATTGGTATTATCAGGATATGCAGATGGACCCAACCCGTATGTCGACCCAGTTTGTGGGCTGAATGTGCCGTTTGTTGAGCTTGATGTACCGGCAGCACTATAACAAAAAAAATAAACAAAAATACATTTATATGTCAAGAGCAATGATTGAAAAACTGGGGAAAAATACAAAAAATGATAAAATGGGAGAAAAATATGGATTTTTTCTTTACCTTGGGGTAGCAGGGTATGTGCATCCATTTGAACCTAGAAAAAATATATAAAAAATGGATATTAAGGAATATTAGTGTAGCTCTAAAATACACAAATAGATTGTTAGTATACCTAATAAACAACTTTGAAATTGTGGAACTACTTACGCATTGTAAATAAACGTGCAGTTTTGCCTAAATTAACCCTAATTAAGCAGCCTCAATTCTACAGCTAAGTCTCAATTTATTCCAATTTACTTTTCTGCAATACAAATATACCCCAATGAAACCTCAATTCATCACCAATTTCAGCAATTTCCCTCAATTTGACAGAAAAACCCCAAAAAATAACATTTACCAAGCAAACAAACAAAACAGAAAACATATGAAAATCAAATTAATTACTTGGGTCAGAACTGGAAATCGTGGCGGTGCCACTAAAATCGCAAGTGGCGCTCTGTTCATTCATCCTCTGATAATAACTATTTGCTGCGTAAGAACAATGGGCCTTAACCGTATTAGGGTTGTAACAAGCCCCTTTTTCCTTGATCGGGTTGCAATCCGCTCCGGCTCCACACGCATAATCTATCGTCTTTTGCAACAGAGTGTCGTTCAGATCTTGTCTACACACGCACCAAGTCGCCTCTGAGTGAAAAAAGAGAAATTTGTTCAATAAGTTAATATTTTTTTTTTCAATAATAGTTACATTTGTATGACATTTCTTTGTTTTTTTATCTTGTTTCTTTCTTCTTTTTAGTCTTTTTTCGTCAGTGTTATGACTTGTGAGTAATGATTGAAACCCTTTGTGGGTAAAGGTCTTAAGTCTTGGAGAAAAGGAGTGACCAAATATGTAAACTTTGTGTAAAAATTAACAGGGCAGGAAGTAAGATAAGTTTTTGTTTGAGCTGACTGACCTGATAAACCACAAAAAATGGCGAAGAACAGAACGAGATAGAGAAGAACCTTCATTATTTTTTTTTTGGTAAAGTTTGAAAAAGATTGCTAGCTTGCTAGCTTTGCTATCCAGAGAGGGGTTGATGTGTTGCCGTGTTGGGGAGAGAGAGAGAGAGAGAGAGAGAGAGACAGAGACAGAGCTGAGTTGTGTTATAAAATACCCCACAAGGCCACAACACAACATTATTATACTGCAAGAAAAGGTGGCTTGTACTTGCAGAAAATAGTATATTGCTATTTGCTTAGGGTTCAAAACTTTTTCTTTATGAAATTAATAGAGCTACTTTGCATTACTGCCAGCCTACCTGAACAAAATCTACAGTAATCTATTAAAATATTCTTCGAACAACACGGATTTAATTTGTTTTGTTGGTACTTCAAATTTGAAAATTTTAGAAAAAAATAAATAAGAAAGAAAGAATCCTCTGGTGCTGTGAAAGTGAAGCTTGGGATGTGAGAATATGTCTTTTTGCATAAAGAACAAAACAAACGGTCGAAAAACAGGCCACGCCTGCAATTCTCAGCAGCAGAACAGATTTCAGAATGGACATGGTCTTCGCTACATATTTAAGGGAAAGTGGAAATCACGACGGAATATTATAGCGACTCCGTCGCGATGTTTCATTTTATATACGGTTTCTTTCGCATCGCTATATTTTTTTTTGTTTTCTATATATTATTTTCGTTTTTCACGTATATACTGTTTTACGGTCTCTAAAAAGTGGATTTTTATATACTCTTTGTGTTTTTTATATATTTTCTATATACTATTTTCGTTTTTTCACGTATATATTGTTTTTAAAGAAATGAATTTTTATATATTGTTTGTTTTCAGTTTATATAATTTTTATCAGTTTTATATACCGTGCTACAAGATCGCTACAATACCATCGCGCAGTATCAGCTCCCAATATTCAAACACAAATGATATTGCTTGGTAAATGAATTTATTGTTCAGAAATTTAGTGCTGAGTGAAGTGCAGATGATGAGAAAAGCATAATGGTCGGTGAGGTGTGGGCATTTGCCCGTTGAGCCTCTGACTCTGTCCTCTCTCTCTCTCTCTCTCTTCTTCCCTTAATATAAAAATATATTTCTTCTAAAAAGTATTTTTTTTCAAAAAACACTCTACAAAGGATTTGAATATATTTTAGCTTTTTGTAATATTTTATTTCAAATTTCAATCATCATAAACCTTGGGCAAGCATTTTAGCTTAACAGTCAAACCATCAATGAAGAGGCACTTGAACAAATTTGGAAGTTAAAGAGGCTAGTTGAAGAAAATAAACGTTCAAGGACTAGATTAGAGTCATTAGACATTTGGGGCATAGGCAATCAGTGAACCTTTCGCCAAAAAAAAGTCCCTTTAAATTGGCGAAGTTATTAGCTCGCTCAACAGTGACATATCTTGAGAGGAACTAATGGGTACACTAATAAATGAAGGGAAATGAAAAATCACGAGAGATACTGTAGCGACTCTGTAGCGACGGATTAAAATTATATACTATTTTCTCGCGTTTCTATATACGCTATATACTGTTTACCGAATGAATTTTTATATAGTGTTTGTTTTCAGTTTATATGTTTTTATATACTGTTTTCATTTTTTTTAAATATATACTGTTTTACCGAAGAATTTTTTATATACTATTTGTTTTTAATTTATATGTTTTTTTCAGTTTTTATATACCGTCGCTACAGAGTCGCTACATTACCGTCTCGTCTCGCAGAATCAACTCCCATAAGTTAATAACATAAACAATACACAAAATAACACAAACATATTAAATTCAAAGGTTTATTGAAAAATTAAACAACTGTACAATTAGTAAAGGCTTTGAGTTTGAATGGCCTTGCCATTCAAAGCCCTTTGCTCCCCTTACCCTAAAGTTTTAACTTATTGATTATGAATGGTTGATGAATTATAAGAGTATATGGGCCATGGGCCTTGGGCTTTAAATAATAGTTTTTGTAATAAGGAAACTTACAAGGCCATAAATAAAATCCAGAGACCGATTCGTTCGTCCAAGTCGTAACTCTAAATTTGGGGAAAGGAATTTCAAAGAGAAGAAGAAGAAGAAGAAGAAGAACAAGAGGAGGAGAGAAATCAATCAATCGACTGATCGAACCTCTGCGAGAGTAATTAGAGATCTCGTATCACTAGTTTGGTACTGTAGAAGCCTTTTGAAACGGTACCGATTGTAAATAGTCCGACGCAGTTTTTCTCATTCTTGCACCTCTTAATCGGCTGTGATTAATTTTCCCTTGCATGTGAAGTTAAATCGGATCAAGTAAGTTTGTTATAGTTATTGGAGAATTTGAGTTAACTCAGTGATATTGCATGCAACTTGTTCGAAGAAATTCATAAGTAAGAAAACTGTTCGATACATCCGATTTTCTCCTAACACTGATCTTTTTTTTTTGAGGTAGTTCTCCTAACACTGATCAATCCAATAAAAGATTCATAAAGAACCCTCAGGTTCCTCAATTTTGCAATAAGGCCCTCCGATGGCTCGAAGAAGCGGCCGATCAATCGTGCTGCTCTCAATTTCTGCTCTTTTCTTCCTTTTAGCACTCTTCTACTTAACCTTCTCTGTATCCTTCTTCTCACGCTCTTCCTCTCAATCCGCTTCTGTAATTCCATCAAACTTGAGGACCAAACCGCATAATTACAAACAAGACTCAAACCGATCTCCTTCTAACTGTTGCAAAGGCGTAAAAGGTCTAGAATTGTGGGGCTCGGCCCTAAAATGGGGCGACAAACACAAACTCAGATCGGCCGAGTCTTGCTGCAAATCATGCAAGGAAACATTTTCCTGCAACACTTGGGTTTTTTGCGGTGATAAAGAACTATGTAAAGACAAATTTGGAGAGTGCTGGTTGAAAAGACAAGAAGACCCTTTATCGCCGGAAATCGCCTCGAGTGGGGACCACGTGATGTGGACTTCCGGCGTAATTTTCCCAAAAAACGAGGGCGTTTTGGGAATCGAAACAAATTACGGATTAATTCGCGTCAAATTGCTTCCTGATTGTGCGCCACTTTCAGTGGATTATTTAACCGAGCTTATAAAACCGAGACATTGTAATGGATGTAGATTCTTCAGAGCGGAAAGTCGAGGGCCTTTTTGGAATTTTAATGGTGATCATATTGCTTATCAAGGTTTTGGGCCTCCGTACGGATTAATACAAGGGACTTTAGAATCCGACGGAATTTACTTCAAACCGATATTAAATGAAGAAAAAATGTCGATTAAAAGAGGGTCGGTTGCATGGGTGGGTTCGGGTCCGGAGTTCTTTATCAGCCTGGCGAATCATAATGAATGGAGAAATTTGTATAGTGTTTTTGGTTTTGTTGCGAATGAAGATATGGAAATTGTGGAGAGAATTGGGAGTTTGAGTACTAAAGAGGATGTTTGGGGAAATGTTACTGTGTTGGTCCTCCAAGACCCGGTCTATTTCAAAGTTAGGAGGGTTTAGTGTAGGTTGATTTAGTAGGTTTTGTTTGTGAATTTTTGCTTTGGTTTGTTTTTAGTATGAAAGAGTGAAAGAGGAGATTGAATGTTTTATAGAGGAATAGATATGTATACGCATGTAAAGGGAGGGGATAGAGTGCTAAAGGAAACTTGTTAAGAAGAGTGATTTTGATTTTGTCTTTTTTAGGTTATGTTAGAACTGGGATATTTCTAATTGAATGTTTCGTTTTTGTTTAAAGAGAAAACAAATTACATGCGGGGAGCAATTGATCATATTTTTTTGGCAAAGAAACAGATATCTTAAAACTGAGTTCAATAAGATGTGTGTGGTCAGTATATCATGTGATAAATAGCTACAACAAGAATTGGTCCCTGGCTTAAGCATTTAATGATAAAACATGGTCATACAATTTCTCCTTTGCACTAAGTATAGAACCCCACATTTCATGGGACTCTTGCCATTCTCTCAAAACCTCTCTCTCTCCCCCTCTTCTCTCACTCTCTTTCAATTTCAATCTATGAATATCTCCAAGTGAGAAGAGTTCTTCAAGTCAGAAACAACCATGAAATATTCTCAAATCAACATAATTCTAATCCTCTTATCGTTCCATCTGCTATCAGCCTCGCCAGACACAGCCATTTGGGCTCGTATATGTGATCCACGTCACCATCATCACTTTGATCAACCTTCATACCACCATCAGTATCAACAGCTGCAAGATCGGTGCAAATATTTCCATTCGAGCCAACATCAGCTGCCTTTGTCGCCACCAGCTCAGTCAGATCAGCATATTGATGAAATTGATCCAAGATATGGAGTATCGAAACGACTCGTTCCATCAGGTCCCAACCCGCTTCATAACTAAAAAGGGCCGATGCTTAACGGCCCGTAAGCTTTTTTTCCTTTTTGTATGAATATATTTATTTAATATTAAGTTAGGGAGTACTAGCTTGGGGATTGTAAGCATTCCATCCTTTCTTGTTCTTTCTTTCCAAATTTTGTTAAAGTTTGAAGTTGTGTGGGGTTTTGTGTGAATGGAAAGAACTTACAATGGAGGATGTTTGCCTTTCAAAGAATATTTTCTTCTTAGTCATTATGTATGTATGTGTTTTTTTTATTTTGCTATTGCTATTTTGTTCAAACAACCTAATTTTGATCACTACGATTTCGTATGATGTCATCTCGTTCGACATTACACTATCCATTTTTAGCATTATATAAATGAATAAGTGAAAAAATAATTGTTTCTTTCTCAAGCCATTCCTATCTGCTCCCTTCAACTTCCGAAGTTCCGCATGACCCGAGACAAATTATTGGGAAAGAAACACACAAGTCACAAAAATTCTGGTGATATATGGCACAGGAAACTACAGAGAAAATTCAAGAAAGGATCCAAACGCATGTTTGTTGAGAGTGTGACTTGATTAAATGAGTGTCCTTTTGGTCACAACCGTTATTATAAGCATTGATGTATTGGGTGCTTATTCCTGTGAGTCCTCTGTAAAGAGTACAAAATTTAATGCCCACCACCTTGCATTTAATGCTTACATGCCAATCTGACGTCAAGGGATGCTTACAAATTACAACTAACAAATTACTTCTAAACAAAAAATATTATTCTAAAATCTCCATGTGCATAAATAAAAAAAAAACATGATATAAAATAACTATATCTTTCACTGATCAAACATATACATAACAGTTTATCAAACCAATTATCTACATATATATTTCTAACTTTCCAACGCACACATAACAAAAATTCATTAATTCTTCCTAAAACCCTCATCTTTTTTCGGCCCGACACGGTTTTCTTAACCGCTCCAACCGAAACCAAGAACTGATCAAGCGAAGAGAGTCTTCATATCGTCAGGCGGGAAATAGCTTGCGGCCCGGCTCATGAGAGAGGGAAAGAGGAGAGAGAAAGCAGGTGTTTTGTTACTCTTTTCGCCCAACAATTCGTCTAAAAATGCAAATGCGGCTAGAAAATCGGACCGATTCGCGTTTATTGGGCCGGCGAAATGGGCCAGAATTATTCTTGTGAATCGCCAGTCTGTCGCGATCCTATCTATCCAATCCCTCACCTAAAAAAATAAAAATAATAAAAAAAAACGAATGAAAAGAAAGATTCATTTTAATTTTATAGGGAAAGTTGGTATTTGTATTTTGTAATTTGTACCTTTTCAGGGACTTTGCTGAAAACCAGAGTTTTGACTATGGGAGAAACGATTAACTTTTGCGACATTTGCGCAAAACTTGAGGTCGGTTCCAGAAGATTTGAAAGGCCTAAAAACAAGTTTTGTAACACCATTCTTTCCTACCCTATTTAAAAACATCACCAAAAAAAAATAAAACAAAATTAGTCAAGAGATTAATTAATACGTCAGATTTCATAAATTGGCAAGAATAAACATTTTTTTTCGGAAAATTCTCACAAAAGCCTCTGCATTATTTAAAATCACAAAAAGGCCCTGCATTATTTAAAAAAAGGCACTGCATTTTTTGTAATTTAGTCATAACACAGGCTTTTATGCAAATTCCCCTATTTTTTTTGTTACCTTTTTGGCGAGTGAGTTTATTATCCACAACAGGTTCGTCCCTGACCTTTCTTCCCTTGCTGAGCAATTTCACAGCCAGACCGTTTCTAGCTGATTGCAGGAGGGATTCTACGCTGATGCATTGCGGGGGATCCCTCGGCACGAAGATCACCGCGTCGGTTACTAACAGCGTTTTTTATTTCTTGGGGCAGAATGCTACCTCCAGGTACGGGCCTATCCCTGCAATCATAAGAAACTGTAAATTTGTATAATCCTGAAAGTGGGGAGTATGGGAAATTTGGGAAAAGACCCTGGATTACTGGAAAATGCAAAAAAAAAGTGCATGCGTTATTGGTGAAATTTCAAAAAAGAAGCTAACTTAGTTTCCTACCCTATTTATTTTGATTTTGAAAAAAAAAAAGTTTGCATTCATGTTGGCAAACACGGTTTCTCTACTACCACATAATCTGTTCCATTTTACAATAATATTAATTTTAATTTATGAATAGCAATGCTAGAATAAAAATCATATTCATTTATGATTAATTTTAATTAATAGTTATGCTAGATTACATAATTATATTCATTTTCAGCTTACGAGGAAAATCACTTATTAACATGCAAATGCAACAAACTAGACAAGATGGAAGATTTATAAAAAAAAATATAAAATAAAAGAAAAAGCCATCCAGAGAAGAAAAGAAAAAACTGAATATTATTTATTAAAATCCTTTAAACGGTTTTACATGGGGTAAATCACCCCTAATACTCTTATGACCAACTACTTCGTTTCTCTCTCCTTGCGCCCTCCTCTCTTGCATTTACTGATCAGGCGCTTCTTCGGCTCTGCTTCCATATCCGGCGCAATCTCCTCTTCTTCCACATCAGCCCTAATCGCTTCAGCATTCAATTCGGCCTCTGCAGCCACAGCCCTAATGGCTTGAGCTCGCATTTCAAGTGCGGCCTTCAAAATGTCGAGCTGATCAGCCCTCGTGGCTTCAGCTTCCGCTTCCGGATCCTCGATGATCGTGTCGAGGGTCGGCTGAAAGGGGCGCCAACGTGGCACCGCCATGATGGCCTTCAGCATATCAGTCGGGTCGATTTCTTCTTCGTCTTCTTCTGTTTCTAATTCAGCCTCTAACTCCGCCAGGAGGGCTTCCAGCATGTCAACTTGAGCTACCGGTTCAGGTTCGGTTCAGGGATCGGAATCGGATCAGGGATGGGATCGGGGAGAGGGATTGGTGCGGGGATGAGGATGAGGATGGGGATGGAAGGTGGGGACAAACAGCAACGGAAAGGTGACATAATGCGTTTCAACATTTTGAAGTGATTTGGTTTAGATTGATTGATTGATTGGTTGTTAGAATGAGAGAGAAGAAAGAAGATATGAGATTTTGTGAATCCGGGAATTGAGAGGCAGGGTGTTTATATAGAAAAAAATGGATCTTTTTTTGTTAGAAAACAATGGATGGTTATTTTGTTACAAAAAAAAACGTTGACTATTTCAACCCTTTATTCATTCTTTGAGAATTAGAAGGCAGTGGCTAATTTTAGAAAACGGAAGATTCATCGGATTTTTTGACACTAGGTGATTATTTTTAGCAAATGACAGGTGAACCGTACTTTTGATTTAACAGCTAAAGCTTTATTGGGAATTCGAAGAGTAGCAAATGAATTAAACCATAAATATTATTAGAAAAGAATCTACATGTATTCATACAAAACGAAAGGATCAAATTATATGATCTAACTTAATGTAGTAAATATGAATTGGAGAAATAAATAAATAAATGAAAGTAGAGGGGTATTACCGTCTTTTCGCATCTCAGGGCGCAATCCAGCTTTCTGATGACAATGTCAAGATATGTTCAAGAACACAGTCGATACTTATGAAATACCAATCCTCCCTGTTTTTTCTCATCCCTTTTTCCTAAATAAATGAAACAAAAATGAAAGTTAACACAAAAGAAAACAAACACTGGATTGGAAATTCAAAGAGTAGAAAAGAAACACTGAAGCTTCATAAGCATTTGACATTGTGTAACTATTATTAGCAAATGGTATCTGTCAATTTGACTTGTTCTGTTATGTTTTACTTTTCATTTGACGGATGATTTCTCATTTTGTAAAAAATCAGTTTTATGTATATAAAGTGTAGATGATCCTATGTTTAAGTATTCTTTCAACTTGTATGCGTACTACAGTAATAAAAAATACTAAACCCCTAAACCTTAATCCCTCAGCCCTAATATTATTAAAAAAAATCTGCATGTATTCATACAAAACGAAGGCACCAAATTAACTGGCCAAATTTAAAAATGAATGCTAAAGGGTATTACCGTCTTTTCGCATCTCAGATAGCAATCCAGATGCGTGCTTTCTGACAACATCAAGATAATTGCTCAGCTTCATGATCCGCTATGTTGAACAATACGGCCGATCCGATTATCCCTGTTTTCTTTCATCCCCATTTCCTAATAAAAGGAAAAAACTGAAATTATTAGGAAAAAAGAGATTGCAGTAGAAATTAGAAGAGTGGAAATGAATTAAATTAAGAAAAAAGTACCATGATTTCATGAGGCAAATCAGAGAAGCGCTTGGCGATGTAATTCAGCGAACGAGACGAGGGAGGAATCGCATCGCTCACATTCTCCGCTTGTAAACTCTTCAAATCAATACTTCCAAAACAAAAATCAATTATCAGTAAAAAGATCTTCAGAAATCAAACATAAAATTTATTACATTTTTTTGAAGTTCAAACAGAAAGTTTATGAATTGGTAGATAAAAGTTCAATCAAATTATAAATTCGCACCTGGTGGAGATAAAATACGCCTTGACGGGTACATATCTGACGACCTCTTCTTCTTCATCCACACTTCTGTACTTCTCTCTATGTCCAGTAAAACCGAATTCATACGATTCAGCAGTCGCTGGAACTGCAGAAAAGACCCTCGAGAAATATGAAATCGCACTTCTTCTTTTGAGATGAGGACTGGAGAGATCGTGAAGAAGGAGAGTTGAATATATGAAGGAATTTGGGGTTTTTTTGTTAGATTGAATAGAGCTCTCAGCCTCCTCATTTGATTTCTCACTGAAATAGAAGAGGATCAAGGTTTTATTTTACTTCGCTTCGGGGCCTTGGAAATGTGGGATTTGAATTCTTGCTTCTGGAAAGGTGGGAATCTGATTCCCGGTTTTCGCCGCCAGAGAGTTTTTCGTAATACGGAAGTAATAGAGGGCATGAGTACATATTTCCGATATAAATTGAACTACAAAAATACACAGCCACTAATCTTCCCAAACGAAAGATTTAAATTCCCTCAAGTAGTAGAAATACTAATACATGTTCTGATTAATATGTATCGTCAGATTAAGATCTAACAGTTGATGTTGATAAGAAAATTGCAATGTGAAGTTTGGAACTGGAGAGAATTTGGATCAAACAATTTAAAAGAGAGATAAAGAGACGAGAGAGAGAGAGAACTAGAAGCTGAAAGAAGAAGAAGCAGAGAAAATAATGGTGGCGGCCATTGCTGCTGCTTCTCTTCCTAGCTCCAAATTCGCTTCAAATCATTCCAGTTTCTCCTCAAGTTCGATTCAGAAACTGTTTATCACTACAAGGCAATCGAAGAGCTCTTTTGTTGGCTCCAATAATCTTGAAATTAGGAGGCGCAATTTGGTTGTAACAGCTGAATCCAACAAGAATGGCACGGAAAGGTTTTACCTGAACTTCACTGGATTTCCCTTTCCGCTTGGACCTTTCCTCAATAGAAGAACAATAAGAACAGAGGTTAGTGATTTTTTTTACAGTAATTCAACAATTCAATTTGGGGGCAATTTTGAATATTTTCTGTTTTTATAATCAGGCAGTGAAGGGAAGCATATGGATGTTCGAGCAAGAACAGGCTTTGGGATTCAGTAGCGTTTCGACTAACATCAGAATGACTGTAATTAAGCTCAAATCAGGTGGTTTATGGATCCACGCCCCAATTGCACCAACTAAAGAATGCATACAAGTAAGTACTCTTTAATCCAACACATTTAATCAAATAATCACTTCAATTAATTATTCATAATTTTCCCTTGTTAAACCAGCTATTGAAGGAACTGGAGGCTCCAGTGGAATACATAATCCTGCCAACATTCGCATACGAGCATAAAATATTCGTTGGACCGTTCTCACGCAAATTTCCCAAAGCTCAAGTATTTGTGGCGCCTAGACAGTGGAGCTGGCCGATCAATTTGCCCCTCGAATTCTTCGGAATTTTCAAATCGAGACCCTTGAAAGATGAGGACGATTCTACCCCTTGGTCTGACGAGATTGAACAGAAGGTCCTCAGCTCGCCTGAAGTTGGTATTTTTCTCTTTCCCCCCTTCTTTAATTAATTTGCAAAGAAGCCCCTGCATTGTGCTGAAATTGCGAAAAAGCTCCTGTGTTATTGGAAGTTGCAAAAAAGTCCCTACATTATTAGTGAAGTTGTGAAAACTCCCTACTGTTAGTTAGAAGTTAACACCTTTAGTTTTTATACTTTAATTATTTGAAACGTAACTTTTAGAGGTTAATTATCCTCTCTCTCTCTCTCTCTTCTCTCTCTCTCATTTGAACTAATATTTTGTAAACTTAACAAAAGTTTTTTACCAAATAAATAGAACAGGAAACTAATGGTGTCAATTTTTTTTTTTTTTTTTTTTGCAATTTCAACAATAATGCAGGTGCTTTTTTGCAATTTCCAACAATCCAGTGCTTTTTTGCAACTCTAACTCCCCTCTTTTCTAATTCTACAAATTTACAATTCATTTCCATTGCAGGGATAGGGCCGTACGTGGAGGTGGCGTTCTACCACAAGAAGTCGAAAACGCTGTTGGTCACCGACGCGGTGATCTTCGTGCCGAGAGATCCCCCGCAATGCATCAGCGTAGAATCCCTCCTGCAATCTGCTAGAAACGGCCTGGCTGTGAAATTGCTCAGCAAGGGAAGAGAGGTCAAGGACGAACCTGTTGTGGATAGTAAACTCACTCGCCAAAAAGGTTGAAAATTAAAGAAATAGGGAAATATGCATAAAAGCCCCTGCTTACATCTAAATTGAAAAAAACAGAGGGCCTTTTTGTAATTTTCAATAATGTCGGGGCTTTTGTGAGAATTTTCCGAAAAAAATGTCACTGTTATTCTTGCCAATTTATGAAATCTGACGGATTATTTAATCTCTTGACTAATTTTGTTTTATTTTTTTTATTTTTTTTGGTGATTTTTTTAAATAGGGTGGGAAAGAATGGTGTTGCAAATATTGTTTTTAGGCCCTTCAAATCTTCTGGAACCGACCTCAAGTTTTGCTCAAATGTCGCAAAAGTTAATCGTTTCACCCATAGTCAAAACTCTGGTTTTCAGCAAAGTCCCTGAAAAGGTAAAAATTACAAAATACGAACTCTTATGCATAATTTCATATACACCCCTGCAAAATAAAAATAAAAAAATCGTTCTTTTCATTTGTTTTTTTATTAGTTTTTAATTTCTTTTTAATTTTTTTAGGTGAGGGATTGGATAGATAGGATCGCGACAGACTGGCGATTCACAAGAATAATTCCAGCCCATTTTGCCGGCCCAATAAACGCGAATCGGTCCGATTTTTTAGCCGCATTTGCGTTTTTAGACGAATTGTTGGGCGAAAAGAGTAACAAAACGCCTGCTTTCTCTCTCCTCTTTTCCTCTCTCATGGGCCGGGCCGCCAGCTATTTCCCGCCTGACGATATGAAGACTCTCTCTTCGCTCGATCAGTTCTTGGTTTCGGTTGGAGCGGTTAAGAAAACCGTGTCGGGCCGAAAAAGATGAGGGTTTAGGAAGGATGAGTGAATGAAGTTTTGTAGTTTGTATGTTGGAAAGTTAGAAATATATACAATGTAGATAATTGGTTTGATAAACTGTTGTGTATATGTTTTGATCAGTGAAAGATAACTAATATAATGTTTTTTTATATTTATGCATGTGGAGATTTAGAATAACTTTTTTTGTATGAAAGATTTAGTTGGAAGTAATTTTTGAGTTGTAATTTGTAAGCAAATTTGCGCCCAATACATAAAACTTAATATTAAATAAATATTTCCTAAAAAGAAAAAAAACTTACGAGCCGTAAAGCATCGGCCCTTTTTAGTTATGAAGCGGGTTGGGACCCAACGGAACAAGACGCTTTGGTACTCCATATCTTGGATCATATAAAGGGAGGGGATAGAGGATCAAAGGAAACTTGTTAAGAGAGAGAGTGATTTTGCTTTTTTGCTTTTTGTAGTTTATGATTGTAGCTCTTCTAATTGAATGTTTTGTTTTTGTTTAAAGAGAAAACAAACTACATGAATGGAGCAATTGATCATATTTTGTTGGAAAAGAAACAAACAGATATCTTAAAACTGAGTTCAATAAGATGTGTGGGTATATCATGTGATAAATGGCTACAACAAGATATTTGATAAATCTCTAAAAACCTCTAAAAACTAAGTAATGATAAAGGATTATATGCTTACTAAAAACTCTTCAAAGCCTGTTCTTGCTCGAATATTCATATGGTTCCTTTCACTGCCTAATTATAAAAATATAAGATATTCAAAATCGCCCTCAAATTGAATTGTTAATAACGTTACATACAAGGACATATAATTTTTTGTTTTGAGGCAACTCATTAGATTAGTAGACTTTGCTAAATATTAAGCTAAGCATTCGGCGTGACTCGAACCTGAGTCTCTATCATAGTTGACAATGCGTCTAATTACCGCCGCTTTGGCAATGTGCCTTAACATATTTGGAGCCAAGAAAAGAACTCTTGGATTGCCCTGTCTACAAACAGTTTCTGAATCGAATTTGAGGAGAAACTGGAATGGTTTGAAGGGAATTTGGAGCTGGGAAGAGAAGCAGCAATGGCTGCCACCATTATTTTCTCTGCTTGTTTCTATCAGCTTCTAGTTCTCTCTCACTCGTCTCTTTCTCTCTCTCTTTTAAATTCTCTCCGGTTCCAAATTACACACTGTATTTTCTTATCAACATTAACCGTTAGATCTTAATCTGACGATATGTATTAATCAAAACATGCATTAGTATTTCTATTACTGGAGATAATTTAAATCTTTCATTTGGGAAGATTAGTGGCTGAGTATTTTCTGAGTTTAATATATCGGAAATATGCACTCATGCTCCTATATTACTTCCGTATTACAAAAACTCTCCGGCGGCGAAATCCGGGAATCTGATTCCCGCCTTTCCAGAAGCCAGAACTCAAATCCCAGTTTTGGATCTTCGCCTCTTAAATTTCCGAGGCACCGAAGCGAAGTAAAATAAAGCCTGGCCTCTCTTCTTTCTCAGTGAGAAATCAAATGAGGAGGCTGAGAGCTCTATTCAATCTAACAAAAACCCCCCAAATTCCTTCATATTCCACTAATTCAACTCTCCTTCTTCACGATCTCTCCAGTCCTCATCTCAAAAGAAGAAGTGCGAATTCATATTTTTCGAGGGTCTTTTCTGCAGTTCCAGCGGCTGCTGAATCGTATGAATTCGGTTTTACTGGACATAGAGAGAAGTACAGAAGTGTGGATGAAGAAGAAGAAGTTGTGAGATATGTGCCCGTCAAGGCGTATTTTCTCTCTACCAGGTTCGAATTTGTAATCTGATTGAACTTTTATGCACTGGTTTGTAAAGTTTTTGTTTGATTTCTTAAGATTTTTTTACTGATAATTGGTTTTTTTCTTTTCTTTTGGAAGTATTGATTTGAAGAGTTTACAAGCGGAGAATGTGAGCGATGTGATTCCTCCCTCGTCTCGTTCGCTGAATTACATCGCCTTACGCTTCTCTGATTTGCCTCATGAAATCATGGTACTTTTTTCTTAATTTAATTCATTTCCACTCTTCTAATTTCTATTGCAATCTCTGTTTTCCTAATAATTTTAGTTTTTCCCTTTTATTAGGAAATAGGGATGAAAGAAAGCAGGGATAATCGGTATTCGTACAGATATGTGGTGGTATTTCAATACGGATCGGCTGTATTGTTCAACATAGCGGATCATGAAGCTGAGCAATATCTCGATATTGTCAGAAAGCACGCATCTGGATTGCTCTCTGAGATGCGAAAAGACGGTAATACCCCTCTCTACTTGAATTTATTTAATACTGGAATGCATAATTACTACATTAGGTTAGGTAATATAAGTTGGTTCTTTCATTTTGTATTAATTAGGGGTGAGGGTTTAAGGTTTAGGGGTTTAGTTTTTTTATAATTGTTGTAAGCATACGAGTAGAAAGTATACTTAAACATAGGATCATCTGCACTTGATATACGTAAAACTGTTTTTTAACAAGATGAAATATCACCCGTACAGTGAAAAAGTAAACATAACAGAACGAAGTCAAACAGACACTTGGCATTTACTAATAATAGTTACGCAATTTCAAATGCTTATGAAGCTTCGGTTTTCAAATTATCTAAGAATAAAACATGGAATATGTCAATTCAACAACTTCTTTTCCAAATTTAACCATCTGGTTTCCTATTTAAACTCTCTGTCCTTCCACATCCCATTCACAAAATCATCTTCTTTCTTCTTCTCTTTCTTAACAATCATTCAATCCAATCAAAGCAATTCAAAATGTTCAAAAAACTTTTCTCCCTTTTCCTCTGCTGCATCACCTCTCCTCCCAACTCAAAGCCTGAACCGAACCCGAACCCGAACCCAAACCCAAACCCCGATCCGATTCCTGATGCTGACGTGGCAGAACAGGAAACAGCGGAAGAAGAGATCGATCCGATCGCGATGCTGGCGGCCGTTCTTGCGCGCTTGCAGCCGAGTCTCGACTCGATTCTATTTCCAGCGCCACGTAGGCGTGTCTTTAAGCTGACGCGATCATGGAGGATCCGGAAGCTGAAGAAGAAGCCGAAAGGGCTGATCAGCTCGACATATTGAAGGCCGCGCTGGAAATGCGAGCTCAAGCCAAAAGGGCTGAGGCTGCAAAGGCCGAAATGGAAACAGAAGAGAAGATGGTGCCGCAAATGGAAGCGGAGCCGGAAAAGCGGCACAAGAATTGGATGAGACGCCTCCTCAATAAATGCAAGAAAGGAGGGCGTCAGAACAATGTTTTTAGGGTTAATCAGGAGAGAAATGTAGTAGTTGAATATAAGGCAGGATTAGATGATTTTCAATTGGCAGGATTAGATGATTAGTTGAATATAAGGTCGCGCTGGAAATACGAGCTCAAGCCAAAAGGGCTGAGGCTGCAAAGGCCGAATTGGAAGCTGAAGCCGTTAGGGCTGAGGTGGAAGGAGAGAAGATTGCGCCGGATATGGAAGCGGAGCCGGAGAAGCGGCGCAAGAACTGGATGAAGCGCCTGATCAAGAAATGCAAGAGAGGAGGGCGCGAGGAGAGAGAAACGAAGTAGTTGGTCATAAGAGTATTAGGGTTGGTCTATTAGATTATTAGTTGGCTCTGTGTGGATTTTATCCCCTGTAAAAGTGTTTGAAAGATTTTAGTAAATAATATTCGGGTTTTTTTCTTCTCTGGATGTTTTTCTTTTAATTTCTTTTTATGAATCTTCCACCTTTTATTCTAGTTTATTTCATTTGCATGTTAATAAGAGATTTTCCTCATGAGCTGAAAATGAATATAATTATGTACTAGAAATGATTGTCTAAAGCTTAAATGATAATATCTAGTCTAGCACAACTATTAATTAAAATTAATCATAAATGCATATAATTTTATATCTCGCATAACTATTAATAAATTAAAATTAAGATTATTGTAAAATGGAACAGATTATGCGGTAGTAGAGAAACCGTGTTTGCCAACCTGGATGCAAGGAGGTTTGGATTATATTATCCTTAAAAGTTTGGACACGGATGGAATTCGTATAATCGCCAGCGTTTTGGGCCAGAGTTTAGCTCTCGACCATTACATCAAGCAGGTACATACTTTTGTTGTAAGTTTACATTTCGACCCCTTATTTTACCGTAATTACATGTATGATGATTTATACGCGTTTTGAATTTGAATAGGTTGATGATATGGTGGAAGAATTCACGGATATAAACAGAGTGATGGAAAAAACGGGGAATTTTGATATGAAAAGAAAGAAATTATTTCAACTTGTCGGGAAAGCCAACTCTAATCTCGCTGATGTCATCATTCGACTCGGCCTTTTTGACAGGTTATCTATTTATTATGCCATTATTCGTTTGAACTGATTTATAATAGTACTTGTAATACAATTATGCCTCTGTCAAATTTGAAGTGAGATCATTCAATGAGGGTCAATTTCATTTGCATCCCTGAAAAAATGTAAATATTACTTGTCTAGCCTTACAAAATATTACTATTTTTGCTCCTTTTAAATCGGGTTTGAAATCGGTGCGGGACAATTTCATTTTGTAGCCTTGCGAAATATTGAAATATCATTTATGTTCTTTTAAAAATTGAAAATTACATGTGTCTCCCTGCAAAATATCACTTGTAAAACCTGTTGTTTTTCTTAGGGTTTGCAAATATTACATATGAGATCTATTGTTTACGTCTATATAATTCTTTTTTAATTTATATGTAAAATGTTTATTTCTGAAAATTCTAGTAAATATACTTATATATGTTTTTGTCTGAAATAACGGTACAGGTCTGAAATTGCATGGAAAAATGCAAATTATGCGCAGATATTAGAATATCTTAGAGAGGAATATGAACTTAACCAAAGATTTGGAAGTCTTGATTTTAAACTCAAATTTGTGGAGGTATAAATCTTTTTTTCTCTATTTTCTCAAAATATTTTTTGCTAGTTGTGATAGATTATTTTTTTGACTTGAAATTTAATTCATATTGTGCAGCATAATATACATTTTTTGCAAGAAGTGCTTCAAAACAGAAGATCTGATTTATTAGAATGGGGCGTTATTATTTTATTAGCAATAGAGATTGTTATCTCTATGTATGAGATTTTTAAAGATACTAACATTATCTCTTCCTAAACTTTTTTATTTTTTAGCATTTACTAAAACCCATTCTTTTTCGGTTTGGTTCCTCAGAAATTGACATTTCTTTGGTACCCAAAGAAAAGTTACTTTATTTTTTTGACCTTTCTTTGAATTATTTGTCCAAATTTTGTATCACAGTTGAGAAGGCTATAAATTTATTAGCCTAAATATTATTAGTTTTATTGAAGTTTTAACAAAGTTGTAATACAACATAAGGATGTATTTTTTCAGTGCTTAAGCACATATTTGAATAATTGAGATTTCTTGTATTAGATTTGTATGTGTATGAGAGAAATATATTTCATTTTTTTTACTATTTCTTTTATTTTGATGAGCCATATAGTTGGACCAGCAAAGCAGAAAAATGAGAATTATTATGATTTATATTACCAAATTAATTTTATGTATGTTATAAACTGTTATTTCATGCTCTTTTTAGCATAATTCATGTATTATTTTAACTCACAAACATGTGCGATAAATTTCTGAAGAAAATCTCAATGTTTATTTAAAGAAGAAAATGATATGAATTTTTTTTTTTTTCAAAGAATGCATCAAACAAATGGAATCACCACATCATACAATTATAATCATACAAAGTTTTATCAGAATCTTGTATTTACACAATCATTATTCAATTATTACAACACAATACTTAAGTACCGTATTTTCTGAATCCATACTCCCATATTTGCCCCATGTTTTTCATGCATCACATTCTTTCTTACAAATTATATTTTGAGAAAAAAAAATAGTATTAGATAAAGCAATTTCAAACTAATTAATATTTAAGATTTACGAATGACATATTATAGTTCACACAAAAAATTTGAAAATACCTTGTACTCGTATCCCCAATTTTTTCAGCTTTCTCCATCATCCTAGGATTGGAGATGTACTTGGCTTTATGGTTTGACATGATTAAATTGTTGAATGAATGTCTTATATATAAACGCACGACTTTATTTCTCTTTTCGGAATGCAAGTTGCATGTTCAATCATTCCAACTGTCATAGGAAGCTCATGCCAATTTCACGGATTCATGAAAATGATATTTTAGTACAAAATAATTAATTTAATGAGATCAAATTGCATGAAACAAAATCCTGAATTTGTAAAAATATTCATTCTTATTGAGTCATCAACACATATAAATCTTGAATTGAAATCTTGGGCCGATGTAACAATTTAAGAATTGTGCATAAATTTGATTCAGCCCATGGGCTTTGCATTTTATAGGCGTCACTTACTATCACTGCGCAAATCATAAAGCGCGGTAATCTGAATGCTCTTTTTGTTCCAAAACATTTCACTCTTCTTCTTTCTCTAGCAAAGCAATAATGGCGCATTCCTCTCTCTCCTCCTCTTTTCCCGAGTAGTTCATCGGATTTATCTGCCCAGTCAATACTCGAATTATTTTTGCAAAGGGGCTGATCATCCACCCACATCCCCAGTATGCATAAAACATCCTCCAATGCTATGGTCATCTCGTCGTGAGGCATGTGGAACGTATGCGTCTCTTTTCTCCATTGTTCCAACATGGCGCTTATCAGTAGACCGTTGATCGGTATATGACTGATCCGGTTCGCTTGTAACAACGACGCATCTCTAAAAAAAGGCTCAAACCGATCATCCCATTTCACCTGTAATATCACAAAACATAAATAAATTTTTTCCGTAAATGAATAAATACATATTTAGAAGAAAATTTTAAATACAATACATCAAGTTCATTCTGCCTGGATCCATACTGCCTGTATCGAAAACCCCTCTGTGAAACTGCCATAGTGTTGTCCGGTTGGCTGAAGCATCTCGTCCTGTGTTCGTCCTGAAATTCATTCACCAGAGGATATAGCGGAGGTTCTTCTTCGACCATAGGACTCTTTCCTGGCTACTAGATCCTCCCCGGCTTCTTACCATCTCTATATAAAAATAAATAAATAAATAAATAAATAAATAAACAACTAAACAACTAAACCCTAAACCCCTTTCTTCTCTAAACAACTAAACCCTAAATTCCAAGAAATTTTCATTATCGCAACCAATTTAAAGTAATTTTCATCCATTAGAATCAATCAAGTACTACTAATTTCGCTTAATTCATACTAATTTCACTCAATTGAAACTAATTTCAACCTAATTTTCGTTCAAATCAATCAAGAAAAGATCCTAAATCATAACTCAAAATCAAACAAAATCATACATTATTCTTCTTTTTCTTCCTAATTCCTTCTTTCCCTTTTTTCGATTCGTCAAAATCCGAGTTATTACTCCAAAATCGCCGGAAAAATCCCTGTCGAAATCGCGTTTACGTTCCGCCATTTTTTTTCTTCTGTTTTTGAATGTGAGTGGACCCCTGTTTTTTAATTTACTGGCACTGGTTCCGCCATCACCGGAACCCTAGGTTTATTTACGAAAATGCCACGTTGGTTCCGTCATCGGTGATGGCGGAAACAACGTCAGTAACTTCTGGCGAGACATGCTGGCGGTAGAAGAACAATTTTTTTTTTTTTGCTTGTTTTGATTAACGGGTTTGGTAACGGATTGATGTAGAAATATTTACAAAATTACCACTACTGTCAGAATAGCTGGCGGTAGAACTTAATTTTCAATTTTTTCTGTTAATTTCCTAGCTAAAACGGGTAAAAATTTTAAAATTTCAAAATATAATTTTTGCACATCTACCGCCAGAATAGCTGGCGGTAGATGCTAATTTTTTTCCTAATTAATCTGTTTAGGTCTGCTGATGAAAAAAATTGAAAAATAGCTTCTACCGCCAGAATTTCTGGCGGTAGACACTCTCTACCGCCAGAAAAACTGGCGGTAGTGCTAGATACCCAATTTTTTTCAAACTAGTGCTATCTGTTCAAATATTTACGATTTGGGTGCTAGAAAAAAAAAAGTTCTTTCTTTTTAGAGTTAAGTTGAAATTGGAGGTACTTGACTTGAGCTTGAACTTTATTTCTGGCACACTTGGTGATTTGGGAAACTGGCCCTCTCTTAAAGCATTATCTGAGTGGAAATTCATTTAATGGAACTTTACCAACAGAAGGTATATATATATCTTAAAATTTTTAAGTTATTTTGTTTATGAATTGCATCTACGTTTTATTTTCTCCTCTTCCTTTCTAGTTGAGTCATTTAGTTTTGATTCACTCATAATATTATTCTTTCTTTTTAATTTCAGAACTTTGCAAAATGATTAACCTTAAAGTGCTAGATCTAAGTCAGAATGAGTTCACTGGAGACCTTACTTCATGCATGGGAAATCTATCTTCACTTACATTCTTAGATTTATCTCAAAATCAAATCCGAATAAAATTTCCAAACTCTATATTGACAAACATGACATCTCTAGAGTATCTTTCGCTCTCTGGAAATCAACTAGAGGGGATTCTATACCTAAACTCTTTTTCAAATCACTCTAAACTCAAAATCTTGGAACTTTCAAGCCAAAGCAATAATTTTCATGTTGAAACTGAGTTTCCAATGGCCAATCCTGTTGTATTATTTTAATATAATACATAAATTTTAAAACTTTATCTTAATAATAATATTTAATCATTTCATTTATTTATTATGATGGTTATATTTTACTCTCTGAATGCACATATGCTGTTTCATGCAAAAGTTACAAAATATTAAGAGAGATTTAATGGGAGATTAGAATGGTGTAATGAGAAAAAAAAATTCCTTGACCATGTCTCTTCTTCTCTCTAATATAAAAAGAGTTTCCCTCTTTCTCTCTGATATAAAGTATTATTCTCTTCTCTCAAAAACACAATATAGAAAAATATTCTCTCTCAATTCTTATCTTCCAATTTTATGCTTGGTTGAGAAATCGGTGCTTGTGTCTTCATATCTTTCGAAATGAAGGACCCCGTTCTGCGACTGTGCTATCGGAGCGGGAATCAAGAATTCGCTCGAGATATAGAACCTTGGAGGTGGGATCAACGGTATTCCCTGCACAAGAGGGCGTAATCTACCTTTAGGGCAGTCGCGACACGATCGCACAGCTACAACAGGCTTGTTCTCGTTTAAATAAATTATTTTTATCATTTAATTTATGAATTATTTATTAAATATTTGGTTAATTTTATGAAATATAACCAAGAAATCCTTAACTCGAAGGTCTAGAATTATCAAACTGTAATTTGAATGATACTAGTAATAATCATACAGGGATCTTTCCTAGTTTTTTGTTAAATCAGTATGAATTATACTATCTTGATTTATCCTACAATAACTTAGGAGGCTCCTTTCCAAATTGGTTGGTGGGTAATATTATTAACCTTACGTATTTAAATTTGTGGAACAATTCTTTCGAAGGGTCGCTAGTCTTTCCTTCACATATTAATTCAAATTTATCATGGCTAGATGCATCACAAAACAATATTTTTGGCGAACTACCAAATGATATGCATATCAAGATCCCAAGTATATCTCTCCTTAATGTCTCAAGAAATTCTTTTCAAGGTCCTCTTCCTTCCTCTTTTAAAAATTTATCATCTATTTATTTGCTAGATATATCTCACAACAATATCTCAGATCATATTGAAAATGCATTCTTAGGAAGTTTATCTCACATTCAATTTTTATACATGTCAAACAATAAGTTTTACGGTTTGCTTCCTAGTCTAGAAAAAGCGTATTATATGACTGACTTAGCTTTAGACAATAATTTTATTACAGGAGAAATTCCCAATAATATATGTAATATCACAGAAGCAACGTATATAGATATGAGTAATAATAAGCTAAATGGGACTATACCTAGTTGTTTAGGAAAAATTGCGAACCTTCGGATCCTTAATCTAAGAAATAATTCACTAGAAGGACCTATTCCAACAGCCATGTGCAAGTCAACTGGTCTCCAATTTTTGGATTTATCGCGAAATAATTTATCCGGACCAATTCCTTCTTGCTTTAATAACATTTCTTTAAGTTTTTTAAGTTTTTGCGGATCTCTATTTTTTTATTTATCTTGTGCTATTTGTATATATTTGTTTTTCACTCTCACAAACCAAGCTTCAATCTTACGGGTGAATTTCCCACCAAGTGGATAGACTTTTATGGGTTGATTTTGTATGTGAGTCTAAAAAAGCCTTTTTTCTCGTTGGGCTGGTCTGAATTTGGGCTAGCTTTTTTTCCATGTTTAATAAAGAACAGGTCCAGCTTGATTTTCAGCGAGGCGTTAATGAACTCATAAACAACAGTTGGTTTATTCACTGATAAGTGATAACTATTCCCGTTAGTGGTGTTCATTGGGTTCGACTAATTCGGCTACCGAACCGAACCGGTCAATTTCGGCTAATTCGGTTCGGTTGTTCGGTTCAACCGGTCCGGTCCGGTTTGAAAATTGGCATTATTTGGTTTATCCGGTTCGGTTCGGTTTTTTATTTTGAAAAACCGATATAACTGGACCGACCGATATATTTACTTTTTTAGAAGTTGTAATGTGTATATCTTATTACATGAACTGGGTCCAATAATAAATAGGGCATCAATCCATAAAGAATAATACACAACTCCATTTAATGTTTTACTCCTAGACCAAGGAGTTTATTTATCACTTGTCAGGAGACCTTTCACATTTCCATCTCTCTGATTTACCACTCTCTCAAACAAGGAAAAAAGAAAGGAAGGGGAAGAGTTTCCATTTCCAAAAAACTTACAAAATTTATATTTTCAAATTTCAAAACCAAACCCTAGCCGCAAGTGCAAAGAAAGAAGTCAAATTGTCTGTTCTTTTTGGCAAGAACACACAAATTTTAGACCTCTAATCCAACGAAGGTTTGTATGCACCTCTAAATTTCATACTTGATTTATTACCTGGTTTGTGTATTTGTTTTTTCTGTACTTATTTAATAGTATTCTTCATCTCTTTTGTTTTGTAAAAAAAATTAGCGATTTATGAAATTTGGGGTTTTGTATAATCTAGAGCATGTCATTTTTACTGAAATTTGAAACACAAATAAGCTTTGAGTTTGATCTATTCTCTATTTCTTTGTCAAACTCTCACACAAATATGCCTGTAATTCTCTATTCTCTATTTAACGGTCAACTTTGGTTAATGACAGAAAAGTTAATGAAACTATTGTACCTCATGTAAATATGTAAATCTATAATCAATGTTTGAGTGGCACCAGTGGCACTTTATGTAAAAATAAAATTTGCAACAACAAAAAAAAAGGCCCTTGCATAATGTATCTTTGCCTTTTTCTCTAACACTCTTTGTTGGCAAAATTATATCCCTGTTTTTAGAGTAAGTATGATATGTAAAATTGCAGTTATTTTATTATTTATGGAATAAGTTTGTTGTCTTTTTCAATTGGCAGATGGCAGACCAAGCACAAGCACAAGCGGCGAGCGTTGAAGCACAAGCACAAGAAGGAACGACCGAAACAAAGACGGGTGATGGCTCCAATGTTCCAGTAAAGAAGAGAAAGTCGATGAGGGCGAGAGCTGATTGTTGGAATGTATTTGTCAGGTTCCAAGACCCCAATGGCGATATAAAGGCAAGATGCAAATTTTGTGACGCAGAATTTTTCGCTGATCCAAATAAAAATGGAACGACAAATTTGAATGCTCACATGAAGAGGTGCTCGGGTAAGGAAGATAAAAAACAGACGGTCCTAAACCTTCAACCGACCCAAAATAGTTTAAATGGAGATGGTGAGAGAACTGGTACTTTTAATAATTGGAGATTTGATCAAATTGCTACTAGAGAGGCTCTGTCTTGTATGATTATTTTAGATGAGCAACCATTTTAATTAGTTCAAAAAGAGGGGTTTAGACGGTTTCTAAATGTCGCATGCCCGAAGTTTCACATTCCATCTCGGTCAACCGTCACTAGAGATTGTTTAAAACTATACCTAAAAGAAAAGGTGAAATTGAAAAAATGCTTGGATGGTCAAAGAGTGTGTCTTACCACCGACACATGGACCTCGTCAAATAAGTTAAATTATATGTGTCTCACGGCTCATTTTATTGATAATAATTGGAGGTTAAACAAAAAAATCTTGAATTTTTGTCCAATTTGTATTCATGATGGTAAAGGAATCGGAATGGCTTTAGAAAAGTGTCTAGTTGATTGGGGAATTGATAAAGTGTTTACTATTACGGTAGATAATGCGAGCTCAAATACTCTTGCAATCGACTATTTAAGAAAAAGAATGAACAATTGGGGGCACGGGTGTTTTAAATGGGAAGCACCTTCACATGAGGTGCATTGCTCACATAGTCAATTTAGTGGTGCAAGATGGGTTAAAAGAAACAAGTGAATTGGTTTGTCGAGTTCGAGCGGCGGTTAAATACATGAGACAATCACCAAAAAGATTTCAAAAATTTTAAGATTGTGTTGCAATGGAGAAAATTAATGGCAAGGCTTTATTGTGTTTAGATCTTCCTACTCGATGGAATTCAACATATTTAATGTTGGATGTAGGTTTAAAATTTCAAAAGGTATTTGATACTTATGTCGAGCAAGATAATGAATTTTTTGATGAGCTTAGTAGAAGTGAAGGTGTACCGACCGAATTAGATTGGGGTAATGTTGAAAGATTTGTTGATTTTTTAAAATATTTTTACAATCTAACTAAGTGAGTTTCCGGATCCACCTATGTTACCTCTAATATATTTTTTAGTGAAATTACCGATGTGGAATGTATATTGAACGAATGGAAAAAAAGTAGTGATTTAGAGTTGAGTGTGATGGTGAGTAGAATGAGAATGAAATATGACAAGTATTGGGGTAATGTAGAGAAAATTAACCCGTTAATTTATGTAGCGATTATTCTTGATCCTAGGCATAAGTTTGAATTTGTAGAGTTTGCGCTTTGTGGATTATATGGCGATGAAAATGGCGAGATAATGGCAAAGAAAGTCAAAGACGAATTGGTTTTATTGTTTAATGAGTATAAACGGTTGTATGCTCCTCAAAACTCTCCATACGATCAAGGAAGTGGAATAAATAACACTCAAACCAATTCGGTGGATACACGTGGGGAAATAGACTTGATGTCGTCTATGTTTAAGAAGCACAAATCAATAAAAAGTGGTGGAGAGAATAAGTCGGAGTTGGAAAAATATTTAGGAGATGATTTTGATGTTGGAGAAGAGAGAAAGGAGTTCGATATTTTAGGATGGTGGAAGTCAAATGGCCCAAGATTTCCTATTCTTTCTCATATGGCTCGTGACATTTTTGCTATTCCAATCTCTACGGTTGCTTCCGAATCCGTATTTAGTACCGGTGGTCGAGTTCTTGATGAATTTAGGGGGTCGTTGACTCCAAAAATTGTGGAAGCTCTTATATGTACCAAAGATTGGATCCGATCGGCACAACCGATTGGTCAAGAAGAAAATTTGGAAGCACTTGATAAGCTCGAAGAAGGTATTATAATTTATAGTTATTTCTTTTACTTTTGTTTATTCATTTATTTTATGATATTTATTTAAGAGTTCAACTAAGTTTTTTTCCCTATTTTTTTTCAGAATTTTCAAAGATGGAGATGGAGTTGCCTCGTGATAATCCCTAGTATATCATGATTTAATAGTGATATTTTGATGAATTATGATCATTTTGAGACTTAAATTTCAATTTCTTTTTTTTATATTTAGATTATGTGTTTGATAATGCCTCTGGACAAATGAAGCATTTTCTATTTTCTATTTTCTATTTTGATAATGTATTAGTGATATATTTTGTCAAATTGGTTGGATTGGAGACCACATGATGGTGGTATGGTGTTGGTGTATGATTCAACAAGTCCTCTCTGGGCATAATGATGTATTTTAATTTTTCTACTTGGTTGATAATGCACTCTATGAAATTTGGTCATATTGGTTGGATTGTGGACTTCAAACTTAAAATTATAGTTGTTATTTTACTATGATTTTAAGTAAATTTTAGTATTGAAGTATTTATATATTAAAATCCGGTTTAAACCGAATTAAAAATCGGTTTTTTCGGTTCGGTTGAAATTCGGTTCAGTCAAATAAGCCGGTCGGTTCGGTTCCATAATCTCCGGTTCGGTTTTAATTCGGTTCTGCATAAACCGGTTCGGTTCAGTTCAGGCTGAACCGACCGAATGAACACCCCTAAATTTCCCGTATCAATTTCTTTTATCGTATGGAAGACAAAACCGCCGTAACCAGAGGCTCCGCTCCGCCGCCGGATCCTTCGCCGGAGCGGAGGCGGAGCCTTCTCTACCACAAGTTCTCTACTCTCGTCCTCACCTTCCTCTCCTACGCCTCCTTCCACGCCTCACGCAAACCTCCGAGCATCGTGAAAAGTGTGCTGTCCTCTCATCCGCCTTTTGACGGACCGAGGGGTCCGCACCGGCTAGGCGAGATATATCTGGCGTTTATCTCCGTTTATTCGGTCTCTATGTTCTTCTCCGGCCATCTGGCGGATCGGACTGATCTGAGAAAGTTCCTCTCCCTGGGGATGCTTCTGAGTGGTCTTTTTACTGCCGCATTTGGCTTGGGTTACTGGTTCACTATTCAGCATCTTTCCTTCTTTCTCTTGATTCAAGTTATCAGCGGTGTTTTTCAATCTGCGTAGTTGCAGTAGTAGGTAAATTTAATACATTCGATCCAAAAAGTTTGAATTTGATTGAAATTCCATTTTTAAATCTACAATTCTATTCTACCTTCTTTGATTAATCAAACTCTTTTTTGTCTCGATCAATGCCATGTTTTGATGGGCAATTGGTTTCGATTAATTTGTTACTGATGAAAATAGGTACAGAGAATTTTCATAGTGGTTATATTTGATTTAGTGATTTAGATATTTTATTCTAATGGGTAATTATTTTAGGTTAGCTCGTAAGTTCCTTGGATCGATTTATTTGGCACAGTATGTTCAGTTTATTAAATCTAATTAGTGCATTTACTTCTTAAGTCTCTGTCTTTTTCTTTTTCTTCTTCATGTCTTTGTTCCTTGGACTTATCTATTGACTTAACAATTGACTAAGTCAAAGTCCATATTTACTTTCTTTTGTTACCTCATATTGGTATATATTGAGTAGAATATTCAAGTCTTAAGTCTACAGAGTGGAATCGGAATTATTATTGATTGGGACAACCAGAAAAGGAGATTATGTTGAATAATCGCTCTATATATCTCTATATGAGTATAGCCCATCATTCCTCAGTAACCAATTCACACTAGTTTATCTTAAACTAAACCTTGTAAACAAAAATGGCATTTCATGCCCTTCCCTCTCTTCTTTTACTTGCGTTTATTTTATACAAATGTTCCAAAGCGTGTAGTGCGTGCTGGGCGGAAGAAAAAACAGCTTTGCTTGAGATAAAAGCATCCATCTCAGTTCCAGGAAGTTCAGGGCCGTTGAAATGGGATGATAGAGTCGATTGTTGTAGATGGGAAGGAGTGAGCTGTGACTCCGTCACTGGTCGAATCATTCAGCTTCTACTCAATTATACTTGGGGTCATGATAGAGTAGAAGAATTTAATCAGCTTAATTCCACATTATTCCTTCCTTTCCTTGACCTGCAATACCTTGACTTGTCGGGAAACTCTATCAATGGCTGTGTTCCTAACTCAGGTCTCTCTCTCTCTCTCTCTCTCTCTCTCTCTCTCTCTCTCTCTCTCTCTCTCTCTCTATCTATCTATCTCTTCTGAATCAACTAAGGTTTTCAAATTAATTAACACATTTTTTTCTTTGTTCAGAGTTTGAAGCTTGGTCCAGCTTGAGAAAGCTAGAAGTGTTAGACCTTTCATGGAACCAGTTTAATGAATCCATCATTGAATTTTTAGTCAGAGTATCCTCCCTCAAAACTCTTTTTCTCAATGACAACCGCATGGCTAATTTTCGACAAATTAATGTTGAGATTAAAGCTTACATCAAAATAAATAATTTTTTTTTTCACTTAACAAGGTCTATTATGTTTCTTTTTATAGTTAAGTAAGCTGAATTTGGAGGTACTCGACTTGAGCTTCAACTCTTTTTCTGGCATACTTGGTGATATGGGAAACTGGCCCTCTCTTAAAGCATTATCTCTGAGTGGAAATTCACTTTATGGAACTTTACCAACAGAAGGTATATTTATAGATTAAAAAAAAAAGGTATATTTATCTTAAAAATTTTAAGAACTATATTATTATTTTGTTTCTGAATTGCATCTACTTTTTATTTTCTCCTCGTCCTTTGACTTGTAGATGAGTCATTTACTTTTTTGATTCACTTATAATATTAATCTTCTTTTTTAATTTCAGAATTTAGCAAAATGATTAACCTTAAAGAGCTAGACCTAAGTCAGAATGAGTTCACTGGAGACCTTACTTCATGCATGGGAAATCTATCTTCACTTACATTCTTAGATTTATCTCAAAATCAAATCCGAATAAAATTTCCAAACTCTATATTCACAAACATGACATCTCTCGAGCATCTCTCCCTCTCTGGAAATCAAATAGAGGGGATTCTTTACCTAAACTCCTTTTCAAATCACTCTAAACTCAAAATTTTGGAACTTTCAAGCCAAAGCAATAATTTTCATGTTGAAACTGAGTTTCTAATGGCCAATCCGTCATTTCTACTCGAAGGTCTAGAATTATCAAACTGTAATTTGAATAAAAAAAATAATAATAATCATACATGGATCGTTCCTAGTTTTTTGTTAAATCAGTATGAATTATACTATCTTGATTTATCCCACAATAACTTAGGAGGCTCCTTTCCAAATTGGTTGGTGGGTAACAATATTAACCTTTTGCACTTAAATTTGAGGAATAATTCTTTTGAAGGGTCACTAGTCTTTCCTTCACAAATTAAATCAAATTTAACATGGCTAGATGCATCACAAAACAAGCTTTTTGGCGAACTACCAAATGATATGCATATCAAGATCCCAAGTATATCTCTCCTTAATGTCTCAAGAAATTCTTTTCAAGGTCCTCTTCCTTCCTCTTTTAAAAATTTATCATCTATTTATGTGCTAGATATATCTCACAACAATATCTCAGATCATATTGAAAATGCATTCTTAGGAAATTTATCTAACATTATTTTTTTATACATATCAAACAATCGGTTTTACGGTTCGCTTCCTAGTCTAGAAAAAGCGTATTATATGATTGACTTAGCTTTAGACAATAATTTTATTACAGGAGAAATTCCCAATAATATATGTAATATCACAGAAGCAACGTATATAGATATGAGTAATAATAAGCTAAATGGGACTATACCTAGTTGTGTAGGAAAAAATAGGAACCTTGGGATCCTTAATCTAAGAAATAATTCACTAGAAGGACCTATTCCAACAGCCATGTGCAAGTTAACTAGTCTCCAATTTTTGGATTTATCGCGGAATAATTTATCCGGACCAATTCCGTCTTGCTTTAACATTTCTTGGTTGCAATACTTACATCTTAGCCAGAATTCATTTTCGGGTCAGTTTCCAATCTCTCTCTCAAGTAGTCGTAATTTAATATCATTAGACATAAGAGGCAACAAATTTTCCGGAACAATTCCAAATTGGATAAATGCATCATTTTTAACATTACGAGTGTTACTTTTGGGTGCAAATCATTTTGATGGGACACTTCCGGATCAAATTTGTGATTTGAAATATCTTTTAATCTTAGATATCTCTCATAATTCTCTATCTGGCCAAATACCCACATGTTTGAGCAAAATGGGATCAGATGAAGGAGCATTCTATTATTTCCAGTACGTAGACTACTCTGAATCTGATGCTGCTCTCTTCTCAATGCCTTTTTATGATTTCCTTCTTAAAAATTATTTAAAATCGTATGAAACTACTACTATAGGAGTAGATCAAGAAGAATTTATGACAAAAAGTAGATCCGATTATTACCAAGGGAACATTCTTAATTATTTATCGGGCATAGATCTATCTTCCAACCTTCTAGAAGGCTCCATACCTAAAGGGCTTGGAAGTATGAATTGGATACTTGCGTTGAATATATCAAACAATCGTCTCAGTGGAAAAATACCAAAATCTCTGTCAAACTTAACTGATTTGGAGAGCTTAGATCTCTCGCACAATGATCTGACAGGTCAAATACCAACAGAACTCGCAAAACTCCACTTTCTCGAATCTTTCTCTGTAGCATACAACAATCTATCTGGTGCGATATTGAATGGGGATCAATTTTCTTCTTTTGGTGAGAGTAGTTTTGAAGGAAACCCTAATCTTTGTGGCCCTCCTCTTTTGAGTATTTGTGCGAATGTATCTCCAGCTTCGCCAAATGGAGATGGAAACTCCAAGGATAATGATGATTGGTTTGATCTTCTTATGATGGCTGGATCTTTTGTGGTGTCGTTTGTTCTAGGGTTTTGGGGATTCATTGTGGTGATTTATTATAAGAGAAATTGGAATCGAGCCCTTTTTCTGGCTGTAGATAAATATACGGATTTGATCATTGTGAAGATTACTCTCTTGATGAGAAGAATGAGGACTGCTGATCAGCTATGAAGACCGATCATGAACTTTGGATCCATATATTATTTCTTTTTTTTTTCTTTCCATCTTTTATTTTTGAAATTTTGTGATCTTTTAACGAATATACGTATTTAGCAATATAATCTGGTACCAAAAATACTTATTTTTAAGACCAAAAATCATGACATTGTAAAAGCAATGAGTTATGGAGAGGGGATGAATTTGTTGTCATTACTTTATATCTTTTATGTCACTGTTTCTTTTGGGAAAAATATTCGTAACTCCCGCGTAAACATCACATAAATATCATCATATCTTTTATGAATTCGTTGTTTAATTAATAGTCGGTCGATGCTGTTGTTCTTTACATTTTTGCGGATCTCTGTTTTTTTATTAATTTTCAGCTACTTCTATATATGTTTTTTCAATCTCACAAACCAAGCCTCAATCTAGTGCGGAAGAAAAATATTGTTCCTCTAACGCGTGAATTTCCCACCAAGTGGATAGACTTTTATGGGTTGATTTTGTATGTGAGCCTAAAAAAGCCTTTTTTCTCGTTGGGGGCTAGCTTCTTTTCCATGTTTAATAAAGAACAGGTCCAGCTTGATTTTCAGCGAGGCGTTAATGAACTCATAAACAACAGTTGGTTTATTAACTGATAAGTGATAACTATTCCCGTATCAATTTCTTTTATCGTATGGAAGACAAACCGCCATAACCAGAGGCTCCGCTCCGCCGCCGGATCCTTCGCCGGAGATAACCAGAGTGACTTAGCTTTGGACAATAATTTTATCACAGGAGAAATTCCCAATAATATATGTAATATCACAGAAGCAACGTATATAGATATGAGTAATAATAAGCTAAATGGGACTATACCTAGTTGTTTAGGAAAAAATGTGAACCTTGGGATCCTTAATCTAAGAAATAATTCACTAGAAGGACCTATTCCAACAGCCATGTGCAAGTTAACTAGTCTCCAATTTTTGGATTTATCGTGGAATAATTTATCCGGACCAATTCCATCTTGCTTTAACATTTCTTGGTTGCAATACTTACATCTTAGCCAGAATTCATTTTCGGGTCAGTTTCCAATCTCTCTCTCAAGTAGTCGTAATTTAATATCATTAGACATAAGAGGCAACAAATTTTCCGGAACAATTCCAAATTGGATAAATGAATCATTTTTAACATTACGAGTGTTGCTTTTGGGTGCAAATCATTTTGATGGGACACTTCCGGATCAAATTTGTAATTGAAATATCTTTCAATCTTAGATATCTCTCATAATTATCTATCTGGCCAAATACCCACATGTTTGAGCAAAATGGGATCAGATGAAGGAGCATTCTATTATTTCCAGTACGTAGACAACTCTGAATCTGATACTGACCTCTTCTCAATGCCTTCTTATGATTTCCTTCTTAAACATTATTTAAAATCGTATGAAACTACTACTATAGGAGCAGATCAAGAAGAATTCATGACAAAAAGTAGATCCGATTATTATCAAGGGGAAATTCTCAATTATTTATCGGGCATAGATCTATCTTCCAACCTTCTAGAAGGCTCCATACCTGAAGAGCTTGGAAGCATGAATTGGCTACTTGTGTTGAATATATCAAACAATCGTCTCACCGGAAAAATACCAAATAACTAATTTAGAGAGCTTAGACCTCTCGCACAATGATCTGGCAGGACAACAATCTATCTGGTGCGATATTGAATGGGGGTCAATTTTCTTCTTTTGGTGAGAGTAGCTTTGAAGGAAACCCTAATCTTTGTGGCCCTCCTCTTGCGACTACTTGTGTGAATGTATCTCCAGCTTCGCCAAATGGAGATGGAAACTCCATGAATAACGATGATTGGTTTGACCTTCTTATGATGGCTGGATCTTTTGTAGTGTCGTTTGTACTGGGGTTTTGGGGGTTCATTGTGGTGATTTATTATAAGAGAAATTGGAATCAAGCCCTTTTTCTAGCTGTAGATAAATATACGGATTTGATCCTTGTGAAGATTACTCTCTTGATGAGAAGGTTGAGAACTGCTGATCAGTTAGGAAGATCGATCAGGAACTTTGGATCCATATACTATTTCTTTCTCCCTTTTTTCTCTCTTTCATTTTAGAAATTTTGTGATCTTTTAATGACTATATGTAGTTAGATATATAAACCGGTACCAAAATTAAAATCATGATGTTGTATAAGCAATGAGTTATGCAGAGGGGATGAATTTGTTGTCATTACCTTATACCTTCTATGTCACCATTTCTTTTGGGAAAAATATTTGTATCATCCACTTAAATATCACCTAAATATCACCATATCTTTTATGAATTTGTTGTTTAATTAATAGTCCGTTGATGCTGTTGTTTAAGTTTTTGCGGATCTCTATTTTTTTATTTATCTTGTGCTATTTGTATATATTTGTTTTTCACTCTCACAAACCAAGCTTCAATCTTACGGGTGAATTCCCTACCAAGTGGGTATACTTTTATGGGTTGATTTTGTATGTGAGCCTAAAAAAGCCTTTTTTCTCGTTGGGCTGGTCTGAATTTGGGCTAGCTTTTTTTCCATGAGGAAGAGGAGTAAAATATTGGTGAAAAAGAAATGGTTCAAAGCGAATTTCAACGATTTGGGGGAATGTGAAACGGAGGAACGGATCCAGCAATACTGCAGGACATATATGCTTGCATTTTTTACAGACGTATTGTTTGCAGACCTCCTGTTTTTTAATTTACTAGCACCGATGGCGGAACCAGTGCTTTCACTATTTTTTTTTTAAAGAAGAAATCGACCTGACTGATATGCTGAAGGCCATCATGGCGGTGCCACGTTGGCGCCCCTTTCAGCCACCCTTGACACGATCATCGAGGATCCGGAAGTGGAAGCTGAAGCCATGAGGGCTGATCAGCTCGACATTTTGAAGGCCGGGCTCGAAATGCGAGTTCAAGCCATTAGGGCTGAGGCCGCAAAGGCCGAATTGCAAGCTGAAGCGATTAGGGCTGAGGTGGAAGAAGATAAGATTGTGCCGGATATGGAAGCGGCGCCGAAGAAGCGGCGCAAGAACTGGATGAAGCGCCTGATCACGAAATGCAAGAGAGGAGGGCGCGAGGACAATATTTTTAGGGTTAATCAGGAGAGGAATGTAGTTGATTATAAGGCAGGATCAGATGATTTTCAACTGGCTATGTGTCAATTTCGCTTCATGTAAATGTATATAAAAGATTTTCATAATATACTTATTTTGATTTGTCTGTTTAGCGTATTCTCATTTTTTTTATTAATTGATACATAATATGTATATACTCTATCTTTTGTTCATGTTTATTGCATTTGCATAATAAATGGATCTTCCGAATAAATTAAAAACTTATGTAATTATGTACTACAATTGATTGTCTAAAGCTGGAATGGAATGTATATTATTAAATTTAAATACATTAATTGTTGTAAAATGAACGGATTATTGGGTTTTGGGTGATTAGGTTACACATCATTCAGGTTGGGCGAGATTTTGCCAAGTCTAAATTGGACAACATTAAAAAACAAGTCTCTTTTATTTTATGTTTACATATTATAAGAGATCGTTTTTCTAATGTCTTTTTGCAATATATAACATTGTAAATAGGCATCAATATCAAATATTAGAATAATATATATAAATTAAACAATTTTTTATTTCATTATGAAGTTACTTCTGTTTTTTCATTCAATTTTAGTAAATAAACATTTCATGTTATTTTACTTCAAAAAAAAAAACATCACTATTAATATTACATAAAAAAAACATAACTATTAATGAAAAATATGCTTTTAAGAAATACTTACACCCTAAATACTTTTGATTTCTAATAACAAAATGAATTTATAACTACAATATATCATGATACTATTGTATTACAGCATCAGTATATTATCATTATTAAAATATGATATAATTTATATCATAATATGGTTAAGTTACATTTCAATATTAGGATATTAAGCTTTAAAATAACATATTATATTGTGTTAGAATTCAAATACCATGTAGAGTTCTAAATATTATTTATTATAATGTATACAAGTAAAAACTAATCTCATAACCAAGTTATTTGAACTTATGAAATTTACATAACCAAAATATATTTCGTATATTTTGAGATTGGAAGTTCCGTCTCGAATGCTGGCGTGGTTTTCTGAGCCGAGTGATGTGAGTTTCTTTATCATTTGGGAATATGGCGGGATTGAATTTCTTAGGAAACATCAATTGCCTCTCGAGTCGATTCTACTGCAAACGCCATGAAGGCGTGTCTTTAAGCCGAACCTCGACACGATCATCGAGGACCCGGAAGCGGAAGCCGGCCATTAGGGTTGATCAGCTCGACATATTGAAGACCGGGTTGAAAATACGAGATCAAGCGATTAGGGCTGATCAGCCAAAGCTTGCGACTGGATTGGCAACAGAGAACATAAGAAGCGGCGCAAGATTTGGCCGCTGAAAAGTTGGAACATAAGACCTTTCCTTTTCAGCTTTCTCCATCATCCTAAGCTGAGATATGTACTCAATTTTATGGTTGGACATGGTTAATTGTTGAACTAATGGATAGATTGCTAATCAGTAAAAAATGCAATTATATATAAGGGCATAACTTTATTTCTTGTTTTCTTCGTGGAGGACACGATACTTGCATTGCATGCTTAATCATTCCAAATGTAATAGGTAGCTCATGCTAATTTCATGAATTCATGGAAAAATGACATTTTATTTTATTTTATTCTCGAGAAAACAATTTAGTAGTGAGTCCAAGTTGCATGAAACAAAATACAAATGAAGAGGTAGAAAAAAATTTGGCCGTTCAGTTATTTCTAAAGTATTCATCCCTATTGACATATAATTCTGAAATCTCAAACATCAATATAACTGGAGAACTGAAATCTTTTTTTTCAATAGAACCCAAATCTGGTGTTCTAATATAATCCGAAACTCGTGTTCATATAAGCTTGAGATTTGAAATCCCATGTTCTAACGTAACCTAAGACTCATTTGCATATAATCCGAGAACTGAAATTTGAAATCTTGAGTTTTAACACAACCCAACATTTATTTTCATATAACCTGATAATTGAAGTCTAGGTTTCAACATAATTATCCAATCATTATGATCCAGAAAAAATATACACTGCTTCAAAAAATATCCAGGCGTCTCAATCATCAACCAAGAAAAAAATTCAATACTGACAATGACCCAACCAGCCAAGAAAAAACATTTATTAAATTAGTAAATTATATATAAGAAGAAATAAAATAAGAAACTTATAAACTAACCAAAAGAAGAATACTGACATTTTCATTAGTGGTCGGTCCAGACGAGCCAGACCCAATGGAAGAAATCTTCTTAAAGTTGCTTTGGATGGATTTTCTTCCTGCCATGTTGCTGAAATTATCCTCTTTAACTTTTGTTTTGAAATTCTTGACAAACTTAATTTCACATGCTGATTTGGCTGAAAAATGGAAGTGAGTGGATATATATAGAGAGCATGAATGGTTTTTAAAACTCAAAAGGCGCCTTCGTTCTTTTCCATAGATGGAAAGAAGAAGCATCCATGGGGGCAATCGATTCCTCCACACAACACCAACAGGTGGCATCCTGACATCTCTCCAGTTGCTGACGGTGGTATCCCGACATACCTCCGGTTGATGGCGTCAGCGATGGCGAACTGGACTTGCGGCAGAAAATCGGAGATAGATAACAAATCTCTCTCTCTCTCTCTCTCTCTAGCAAGCTCTCTTTCAGTATCTCAAAAGTTAAAACTAAGAATTTAATGCTCATGAGGTGTTTGCATAAATGACTACATCCGTTCTTGCAAGCAACTAATTGATAATTGATTTTTTTTTTCTTTTCTCTTTTCAGTATTGACCTGAAGAGTTTACAAATGGAGACTAGTGCTGTGATTCGTTACGCTTCGCTGATTTACCTCCTCAAAATATGGTACGATTTTCTTCTTGATTTTAGTACATTTTCTACTCTTTGGATTTCCAATCCAATGTGTTTTTTTTTCTCTTTTGTGATAAATTTCATTACTTTTTCTTTTATTTAGGAAATAGGGATGAACGAAAACAAGGATAATCCGTACTATAGCTGCAAAAAGATGGTAACACCCCTTCACTTTCTTCTATTTATTGGCTCATTCATGCTTAGTTTAGTACATTATCTTGGGTCTTATAATTTGGTGTTTTCATTTTGTATCAATGTACATATAGATTCCATTTAATAAAATTAGTGTTCCATTTAATAACGTTAGTGTTGGGGTTTAGGGTTTATTTTCTTTATATGACTCTAGTATATAAATCGTCGATGTTGAAAACAAACTACTTTTTGACACAATAAAGCTTTAGCTGTTAATTCAAAAGTACGGTTAAAATAACATCACATTATCACTTGTCATTTACTAAAAATAATCACCTAATATCAAAAAATCCAATGAATCTTCCGTTTTCTAAAATTAGCCACTGACTTCTAATTCTCAAAGAATGAATAAACGGTTGAAATTGTCAGCATCTTTTTTTTCTAACAAAAAAAGATCCATTTTTTTTTCTATATAAACCCCTTGCCTTTCAATACCCTGATTCACAAAATCTCAACTTTCATCTTCTTTCTTCTCTCTCTCTAACAATCATTCGATTGATCGATCAACTCAAAACATTCAAAATGTTGAAACTAATTCTGTCACCTTTCCGTTGTTGTTTGTCCCCACCATCCACCCCCATCCTCATCCCCGCACCCATCCCTCTTCCCGATCCCATCCCTGAACCAGAACAGGAAACAGCGGAAGAAGAAATCGACCCGATTGCCATGCTGGCGGCTGTTCTTGCGGCTAGAGCCGGTCGGTCTGCCCGCTTGCAGCCGAGTCTCGACTCTATCCTCTTCCCAGCGCCACGTAGGCGTGTCTTTAAGCCTACCCTCGACACGATCATCGAGGAACCGGAACGTGAAGCCGAAGCCATGAGGGCTGATCTCGACATATTAAAGGCTGCGCTGGAATTGTGGGCTCAGGCTGCAAAGGCCGAATTGCGAGCTGAAGCGATTAGGGCTGAGCTCGAGGAGCGGAAAGCCGAGCTTGAATTGGAAGCTGAGGCCACAAGGGCTGAGCATGAAGAATCGAAGGTTGCGCCGAATCATAAGCGGCGTCAGAATTGGATGAAGCGCGTCCTCAGTAAATGCAAGAGGAAAGGAGGGCGTGATCAGAGAGAAAACAGAGAGGCCGGTTTTAGGGTCAAGCCAACTGGCTCTGTTTCAATGTTATCCGATGTAAAAATATATAAATGATTTTAATGATATTCACTTTTTTTTCTTTGAATGTATTTTCTTTTAAATTTTGGTTTCTTGTTTTTTGCTTTTGCGTTAATTAGCTGGACCTGAGTTCCTTGTAAGCTGAAAAATAATACAATTATGTACGTACTACAAATGAGATACATTTAACATAATATATATAATTAACATTAATTGTAGATCGTATCGTTGTCTGCTACAAAATACAAATGATTGTCTGTCTAAAGCCGAATGAAATATCAATTATAACATAAATATTTATAATGAACATTAATGTTATTGTAAAATGAATATATTATGCGGTAGTAGAGAAAAACTGTCTTTTACCAGCATATATGCAAGGGGGTCTTGATTATGTTATAACTAACGTTAATATTTATAATTAATACTAATATTTATTGTAAAATGAACAGATTATGCGGTTGTATTATACTTTTTCTATAAAAAGAATACTTCAAATCTATGGAAGTCTTGTTTCTTAATGCATGAAATTTTTATTTCTGAAAATGCTTAGTAAATAGACTTATATATTTATATTTGTAATTTTTATTTGAAATAATGGTAGTACAAGTCTGAAATTGCTTGGAAAAGTGCAAATTATTCACAGATAATAGAATAGCTAAGAGAAGAATATGAACTTAACCAAAGATTTGGAAGTCATGATTTCAAACTCAAATTTTTGGAGGTATAAATCCTTTTTTGTTTTCTATTTCGAATCATTTTTAACTAATTATGAAACATTCTTTATTACTTGAAATTTAATTCAAATGTTGCAGCATAATATACATTTTTTGCAAGAAGTACTTCAAAATCGAAGATCGGATTTATTAGAATGGGGCCTTATTATTTTATTAACAATTGAGATGGTTATCTCTATGTATGAGATTTTTAAAGATACTAACATAACCTCTTCCTAACTTTGAATTATTTGTCCAAAATTTGTATCAGAGTTGAGAAGGCTATAAATTTGTTAGCCTAAATTTATTAGATATATTTAAGTTCTAATCAAATTTGTAATACAATTTAATAATGTATTTTTTCATTGCTTATGCACTTATTTGATCAACTGAGATATCTTGTACTAGATTTGCATGTGTATGAGAGATATATTTTAACTTTTTAACTATCTCTTTTATTTTGAAGAGTCATATAGTTGGACCAGCAAAGAAGAGCAATGAGAATTATTATATTTGTATGATCAAATTATGTTTATGTATGTGATGTTATAATCTGTTATTTCATTCTTTTCATTTGCCTGAATTTCATGTATTATTTTTAGCTCACAAACAGTGGTATGAATTTCTTGAAAAATCTCAATGTTTATTAGATTTAGTTTCTCAAAAGAAGGAAAGGAATTGAAGACTTGTTTTTCTTTTTTCTCAACGAATGCCTCAATTTGATTCAGAGCATGGGCTTTACATTTTATTGAGTTGGGCCTTATTTTAAAAAATATGAAGAATTGTGTATAAATTTGATTCAGCGCATGGGCCTTCCTTTGCATTATTATTCTATTGACATTTGACATCTAAAGCGCAGTAATCTGATTTCTCAATTCTGATCATTGATCGAGCCAATGCCCCTTCGGTTCCAAACACTTCACTAGTTAGCCCTCTTCTTCTTCTTCTTCTTCTTCTTCTTTCTCCAGTCGTTCTCTTCCAAGTTCCAAGCTACTCTTGAGGCGGACGACTGTTGAGATCCATGGCGCTCTCTCCTCTTCTTTCGCCCTTCTTTTTGACGATAATTTATATAGTGGAACCCTTCTCTTCGATGGCGCCACCAACACCTAGACTGGTGCTGTGGCTGTGGTGCAGTGCCTGTAGATGTGAATGCGGGCAGAGAGAACGAAAGATACCAAATCCCTCGACATCCTCTTTCAGTACAAAACGCCCAAGAGGTAGGTAATCAATCCATACTTGATTTTTCTTTTTTCTTTTGGCAGTATAGTATTGATTTGAATACTTTACAGGCATGCAATGTTACTGAACATAGCCGATCATGAAGCCGAACATATCTTGACATTGTCAGAAAGCTGTATTGCTCCTTGAGATGCGAAAATACGATAATACCCCTCTATTTTCATTTATTTATGTCTCCCATTCATACTTACTACATTAAGTTAGGTCATATAATTTAATCATTTCATTTTGTACGAATACATGTAGATTCTTTTCTAATAATATTTTTGGTTTAATTCATTTGCTACTCTTTGAATTCCCAATAAAGCTTTAGCTGTTAAATCAAAAGTACGGTTAAAATAACATCACATTATCACCTGTCATTTGCTAAAAATAATCACCTAGTGTCAAAAAATCCGATAAATCTTCCGTTTTCTAGAACAAATAGTTAATGAACTCTGAAATTATTTCTTCACAGTCAGCATGTTGGGCAATGGTGAAATGTTGGCTGGACGTGCAAGTGGACAAACACTTGGCCCAAAAGACTGGTAATAACAGGTATGATAAACTTTTCATTATTTCAAAACAAAGAAAAAAGAAAAAAAAAAAAATTAGCACCCATACGTACATCTTTATTTAAACTTCTCATCAAAATCTTGATTATTTTTGTGATCAAGTAGATTATTAGAAGATGAAATGAGCGAGTCTTTGTCAGAATTGGGTCCCGACAGCTGGCCTTGTCAAGTTGCTGACCAGCAGCCTCGTGATTTGACTTCTCTTCTTCAGCTTTCTAATTCTCAAAGAATGAATAAAGGGTTGAAATTGTCAAACGTCTTTTTTTGTAACAAAATAACCATCCATTCTTTTCTAACAAAAAAAATATCTATTTTTTCTATATAAACACCCTGCCTTTCAATTCCCCGATTCACAAAATCTCATATCTTCTTTCTTCTCTCGCATTCTAATAACCAATCAATCAATCAATCTAAACCAAATCACTTCAAAATGTTGAAACGCATTATGTCCCCTTTCCGTTGTTGCATGTCCCCACCTTCCACCCCCATCCTCATCCCCGCACCCATCCCTCTCCCCGACCCAATCCCTGAACCTTTAGCAGGTGGCAGAACATGAAACAGCGGAAGATGAAATCGACCCGATCGTGATGCTGGCGGCCGTTCTTGCGGCTAGAGCCGGTCGGTCTGCCCGCTTGCAGCCGAGTCTCGACTCTATCCTCTTCCCAGCGCCACGTAGGCGTGTCTTTAAGCCTACCCTCGACACGATTGTCGAGGATCCCGAAGCGGAAGAAGAAGCCATTAGGACTGATCAGTTCGATATTTTGAAGGCCGCACTGGAAATGCGGGCTCCAGCCAAAAGGGTTCAGGCTAGAAAGGCCGAAGAGAAGATTGCGCCAGATATGGAAGCGGGGCCGAAGAAGCGGCGCAAGAACTGGATGAAGCGCTTCCTCAGTAAATGCAAGAGAGGAGGGCGTGATCAGGAGAGAGAAACCAGGGAGGAGACAAACAAAGTAGTCGATTATAATAAGATTATTATGGCTGATCAGTTGAATTATCAGTTGGCTCTATGTAGATTTTACCCAATGTAAATGTGTTGAAAGGATTTTAGTAATATTATTCGGATTTTTTTCTTCTCTAAATGTGTTTCTTGATTTTAGTTTGTTATATATAAATCTTCTATCTTGTGTTCTTTATTGTATTTGCATGTTAATTAGTGATTTTCCTCATGGGCTGAAAAAGAATATAATTATGTGCTAGAAATGATTGTCTAAAGCTTATCTATCATAACTATTAATTAAAATTAATTATAAACACATATAATTATATATCTAGCACATGTATTTAAAATTAACATTATTAATTATGATAAAATGAGCAGATTATGCGGTTGTGGACAGGGGGGTCTAAATTATATAATCCTAAAAAGTTGAAAAATGCAAGAATTGGGTGAAGCGCCTGCTCTGTAAATGCAAGAGGAGAGGAGGGCGTCAGGAGAGAGAAACAAGAGAGGCCAATTTTAGGGTCAAGCAAGAGAGTGATTATAAGATTGTTATCCGATGTAAAAATATTTAAAGGATTTTAATGATATTCAGTTTTTTTTTTCTTTGAATGTAGTTTTTTGCATTTGTGTTAGTAAATGGATCTGCGTTCCTCATAAGCTGAAAAATAATGTAATTGTATACTACAAATGGAATATTTATATGATAATATTTATAATTAACATTAATTGTAAATCATATCGTTGTCTACTCCAAAATACAAATGATAGTCTGTCTAAAGCCGAAATGAAATATCTATAAATTATAACATAAATATTATAATGAACATTAATATTATTATAAAATGAACAGATTATGCCGTAGTAGAGAGTTAATGAATTATGTCCAATATATGTTGGCCTAAATTTATTAGATATATTGAAGTTCTAACAAAGCTGTAATACAACTTAATGATGTATTTTCTCAGTGCTTAATCACTTATTTAAACAATTGATATTTCTTGTATTAAATTTGCATGTGTATGAGAGATATATTTCAATTTTTATTATTTCTTTTATTTTGATGAGCCATATTGTTGGACCAGCAAAGCAGAAAAAATTTATTATGATTTATATTATCAAATTATATTTTATGTATGTAATGTTATATTCTGTTATTTCATGCTTTTTGTTTTGCATAATTTTCATTGTATTATTTAATTTTAACTCACAAACATGTGGCTATAAATTTCAAATTTTTTTTTATCATACAACGTTTTATTAGAATCCAATATTTACACAAACATCATTTAGTTATTTTACAATATAATATTTAAGTATGATACATGATCGGTAAAAAAATAAAATAAAACAATGTATTAGACGGGCCAAATCCAACCCTGTAAGAATTATGTAAAAAATTCAATTCAGACCATACATTTTCATCCGGCCCCATTAAAAATACGCAGCTCTTTAAGACAAGTATAAAATTTTAACAGACCATGCGCTTTGAGAATTGATTTTTCATTCTTTCTTTCTTTTTCTTTCAGTGTTGATTTGAAGACTTTTCAAGTGATGTGGTTCCTCATGAAATTATGGTAGTTTGTTTATTCAATGTTTGTTGTTCATTTTCTGATATTTTTTTCATTTTGGATTCATTTTTTCAGGAAAGGAGGGAAGAAAACAGAGAGAATAGGTATCATACAGATACGTGGTGGCATTACAATACGGATCATGAAGCCGAACAATATCTAGACATTTTCAGAAAGTACATCTCTGAATCTGGATTGCTCTCTGAGATTCGAAAAGATGGTAATACCCCTCTACTTTCATTTAGTATTTAGTTTGTTACTTCAATTCATACTTACTGCACTAACATAGGTCATATGCTATTTATTCATGTGTTTGAATACATGTAGATTCTTTTTAATAACATAGCATAGAAATTTTTGTCGACACTCTATGTACATAATATAATTTTTAGCCGTTGAATGAAAACTACGGTCAACCTGTGATTTTCTAATAATAAAAGCAGTTGAATTATCTTGAGTTTTCTAAATTTAGCATGCAGCTTCCGATTCTTTTTTTTTCTTTTTTTGCGAGAAAAGATTTCAAATTTTTTAAAGAATAAAAATCGTGGTAGTTTTTGACGTCTGATTTCCCAACAAACAGTAACCATCGAAACGAAACCTCTTTTATCCAACAATAATCATCCGCCTTTCTATATAAACCCTTTGTTTTTCGTTGTTCCATTCACAAAATCAATCTCATTCATCTTCTCTCTTTCTCACAATCATTCAATCAGCCATTCAAAATGTTGAAACGATTTTTTTCCCGATTCATCTGTTGTCTCTCCCCACCTTCCATTCCCAGCCCTGAACCTGATCCGATCCCTCAAACTGACCCAATCCCTGAACTAGACCCGATCCCGATCCTTGAACCGAACCCAATCCCTGAACCGAACTCGAACCCTGATATGCTGGAAGCCACCCTGGCCGAATTAGAAACGGAATTAGAAACAGAAGAAGACGAGGAAGAAATAGACCCGACTGCCATACTGGCAGCCATTCTGGCGGTGCCAAGTTGGCGCGCCTTTCAGCCAACTCTAGAAACAATTATCGAAGATCCAGAAGCAGAAGCGGAAGCCGAAATAGCTGAGCTCGCCGAGCGAAAAGCCGAGCTGGAATTGCGAGCTCAGGCTGCAATGGCTGAGCTGGACGAAAAGTCCGAGCGAGAAATGGAAGCTCAAGCCGAAAGGGCTGCGCTGGAAAAACAGAGCATTGCACCACAAGTCAAAGTGGAACGGAAAAGGCGGTGCGAGAATTGGATGAAGCGCCTGATCAAGAAATGCAAGAGGAGAGGAGGCCGTGAGGATAGAGAAATAAGAGAGGCCGATTTTAGGGTCAAGCAAGAGAGTGACAGAGCAGTTGATTATAAGATTGTTGGTGATAATAGAGGAGGAGGATTTGATTTCCAACTTTCTCTGTTTCAATGTTATACGATTTAAAATGTTTATAGGATTTTGATGACATTCAGTTTTTTTTCTTTGAATGAACATTTTTTAAATTTGGTCTCTTGTTCTTTGCATTTGCGTTAATAAATGGATCTGCGTTACTCATAAGCTGAAAAATAATATAATTTTTTACTACAAATGGAATATTTCTATGATCATATATATAATTAACATTAATTGTAAATCATATCATTGTCTACTAGAAATACAAATGATTCTGTCTAAAGCTAAAATGAAATATCAATTATAAGTTATAACATAAATATTTAAATATTATAATACCTAAGAGAAAGAATATAAACTTAACCAAAGATTTAAAAGTCTTGATCTCAAACTCAAATTTGTTGAGGTATAACTCTTTTTTCAAGTTGCTCTCTTAGAACGGTGCATGATAATATACAATTTTTGCAAGAAGTACTTCAAAACAGAAGATTTGATTTGTCAGAATGGGGCGTTATTATTCTATTAGCAATTGCAAAAAGATCCACTTTCAATCATTTGGCATTATTGCTTTTATTTAGTCGGGTTTCGCTTTCTTGAATCCTAGTTAGAGTGAAATTGGCGAGTCTGTTTCTTATTGGTGTGTTTCTGATGGTGTTTGGGCTTTATATAACTCTTTTTTGTTAAAATGTATTAGGCCCAAAGCCTTTCATGAGAATTCTTTGTGAGCACTACTGATGTAATACTTCTTTTATTGGATGAATTTTCGCCTAGGAGCTTTGAACCAAAAAATGAGATTGTTCTCTCTATGTATGAGATCTTTAAAGATACTAAGAAATTAACATATCTTTAGGGCCCAAAGCAAAATTTTCTTGATATTTTTTCCATCCTTTTTTTTTTTAATTATTATTATTATTATTTGTGCAATTACCAACATATTTTGTATCTGAGTTGAGAAAGCCAAAAAAATTATTGGCCTAAATATTATTAGTTGTATTGAAGTTCTAACAAAGCTCTAATACAACTTAATAATGTACTATACTTTTTTATCTGTGCTTGAGCACTTATTATTTGAACATTTGCATGTAATGTGTCATACATACAAATGCCTCTATTTATATATTAAGATACCCTATATGTTACAAGAATTAATTAAGAATATTAAATAGAAATACAAAATCTATTAGGGGTTATAGAATGCTAGAGTCGGGATTATGGACATCTACATATGAATAACACTTACAATACTTCCTCTTGGATGTTCATATTTTAGTATTTCGTCCACGAAAAAAAATCTGCCTCGTTAAAAACAGAAAAACCCAATGGGATAAGAACAATAATGAGAGAAAAATAATGCATTGCGTATTATTTTTCTTCCTCATGTACAAAAATAATTCTGAAACAACGTAGTCCAATTTTATACACTAAATTCTAGAATGTTTTAGTTGGCAATAAATTTGTGAAGACCGCTAAATTATTTTTATTTTGAGAGTCATGTATTTCAGCTGCAAAGAGCAAAAACATCGGGTCTTAAGCATCTCATTCACTAAAATTGAATACAATGAAAGAATGACATATGGACTTGTTTAACTTCCAAGCAATCTGAAGCAACCAAAGAGAAGCAGATTAGGACATAGTTGGATTCTTTTGAACTCATTGGAGTTCAAATATCATACGATTGTTGGAGATATTGTGAGGAAACCACAAAATTATTCACATGATTGGCCATCTTTGTGAGAATTTCCTCATTGGCGATTCTAACCCATGCTCAAGTAATAATTGTTTATTGCCAAAACAATCAAATCCCTCGACCTCTCAAACTGACGGTCAAATATTGATCACATAAATCACCCAAATAGTATTGGGTTATGACTAAAATTTTTAGCCTCAACATGAGTATAAATTTCTGGAGACTATCTCAATGTTTATTTGATTTTGTTCCTCAAAAAGAAGGAAATGAAATGAAGATTTTTTTTTTTTTAACAAATGCATAAATAAACAAATGGAATTATTCTAGAATCAAATCACCTCATCATGCAATTATCATCATATAAAGTTTTAGTAGAAATATAAACACACAACTTTATTTCTCTTTCTGGAATGCAAGTTGCATGTTTAATCATTCCAAATGTAATAAGGTAGCTCATGCCAATTTCACGGATTCATGAAAAATGATATTTTCTTTTCTTCTCGTACAAATAATTTAATCAGTTAAATCTTGAACTGAGATCTCGGATTGAGTCATTAATACATAAATATTGAAATGAAACATGAAAAATGAACAAAATGTAAAATTATTCATTCCTATTGAGTCATCAACACATATAAACCTTGAATTGAAATCTCGGTCCTCAAAATGATTGAAATAGTGGTTTCAACAAAAAATTCCATTTCTAAGAAAATGAAAACTTTAAATCTCGGTCCTCAACTCAACTGAAGATTTTAAAGTCCCAGATTTTTAGTTCCTTTGTTGTTTTTTCACTTTTTTTTTTTTTGAACAGTAGGCGATTGCCTACTGGAATATTTTTATTTTCATTTCTTTTTTATTTTTTATTTTTCCTTTTTTGTTCTCTATGTTTTAGGCTAAGATAGGTTTATAATTTTCTTTCTTGTATCTGTCATCAATCTGGTTGATGATTTAAGATCTTTTATCATTATATAAAATAAAATTGATAGATGTCCAGGCTTGATCTGGAATCTTTTTTCAAAAAAAAGAAAAAAAAAAAAATATATATATATATATATATATATATATATATATATATATATATATATATATGGTGATGCTAAAAAACATACGTATGTTCGAACATACGTTTTTTTAAAATACCCGTAAAGTAGTTATAAAAAGTAAAAATTCAAATTTCAACCGTATGGATGTAATATATATATTATGAATATGTCGTGGATTAATTTTCACAGGAATCAGAATAATATGTCATTGCCATCATGTATCATCAAACTATTATTCCGATATATGTTTTGAATAGTGCTGCATATTTTTGATGATATATGATGGCAATGACATAATATTCTGATTCTTGTGAAAATTAATCTCCAACATATTCATAACATATATATTCCATCCGTACGGTTGAAATTTGAATTTTGATTTTTATAACCAATATTGTTACGTATTGACCGAATAAGTCCGTTGTCAAAAGAACCCTCCTCTCTCTCTCTCTATATATATATAATCCGAAGCTCATGTTCACATAAGTTTCAGACTTGAAATCCCAAGTTTCAATATAACCATACATTCATTTACATATACTACGAGAATTGAAGTCCCGAGTATTAATATAACCCAAATTTTGTTTTCATATAAATCGATTATTAACATCAAGATTTCAACAAAATCCGATCTTTATGATCCAGAGAAAAAACACAGCTTCAAAAAATATCTATACATCTCAATCATCAACCAAGAAAAAATTCACACAAGGACCAAACAGCCCCTGAAACAGAGAAAAAAATCAACAACTTTCCTCCATTTTTTAACACCAAAATCCCCATATCACATAACATCTTCATTTCTCCACCCACAACAAAACTCAAAACAAAAACATAAACTCATCAATGGCGCCGTCAACTCCACGGCTAGTTGTGCCTATAGATGTGAAGAAGAAGAAGCCGTGGGAACAAACCGTTCCCTTGCACAACAGGTGGCACCCCGACATCCCTCCGGTCGCTGACGTCATCACCGGCGAACTTTTCCGCGTCGAGATGGTCGACTGGACTGGCGGCCGCGTCGGAGACAACAACTCCGCCGAAGATATCAAATCCCTCGACCTCTCTATTGTAAATCCTCTCTTCTTCCTTCTCTCTCAAAACCAAAAACCCAACGCCCACAAGGTGTTAAAATGCCTACATTGAATTTTTTTCCATTTTACACAATCATTTCATAACAGACGCATTATTTGAGCGGGCCGATACGGGTTGTGGATTCAGAAGGGAACCCGGCCCGGCCAGGCGATCTTTTGGCAGTTGAAATTTGCGACCTGGGCCCGCTTCCTGGCGACGAGTGGGGCTACACCGCCACTTTTGACAGAGAAAACGGAGGCGGGTTTTTGACCGACCATTTTCCCGCCGCAACAAAGGCCATTTGGTATTTCGAAGGAATTTTCGCTTACTCACCTCACATTCCAGGTAACAAAAAATAATAATAATAATAATAATAATAATAATAATAATAATAATAATAATAATAATAATAATAATAATAATAATAATAATAATTTACATAACTATTTGTTGTTTTTTTGTAATATTTCATTTGAAGGGGTTAGGTTTCCGGGTCTGACACATCCGGGAATAATTGGTACCGCACCGTCACAAGAGCTTCTTGAAATATGGAATGAAAGAGAGAGAAAATTGGCCGAAACGGATATAAAATCGCTGAAATTATGTGAGGTGGTGCACCAAAGACCTCTTGCTAATCTACCAACACCTAGAAATTGTCTCCTTGGAAAGGTATGCTAAAAAGATGAAAAATTCGCAAAAGCACCCCTGAATTATTAGAAACTGCAAAAAGGCATCTCCATTCTTAAGAAAGCTCTTCGTTAAGTCTTATCTAATGTATGAACTATTTTCCAAATTTCTTAAGAATTGAGGGACTTTTTTTGCAATTTATTATAATACATGGCCTTTTCTTGCAAATTTTCCTACAAAATAAATTAAAGAATCTTTTCAATTAATTTTCTAAATAATTTTTTTATTTTTAGAAATTGCAAAAAAGCCCTTCCTGTCTTAAGAAAATTTGGTGCCAACTCTTATCTAACGACAGGGACTATTTTCCTAATTTCCTAAGAATGAATGTTCTTTTGTAATTTATAATAATTTCGGGCTTCTTTTTGCAAATTTTCCTAACTAAATTAATAAATTTTACAAATATGTTTTTTTTTCTAATTTTTAGATCAAAGAAGGGGACGAAAACTGGGAGAGGATCTCCGCGGAGGCGGCGCGGACGATCCCGGGGCGGGAGAACGGCGGCAACTGCGACATCAAGAACCTCAGCAGGGGCTCCAAAGTCTATCTGCCCGTTTTCGTGGAAGGAGCGAATTTGAGCACGGGCGATATGCATTTCTCGCAGGGCGACGGCGAGGTCTCGTTCTGCGGGGCCATCGAAATGAGCGGGTTCTTACAACTCAAGTAATGTTTAGATTTAATATAGTATAATATATTGTAATCATATTTTTGTTTTTTATTTGGATACTAAGTTTTCTGTATTCCACTCACCTTTTCTCTGATAGTTACTAAATTGTTGGTGGTGTGTTGAAATATATTACTGGTAAGCCGAATACTAAAAAAACGCTTACCATCATAATACAGTTCGCTGAGCACCTTAATACAGTTCATTTACCACCTGTCCTTGAGAGTGAGAGAAAAAAGAATAAAAATTGGGGCGATGATAGATAGTTCGTCAATGAACTGTATTAAGGTGTTCAGCGAACCGTATTATGATGGTAAGCGATTTTGAGTACATATCATAGCAATGTGACTAGTACAACACGATTCATTTTTTTTTTCTTTTTTTTTTCATCAGGTGTGAGATAATAAGGGATGGAATGAAAGAGTATTTAACCCCAATGGGGCCCACACCTTTACACGTGAACCCGATATTTGAAATCGGTCCGGTCGAGCCGCGTTTCTCAGAGTGGCTCGTGTTTGAGGGAATAAGCGTGGACGAGTCGGGCCGACAACACTACCTCGACGCGACTGTTGCTTACAAGCGCGCGGTTCTGAACGCGATCGATTATTTGTCTAAGTTCGGTTATTCCAAAGAACAGGTAAAATATCTTGAATTTTGATTGGTTGTTTGTTTAATAAATGTATGTTTTGTAGTATAGTATAGGGTTAATGTGTTGAAATATGGATTTTTAGGTGTATCTTTTGTTATCGTGTTGTCCATGTGAGGGCAGGATATCGGGCATTGTTGACTCGCCTAATGCCGTTGCGACACTTGCTATTCCTATTTCCATTTTTGATCAGGTAAAGCAAATTTACGAGTCCAATTTATCGTATTTATGGAGTTCAATTTTGAGTGATTACTTATTCCTAACTTGTGGTTTGTATCTGTATTTTATATGTAAAGGATGTAAGACCTAAAACAGAAAAGGTGCCAAAAGGACCGAGAGTGATACAAAGGTTACCAGATGTATTGAGATGCACATACGATGGAAATCTGCCCGTTACGAAGAATCTTGCGGGGAACCAAACTTAGATAAAAAAAATCATGTATGTATGTATGATGTATATTTGTAAACTAGACATACATGAAAGAAAAATAAATTTATGTACGTGCACATTTTAATACATGAATGAAACTTGAACCCTATTATTTTTATAATTCACAAAGAACTTTCATCATGACTTGTCGTGGGCGATACAACACTTCTAACGGAACTGCTTTTGGTAGTGTTAAACCAGAACCTTCGCTTAAATCGACTAATTCATTATCAATTCTTTCCCAATCAAAACACTGAATCAGAGTCGCTAAAATTAGCTCCAGTTCGCGTCTCGCCAGACCTTCACCAGGACATCTTCTCATTCCCATTCCGAATGGAATAATCCATTTTCCTTCCTCCTTCCCCTCCTCGAATCTGATTAAAAAACACAAATAAATGATAAAAAATTAACATATTGAATTAGTTAAAATGTATATGAATGATTATATGATTATATGTGTACCTATCAGGCTTGAATTTTGTGGGTTCATCCCAATTTTGAGGATCTCGATGGATATGATAAGCGTTGACCAATAGCATCATGCCACTTGGCACGGTGTAGCCTTCTAGGATTACTTCGTCACGTGATTCATGAGGGAGAAGAAGCGGGGAATTAGGACAGAGTCTGAGAATCTAGGTGATGATACAATGGAGATATGGAAGGTTGACCATGTCTGACTCTTGAACGAGTCTCTCGGTCCCGACACGTGTGTCAATCTCATTCGTTGCTTTCTTAAGGATATCTGGATTGTTGAGGAGATGAGATACCGTCCATTCGATAGTGTTGGTCGTAGTATCGGTCGCCGTAAGTAACAAGCTCTGAAAAAGATAGTATAAAGGAGGAAATTATTCAATTTTAAAGATGCATTTCATGATTTGAGAGGATTATAATGCTTATAATGGTGATGTCTTGAATAATTTGATCGCTGTATTTCTGCGGATCCTCCTTTTGGAGTTCTAGCAAATTGGAGATAATTGTGTTTTTCATCCCAAATCCTTTCTGATGATTCTCGATTTGTTTTCTAGCCATTTCTTCGAAAAGGGCAATCAATTGTTTTCTCTTCCTCAAAACTCCGTGTAAATCTGTCCATCTAAAAACACTCAAAAAGTCCTCTATATTGGAAGCCCCACCTAATGAGAAAAACTCTTCTATCCCCTCCCTATACCTCTTCATCTCTTCCGAATCATCGACATTATTTCCATAAAATCTCTTTCCTCCTATCACTGTCATTATCACGTTCAATGAGAGTTCAAACAATCGCTTTTTCAACTCAATTTTTACAAAATAATATGACCCTTTATTATCGCTAGAAGCCTTCCATGTGTTAACCAATCTACGAACCATTTCACGGACCTCTCTAACTCTGATGCCTGACGAGGTGAAAATATTCTGTGAAGAGAGAACTTCCGTCTCCGCAATTTTACGAATATTCTGCCAGTGGGGCCCATAATTGGCCATTCCAATTGCGGTTTCCTTGGGAATAGATGGTAAATGGACTCGGTTCGCAAAGGCCGCAACCTGGACCGTGAGACATTGCTCCACTAAGGATAGAGAAGCGATTACAAGTACCAGTCGAGACCCGAAACGTAGAAAAACGGCCGGACCATAAGATTTTGATATTTGTGTGAGAGCATGATGAAGCGGTTTTCTTAAAAGATACAAATGGCCGATGAATGGAAGTGCGAGAGGGCTAGGAGGAAGTTTGATTTTGTTCGTGCTTTTGTTGGTGGAATAAAAGTGAATGATTTTGATTGAGTAAAAAAGCGATTGAAAAGATGATGCTCTTGAAGGAGAAGACAATCATGTTGAAAAATGAAAAAAAAAGTGAAAAATGGAGGGGGGACTTTTTTCAGATAATTTTCTGATGAGAAATCTTTATAGTTTATATACTAAATTTAAAGAATTTGATCTTCGTGATTTTTTGCTAATTGGAGTGATATAATTTTGAAAGAGTCATGCATGGTAGTTTGGAAAATGCGACTGTTAGAACTAGAAGATAAAGTTATGGTAATTGATAGGGTAATAACATACTAATTTTGGAGGTTTTATCGCTGGTTTTGACGTGTGTCATTCTTCATTGTGTTTATCGTATGATAGATTTTAGGTATTACAGTTTTTTTTTTTTAATTGAAAGGTATTACAGTTGTTACTAGAAGTTCAAATGAAACTCAATTGGGCAGAATGTACTGAAGTAGCAGACGGTATACATTTACAACCCTAAAAGTATAATATTGATTAGTATTCTTTTTTAAGATTACTGGTTGAAAAGATCCCCATATTTGTCACCGTTTGTGCATACATGAAAGAAATGATATAGTTTAGGTATGGAAAATTATGATAAATAAGGAAAGACAGGTATAGTCAATACTACATATTTTAGCTGTCGTTATTTATTGAGAAATCCGAAAAACGCGACGGTCTTGAGCACGCTCAAAACATGGCGGTTTCCTCTTATTTTTCCTTTTTAATATAGTTTTTGTTTTTTATGTATTGTTTTTCACTATTTAAAAAACTAAATTTTATATTTGTCTCTACATATAATTTAAAAAAATAAATTTTATATATTTTTTGTTAAATTTTATATATTGTTTATTGCTTCTATATATTATTTTTTCATATCGCGGTGCACCATAGGAAACCCCATTGTACAGTATCAAATCTCTGTTTTTCTTAACAAACAATATAAAATATATTATTTTTTTTCCCTCAAAAAAAAAACATATTATTTTTGCAACCAGGGTTGTAATTGAGTCCTGCAACGAATAGAGGGGCGGGAAAAAATTCCAACAATCAGAATTTGTATACCTTTTTTGTATTTTTATTTGTAAAAAGTGAGACACAATTTTGGACCCGCACCCATCATGTTTTAATAAACGTCCTTTTTGATGCTCAGAAAAGTCTAAGCGTGATACATCAGTTCGCTTTCGTGAATTATTATCGTTAGATTTAGCATGAGAGATAGGTAAATGATGCTATTGGCTGGATATTGAATTGGGAACATTCCTTTGTCTAGATTTTTTCCTGAAAAGGTATATTTTTCTCTCAATTGAGCCACATATGTCAATTGTTTAAGTCACATCCTATGAACAGTAAATGTTCTCAAAATGTAATAATTCCTGCCATTCCGGCAACAACTGCTTTGTTATGCATGTTAACTCAAAAAAAAAAAACTGTGCATGCATAGCTTTTATTATACATATTTTTTTTGGTACTTTCCTTTATTTACATATTCTTTTTCTTCTGCTTGTCTTTGACTCTTTGTTCCTTAATATTTTCTATATATTCACAAAATAATGTATGTAAATAGTATCTAATTTTATATTTCGTTGCTTTTCAGTATATTGGTGAATTGGAAATTGGAAATAATGGAAATAATATATTTTTCTTACAATTGATAATGATTGAGTTTCACGGAAGTAAAGAGGGGGACCTCATATTAGGATTTTTTTTAAGATTTTTTTTTCATTTTAGGATTTTTTAAGATTTTTTTTTAAAGGTGATTTTTTAAGATTTTAACACCCGCACAGGCCCTTCTGCAAAAACAAGTGTTAATTATGTGGGTAACGTGGATTGCATGTATACCTTAAATCAAAAAAATATATGTAATTTTGAATGTATATTTATACTATGCAACTATTTATTTGCTCACCCAAATTCACACAGAAGATGGAAACGATCATATATACCATTGTCATTTCTTTACTATCTCTTCTTCTCATCAAACTATTCTTCAACTTCAAAAAATCAAATGGGTTACCGCCCGGCCCGCCTGCCAGGCCAATCATCGGACACCTTCATCTCTTCAAAAAACCGCTTCACCACGCTCTTGCACGCATATCCAAATCCTACGGACCAATCGTGTTTCTTCGTTTTGGGTCCCGTTCTGTCCTGGTCATTTCCTCAAGATCTTTGGCTGAGCAGTGCTTCACCACCCTGGACCTGGCTTTTGCGAACCGAGTCCATCTTCCGTCGAGTAAGGAAGTGAGCTTTAATTATACTGCGATTGGTGCTGCAAATTATGGGCCATATTGGCGCCACGCTCGCAAAATTGTGATTGTCGAGTTGCTTAATTCTCATCGGATAGCCGCTTCTGCGTATATTCGTGCTGAGGAGGTCAGAAAATTCCAAAACTAAATGTTATTTTAGTTAAGAAAATAACAATTGAAAATTACATTTAGCATCAATTGAATATTGAATTAAGAGAGAGTAAAAATATTTTATATTTATTCATTACAAAAGTTTTATTTTTTATTTTTTCTAATAGATAAAAGGCATGGTTCGAAAGATCTGTCACTCATGGAAGTCCGAGTGCCAAGGCAGAAATTGTTACATGAAAATGGAGCTCAAATCCACACTATTCGAGCTATCCCTAAACATGCTTGTTCGAATGATCGCCGGAAAAAAATACTTCGGACAAGATGTAGAAAATTCAGAAGAGGCGAAGGAGTTCAAAGAGGTAGTGGAGGAGCACTTCTCTTTGAGTGGAGCTAACAATCTCCCTGATTTCATGCCATTTATGAGGTTCTTCGACTTTCAAGGAGTGACTAGAAGAAGAAGAGCTCTCTCAATAAAGAATGATAAGATAACGCAAAGAATGATTGATTATGAGAGATATGGTGGAGCTGAAAAGACTGATTCTATGGTGGCTCATCTTCTCTCCTTGCAAGAAACTAATCCTGAGGGTTACAATGATCAAACCATTAAATCTATAATTATGGTACATATTATTATATTAAAATTTATTAAGAAACAAGTTTTATTGGTGAAATGTGAATGATTATTAATTCTCTCTCACTCTCTTTTAGAGCTTATTGCAAACAGGATCAGATTCCTCAGTCTGTACAATAGAATGGGCCATGTCTAATTTGCTCAACAACCCTCGTGTACTAGGCAAGCTAACAAATGAGATCATTAATGGCGTCGGAAATTCACGGCTCCTTCAAGAATCAGATTTAGATAACCTCCCTTATCTTCAATGCGTGATCATGGAGACGCTCCGACTTTACCCTACAGCCCCGCTTCTCGTCCCCCATGAATCCCGTGAAGACGTCTCCATCGAAGGATACAAAATCCCACGTGGTACCATGCTATTGGTGAATGTGTACTTAATTCACAGAGATCCAGAGTTGTTTGAAGCTTCAGAGGAGTTCAAGCCAGATAGATTTGAAGAGGAAACAAATGAGAAAATGAAACAGTTGATGTTTCCGTTTGGAATGGGGAGGAGAAAGTGCCCTGGTGAAGGTTTTGCGATGTCAACAGTGGCGGTTATTTTGGGAACCCTAATTCAGTGTTTTGAGTGGAAGAGGATTGAAGGAGAAGATGAAGTGATAGACATGAGTGAGGGCTCAGGTTTGACTCTTCGTAAAGCGATTCCATTACAAGTGTTATACAAACCTCGTGTGGCCATGCTTAAGATACTCTCAAATTAATTAGAGAAATGTCAAATGTGCAAGCACGACGGTGTGATCACGACGGGATCACGACCGTCGTGCCAGCACGATCATCAACCACTTTCTTTTTTCTTCCCGTCATGTATTCTTCTCCAGCACGACGGCTATATATTGTTATTGGCTGATATATATATTATTTTGACGAATTATATATTGTTATACCATATCTATTTATCATGTGTATATATTGTTATATCATACATGTGTATTGATATATATAATGTTACCTATGTGAATTGTATAGTGTTATATATATACTATTTTGTCTGAATTATATACTGTTATATCATATCTATATATTGTTATATCATATCTATTTATCACGTGTATATACTGTTATATCATATCTGTGTGTGTGTGTGGGTGTGTGTGTGTGTGTGTGTATATATATATATATATATATATATATATATATATATATATATATATATATATATATATATATATATATATATATATATATATATATATATATATATTTTATATATGTGAATTATATAGTATTATATATACTGTTTTGTCCGAATTATATATTATTATATCATATCTATATACTGTTATACCATATCTATTTATCACGTATATATGGTGTTATATATATACTATTTTGTCTGAATTATATTGTTATATTATATCTATATACTGTTGTTATTAGATTATAATATTGTTTAAATAATGGTATATATACTGTTATGGTCGTGACGGAAGTGCTGCACGACGAGACTAGTGAGCCAGCATGATTAAGCCATCGTCAGCGGTCGTGATTTCGTCGTGCTCTCCCTGTTGTATTCTATCATATCCCTTTATAATAAGATAAAATATTTGAAAAAATATAATAACAATTATTATTATAGTTTATAATAAATATAAATATAAATATAAGCTGTGTTATACTACAAATTTGGAAAAAAAGTATAAGCTGTGTTATACTTATATTGTTGAGTTGAAAGATTTTTTGCTCATGTTTATTTTTTTAGTAAAACTTCAATAGACGTTTTGCCTGTAATATCAAAATTCAAAACTGTTAAATAGGAAATTTTTAACATATGATTTTCGTTTCATTGGAATAATAATAATAATAATAATAATAATAATAATAATAATAATAATAATAATAATAATAATAATAAATCTTAAAATGGGCCGAGGCCTGATATAGGTCAATAATGGACTGATTCTCAACAAGATTAATTAACAAATGAAAGGGCAAATGAAATGTAGCAAACGGACTAGTTGGGCCATCCTATTTCTAAATTATTATTATTATTTCAGCAATGGATATGCAAAGAAACAAAATCTCTTAATTAAGTACGCAAAAGCAACTTATTTTTTCCAATTTAGGAGATTCAAATTGAAAAATCTTTTGACAGATGAAACTGAAATAATGGTAAAACAAGGAGACAACAGGCCCAATGATGATGTACTCCAAATCCATTTGCATCCCCAAATTGAGACCCCAATAATTAAAAAAATTTAAATATGGATGCAATGAATTATGCAACTAAAGCGTTTCACCTTTCTAATTTGTCCATTTTACATAGCAAACAACATCTTTTTGAGTTGGATCCATTTATTACTTGTCTTGCCTTTTTAACTTTCTTTTTTGTGATTAGTACATTTAACCGATTGTTTCATTTACTCGTGCATTGTGTGCTTCAAAACATCATTATTTTTCTCTATGCCACCAAAACATATTCAATTATTACGAACTTTTACTTATCCTCCATATTTCTTCAAAAAAAAAAAGGAGGGTAAATTACCTTCTATTAATTACTCATAAAAGCAACTTTTTTGTAAAATGACAAAAATAAATAATTTTCCATAAAAAATTGACACAAAATACTTACTAACATCATCCAATGGCCTTGTGCTGACATACTCAGTGACATCATGTATAAAACCCTGAACATGTAACTTTCATTGCTCGTATACGAACATGACATGACATAGAATTTCTAGAGCTTGAACAACTGAGCATTAAATATAAAACATCTTAATTATGATGTGGGTATGTTTCCCTGTCGTGCGACTTGTCACTTGAGGCGTATTGTTCTTCTTCTCTTCTTTTTTTTCTCGAGTCCAAATGGGACGTTTTGTTTCCTCGTTTTTTTTAGTCCAAATGGGACGTTTTTTCTCTCTCTTCTTTCACTACATATAAAATTAGGGAATTTTTCATGCATGCATACATATTGACATGTATAATAGGGAGATAATTTTCATTGCGAAAAATGCCCTCCGTTGTATATAGAGATGAACATCTCCGTATTTATACTTTTTAAAATTACATGTATTGATAAAGTAATTTTAATTTTAAATTGATATATATATATATATATATGTAATTTTTGTTCGGTTTAACGGAAGAAACTGATTTAGAATTCTTTTACTTAGTTCGGTTTGCAATGCAATTTATCTATTATTGGGTTCAGTTTGAACATAACCTGTCGAATGAACACTCATATGAACAAATGTACATGATCAGGAAGAGGGGGGTGGGGGGGGGGATGAAAATTAAATTATATCACCTATGTATAGTATAGTAGTTATTTTGTTTGTTTACTGCTCAAGTCAAATAAGTAGTAGGTGGATATATTATCATCTCAAGTTTGAAAGCTCAAGTGTTTTTTTAATATTAAATGCATGATTTGCGCGGGTGATAAATGAAACTTGATTTAATGATAAATGTTTGAAATTTCATTTAATGATATTTTTTTCCTTCTGGAAGTTTTTTCTTTTAGTTCAGATTATATATAATATATATCATGAAAAAACATATAAAGTATCATTTCATGATATATATTTATTTCCTCAAAAAATATCTATCATGAAATGATACTTTATTTTGTTTCTTTTGTTCTTCTGAACTTGCTTGCCGACCGAGAATTATACATAATGAAAACAAGGATTCTTAGTTGAATTCTTGTGTTTAAATTTCAATTTGACTTCTTTTCTTAAAATTTGAATTCAGCACTACTTTTCAGCACTGAACAAATGCCCAAAGAGCTCCTTTATGCAGAACCAACTTTCACCCTAAACTCAATGATTATAATTTTATTGAACTTTTTTTCAATTATTTTTATTGAACTTTTTTGAATTATACTGATTTTTTTAAAATTTTCCTCCAACAGTTACAATTAACCAAAAAAATACCAAATTTGTACGACAAGAAAAAGAAAAAAAGAGTTGTCTTGTTTGAGACATTAAATTTGACCAAGAAAAATGACATCTTGATTTATTGTTTTAGACACGGCTTCACTTTGACAAGTCAACACATAATTGTTCTTTGTTAGGAGATGTACGTGAGGTTTACAATTACCTGACCCATTGTTTTTAAAATAGCACTTATTTAGAAAATAATTCATTAAATGATATTGATTTAAAAATAATTCGGCAACTAACATTTCCGCCAATCCTTTTGGCGGAACAGAGGTGGTTCCGCCAGACGCTCTGCCGGAACTGATCTTTTTTTCATTTTTGTTGATCCCAACCATTTGACAGTCTCAAAAAATAGTTAATTAGGCAAAAAAGACAGTTCCGCCATGGCCTTCGGCGGAACTGCTTAAAAATTATGTTTTCTGCCTAAACTCTAAATTTAGAAGGAAAATTAGCTAAAATTATGAATTCAGCAGTTTCGCCAGGCCCTCTAGCGGAACAGCTTATTTTATATTTTTTTTTTTGCTTCTAAACAGCCATGAAAATTTAGCACAAAAAAAAAAAATTATTGTTCCGCCACAGACCCTGGAGGAACAGTGAACATTTTTTTTTTTTTTTTTTTTGCTAAATCTTCTTACTAATACAGCCAACCTCAAAAATGGAATAATGTTAGTTACTGAATTATTTTCAAAATAGTGTTATTTGATGAATTATTTTTCATAATAGTGCCATTTTTAAAAAAAAAAAGTCCAATTACCTAACCCTAACCGGAATATTATATTTTGAATTTGAAATACCAATATTCAGTTTTAGATATCAAATATATTTTCAATATCAATATACTTTCTTACCTGTCATGTTAACATCTTGGCATGTTAAATATGCATTTTATCTGTCAATTTTGAATATCAGTAAAGTATACCTTTCTTTATACTATTATATATTTTATTTAGTGAAATATAATATATTCTGCATTTACTAAAAAAATTTCGCATAAAAAACGGGGGATTGATTTGATATATGCTCATACTGTAACAAACTCCATTGATTTATCATATTCAAATCTGTGAATTAGTGCCTTTCTTTTAGGATTGATTACATGCTTTTGGATGATTGTGAAATATTCTTCTTTCTAAGTTTTTTTTATAAAAGAATGTTCTTTCTAAGGTCGACAAAAAAAATACTTGCATGGCCCATATGTCGAGCTAGTCATTTTGCACAAAGTAATAATTTAGCAAAAGTGAGTTTCTTCCATATCCAGATGATAAGAACTAAAAATAAAAATTAATCTAAAAAAATTAAAAACAATGGTTTTGTACATGTAGAATTTGAATCTTGATGTTATATAGTAAATAATAGGTCTTTTTAATTAAAGAAAATTGGCCAATGATTCAAAAGTACATTGCATATATAATTGATTTAAATTTTGTTGACATCAAATATAGTGGAAATGATATATATAAGTTTTTACATTCAAATTCAGAACATAATCAAATTGAGTTAGTGCAACAAAAATTTCTTGTTGCCAAAAGCAGTAAGTTACTTAAGAATTTTGAGAGATATCTCAAGTTCGAGTCCCGTCAAATACAATCATATGACGTAGTACATATTTATTTAATAAAGTTTATAAAGTCACAAATTTTAAATTTGATTTCAAAAAAAGAAAGTTTCTTGTTGAAAAATAAAATTAACTCAAAGCATTGACTTTGGTACTGAGTCCATCCATCAATCTTATATATATTTTTTGCTCACGTAATTTTTAAAAATTTGAAGATAATGAAATTGAAAGGTATGTATAAGTCGTAAAAGATAGCTGTGTTAAGACTGGTGCGAACTAATCATCACCTGTGTAATCAAGACTGGTTTGTCCAGTAACATACACAAGAGGGCAATCATATCATACACATCACAAACAGCAATATGTATTACCACATATAGATATATAGGTAGCCGTAGGCATCAAATTAATTATGAGGCATGAGTCATGACCATAAAATGGATATCCACATTTTAATTCTACTGGAGACAGTCTGAAGGTTGTATATCTTTTTTTCAATTTTCATTAATTTATTGATTTATTCCAGCAGTTTTGAATAGCCGCTTGGATTTGGGTTCTTAATTACCAATAAAAATTTCATTTTTTGCTACTGACAGAGAATTACAGATATATTTTTTTTCTTTTCTCTTTTTTTACGTTGCACATGTACTAAGTAATGCCATTAAAATAACATATTTGTTATGTATTCCACTTCTGCTGATACTAAATATTTTCCATTTTTTTTTTTTTTTTAATATTTAAATTACGCCCATCCATACCGCAGAAAAGTTGCAAGATATTTCTACTGATATTTGAAAAACTTTTCAGAAGTTCAAAGGTCCAAAAATGACACTATCTTTTTTTTTTCAAAAAAGGGCTAAATCAATATATAATTGATTATTGAGTCAAGAAAATAATAAGATAATTAACTACTTGTGTGTTTATTTCACAAAAATAAATTATTGGTGCCAAAGAAAATAAGCCAATTATTGCATCCTTACATTACTTTGCTTTGCAAGTCTGGGTTAACAAACTATTAAAGGATATAAACATAGCATAAACGCAACATTTTGTAACCAATTTAATTCATACACATTATATTCCTTTCTTTATTTGTAGTAATGCCATAATTTTTCTTGTAGATAGAGAAAGAAACTGAGAAGGTGATATCTAGATTTTCATATGCAACTGTTTTTTTTTTTTTTGAGGTAGAATATGCAATTGTTTTTAGAGAAATAATATATTACATATTTATTAAAAAAAATATATATTACATACAACTGTCAAGCACTGGCATATAAATAGTATAGAGAATTTTCCAATTTATTATTTCTGTTTTTGGTCACATCTTGAATTTTTTTTTTTTTTTTGTAAGAAATGCGGGGCCATCTCGCTCCGGCTAGGACTTTGTAATTAGGATGTTTTTTTATTTATTCTCAAGTGACCAACATTTTGTACTAATGAATTTTTACTTCGATCATTGGGTGACGGGTTTTATAAACTCTCTTCAATTAATCCAAAAAAAATAGTATAGAGAATTATTATTATTATTATTATTCATGTTTGATGCACCGCTTACCATCAAATATATTGGTGATGGCAAACTAATATGCTAAACAACAAACAATCCATACTTTTGATAATACATTATGACTATAATGAGAATAAAAAATAGATTTTACTATAGCTCGATCAATTATTTTATGGTGGTCCATTTTCTATTCACTAATCTATGCTAATTAAATTTTATCACATAGTATCTAGCACAACTATTACAATACAATAGAGCAAATCAAGTAGAATTTATAATAAAAATAAAATTACAATAGCATATTCTATACTTAATTCCTAATCAATATAAATCTAAACATTAAGTGAGATTAAATGATGAATCAAGATATAATTATAAAAGATATGAAAATCTCCTATTAGGCAAAGTTGTGTTTCAGTTTAACTAACAAAAAATTATAAAAATAAAGGCGCCACATATATTATTCTTAGAACTCACAAATATAATTATTCCTACAACTAATTTTGTTGTATGAATAAGATTCTAGCTAGGTCACATTTATTCACTCTATCATGTGTAGATATCCTTAGGGCGGTACTCTTGGGCGTGACATAACAATTTCTTTTCAATTCGTCCCCTTGTCAAAAAGTCTTGTGCCAATAACTCATTTTGTCTCACTGTTATGTCATTTACTTTATCCAATATTCCATTTTATCACATGAATTTTCTGCCGGAGCCGCCGCAACCCGGTCCTTATCAAGGGCTGGCTTCACAAATCAAACTGTGCCACGTGTCGACCTTGTCTCTCCCAAGCCTACGTGTCACTTCCTCTGGGCCCCACCTGTCCCCTCTGCTCCCGACATATGACGTCACTCTGGGTCCTACCTGTCCCGTCCTTTGTCTCCTACGTGCATGGCGTTTTTCTCTCAACTCTCCTGTATATATAGACCCCCTTTGCACCCTTTCTTTCCCATCTTTCATTCTTCTTCTTCCACCAAAACATATCTCTCTCTCTCTCTAAAGTTTTGGAATAGAAGAAATTTAAACATTCGATTTTAATTAATAAAAAAAATATTTGATTTAATTGAAAACATGGCTGAGGGTAATAACCACAAGGACAAACTCGAGTTCATAGAGGAGATAACGAAAAACGCCGACCAGGTTCAAGAGAAGGTTCTCAGCGAGATTTTGACACGAAATGCAAACACCGAATATCTAAACAGGTTCTTGTTTAATTAATTTATTAATCATATGTATGGATTTTATATCAATTAATGTTCATATGTATGCAGTTTATGGTATGATTAATTTATTAATTATTATTTTTTAGGTATAATATGAATGGTGCAACTGATAGAGAGACATTTAAGACTCGAATTCCGGTCGTGGCTTATGAGGATTTGAGGCCGGAGATACAAAGGATAGCTGAAGGCGACAAGTCGGCAATTCTTGCCGCCGATCCGATATCCGAGTTTCTGACTAGGTGTGTTTTTTTTCCTCAAAAGTCAAAACTTTCTTCTATTTTTCTTTTTCCATTTTAGGAAAATTAATTGTAACTACTGTTAGTTCTGTTTGTTCTCGAGGAAATTTGAGGTTTTCCTTTTTAGGGAAATTGATTGTTAGTTTTGTTAGTTGGTTTCTGAGGATAATTTCGATTTTCCTTTTCCAGAATTGTTTGTTTCTGAGGATAAGTAATTAATGGCTACTTCAGAAAAAAATTGAGATTTATTCAGATTTTCGTTACTTTTCGTTTTATCAGTTCGGGGACCTCGGCTGGAGAGAGGAAACTGATGCCAACCATCAAAGAGGAGCTGGATAGAAGGCAGTTATTATACAGCCTTCTAATGCCTGTCATGAACTTGTTAGTAATTTAATCAATCTAATAGTTCATCTTTAATTATATCATTTTTATTTAAAAAATATAACCAATTAAAATTTCTTTTGTTTTACGTATATTTTATGCAAGACTTATTCAGTTGCTGAGTTTTTCAAAGGGGGCCGGGCATTAATTAATTAAAATTTAGCAAGATACGATTCACATTTTTCTTTTTTTAAGCAAGAGATAAGAGTAGTCAATGAAGTTAGCACAAAATAGAAGAAATTCTATATGTACATAATCCAAAGAGTAAAGCTACCGTAACTTGTTGAGTCAAATTATTTGTCCAAATATATTTCTTTTTTTTTTTTCCAAAAAGAGAGATTCCTTTTATCAAAAAGCTAACAATAGACAGGTTGATAGGGTGACTCAATTGAACCCATTATTGTGATCAATTTATAACAATCATTTTCATATATAATTAATTAAACTTTCTAATTATGTATTTACAGATATGTCCCTGACCTAGACAAGGGCAAAGGGCTCTATTTCTATTTCATCAAGTCCGAGACGAAAACTCCGGGCGGTTTGGTTGCGCGGCCGGTCCTCACGAGCTACTACAAGAGCGACCATTTCAAGAACCGGCCTTTCGACCCATACAATGTGATTACGAGCCCAAATGCCGCAATTCTTTGCCCAGACTCTTTCCAGTCTATGTACGTCCAAATGCTTTGCGGTCTGATTTACCGCACTGAAGTCCTCCGTGTCGGTGCCGTCTTTGCTTCCGGCCTTCTCCGTGCAATCAAGTTTCTCACACAACACTGGCGTGACCTGGCACACGATATTGAGACTGGCACCTTGAACAAGTCCATCACCGACAAGTCTGTTCGAGAGTCAGTTCAGGATATCCTGAAGCCTGATTCAGACCTAGCCAACTTCATATCCGATGAATGCAAAGACGAGAATTGGGCTGGGATCGTTACCCGTATATGGCCCAACACAAAATACCTTGATGTCATTGTCACCGGTGCAATGTCCCAATACATTCCGACACTAGAGTATTACAGTGGCGGTCTTCCGATGCCGTGTACCATGTACGCCTCATCGGAATGCTATTTTGGACTTAACCTAAAGCCCATGAGCAAGCCCGATGAGGTATCATACACGATAATGCCAAACATGTGTTATTGCGAGTTCATACCTTTAGAAAAGAGTTACGAAGAAAAGGTGAATGGTACTGACCTGGTGGACCTAGCAGATCTTGAGGTCGGTAAGGAGTACGAGCTGGTGATCAGCACATACTCTGGTTTATGCCGATACAGGGTCGGGGACGTCCTGCAGGTGACCAGTTTCCACAATGCGGCTCCTCAATTCAAGTTCATCAGGCGCAAGAACGTGCTGTTGAGCATTGATTCTGACAAGACCGATGAGTCTGAGCTCTTTAAGGGAGTACAACGTGCAAGTGAGTTGATCAAGCCATATGGGGCCAGTATAGTGGAGTACACAAGCCGTACCGACACGAGTACCATACCGGGTCATTACGTGATATACTGGGAGCTACTAGTAAAGGAAGGGGGCAAATGGCCTGGAAACGAGGTGTTTGAAAAGTGCTGCTTGGAGCTGGAGGAGGAATTGAACTCGGTGTACCGGCAAGGCCGGGCGAGCGACATAATCGGACCGTTGGAAATTAGGGTTCTTCAAAGTGGTGCATTTGAGGAACTAATGGACTATGCCATCTCAAGAGGGGCTTCAATCAACCAATACAAAGCTCCGAGATGTGTCTCATTCCCGCCAATTATTGAGTTGTTGGACTCACGGGTCATTTCGACCCATTTCAGCCCGGCTCGTCCCAAGTGGAACCCACAAAGAAAAGAGAAAAATTAAAAAGAGGGGTAATTAATGGACCCCATGATGAAAAAAATAAATGGTGCATGCTAAACTTGTGCTTTGATTTTAAGGACCTCTTCTGTTACATCTAATTCTTTTGATGTGATGTTAGATGTATTATTAGTTTAAAATGATGTAATGTTGTTATAATTTTTAGTATGAATGATAAGATGTGACCGTTTTTTCTCCAACTAAAAAGACTCCTTTAATTTAAGAGAAATTACAATATCTCCTTTTTTAATTATTGCTTGTTTAGGCTAGGCATCACTTTTTGAGTATGGTCTACTATATCTACAAAGATTATATATGTAATAATGTAAATGTGCCCACCAAATTGCCCATAGCCTTCCAAAAATAATTAAGTAAATGACAACACAAAACACAACGTTTTACATATACAAGGCATTATTTCATTTTGTGCTACTAGATATGTATTACCACCAATTGTTGGATTATTAAACAAGATCAAAGAACTGAGATTTCAAGTTTATTATTATAATCTAACTTAGAATAGACAGATCAACTAATAAACTACCGTATTTTTTATAAATAGCTACATAAAAAAAAAATATTTAGAGAGGAATAATTAGGGCAACATGGTATAATCCTTGCCTAGCTGTTGGGGAACTCTATCCATTTTACGGCGCCACTTGCGCATTATTTTTCACATAGATTTGGTTGGTAATTTATTAATCAAATTAGGTTTTGGAAGTTAGAATCTTGACCAAGACACCAATCATGACCTTGAATTTTCATTTTACAAGTGGATAGCTTTAAAAAAGAAATATTTGCATATACGCCCCTACAAACTTTAGTTTTGAAATGCATTTATGAGATTTGGGCACATATATATACGCCCAATTCAAAAGTAAAGCTAGCATCATTATATCTCCTAACATGATAAATTCAACTATATATTAGGAATAATATTACAAATAGAAAATGAATAAAAAATGTGTGTATTACTCTTCAAAATTTTCTGAGTTCAAATTCCGATTCATGTTGTCAAGATAACCCTGTAAAATTAAGAATCGCTTAAGAGTTAAGAGTCCATTTAATAGTAAATAATTATTTCTGAATTGTTTTAATTATTTTACCTGCAATATACCAACAGCAGCAAATTTGTCCATCATTGTTTTCACAACAAATGGATGTAAATCCAACGGCTCCAAAAGGGCTTCTACACACTAAAAAATACAAAAAGACCAATCAAACATTTTTTGAATATACGGTTTTAAATAAAGAAAATAATTCATTCTATATAGTTTTTAACTACCTTTGAGGTGTAATTTTCGTCCCAATATGTGTAGCTAATCCCATCAAGTTTCCCTGTTTTGCGAAGGTTTTCCACAAAAAGCTTCACTTGCACAGCCTTTAGTTTAAAAAAAATATGTTAGAGAGAGAGAGATTACAAAAATATTTTAGAGAGAGAGAGAGAGAGAGTTGAGTGAACATACATCGAGAGTAGACTGGCCTTGTAAATTGAAGGGATAACCAACAACAAAACCCCCAAGTGAAAATTGTGAAATCTATTTAAAACAAAAATAATGACTATATAATAAAAATTGTGAAATTTATTTAAAATAAAATAATAAATATATATAAAAAATAGGGTAATTTGAATTGGTACAAGAAAAGAAATTTAGGGTACCAAGGTCTGAAAATCTTTAGCCATATCGTCCACATTTCCCTTTTTCCTCTCCAACACACTGAATAAACCATACAATAAATTAACGTGAAATAATTGTATTTAAATTTGAACCAAAAAAAATAATAAATAAAAAGAAAGAAAATATTTACTCGACAGGAGAAGCTATTTTGTTTTGTGGGTCTGACACAGCTAAGCCTATATATTTACATCCCACATCTAATCCGAGTAATCTCCTCTGTTTTGGTAAACCAGTTTTAAGCACTTGTTTAAACAGCTCTAATGGTTTCACCTGCTTCATTTATCTCTTCTTTTGTTCCAAAATTGCGAGACTGTAAATGGAGAGATTGTATAAATTGAGAGGTGAAAGAAAGGGAAGTAAACTTTAGAGTATTTTTAACTGAGGCATTTGGTCGAACAGGTTGAGTGCAAGCACAAAATGAGTTACAACACGAGAGAAAGCTGGTTAAAAAGTATAAATATCAATAGGTTCTGGCGAAGGAAATAGATCATAGACGATTAATTACCTGGGGTGAAAGAAAATTTCCACCAAACGAGATTTTTTTTTAATGATTAGAAATGCCAGTTTCTGCAATTTAGAATTTTCTTCTTCAAATAAGGTCTAAAAAAACTATATAAAAGATATGAAGTGTAGTTATTTAGATCAGAATGAAATAAGAGGTATGAAAATTGGGCCATTAGTCATACGGGCCATATTATAGATCGATTTATATTGGGCTGGCTCAATTTATTCATACGTGTAATAATTTGTAGATTGAATGCAAGGTATTTTTTTTCATTAAATTCAGTATGATCATTTGCTCTTAAAATCATTTTCCAATTAGTTTAACAAGTCAAATATATAAAGGTAGATTTTTTTCCCCCAAAATATCAAACTTTTCTGAGATGAGACTACTATAATATATTCAATATTAAACCTCTGAAATATAAAATCTGAAAAAAAATATTTTTAATAATACACAATAGAGTGTCTCAACTCAACATCCAACAATACTTGTCATTACAAGAACCGTCCACCGGTCAACAACAAAACATATGACACTTTAGCCTCAATATTAGCATAATGGGTCTCATGACATATGTTGGAAAATGTATCTTGCAAATTACACTTCTGAATTTACTAGTACATATCTAAATGTGAATGTCACTTTATTTAAACAACCATTGTTGTATCAAAATGTCTCTTCTATAATAATTGCACAAATAATGATATTTCGGAAAATAGGTCAAGATAATTAGGTTTGCACTTTACAAATATACTCCAGTTGTAATCGGAAGGTCAGTCTACCCTACGGACACGCAATTCTTTGGCTTCATATCATATTTTCTCATCTTGTATTTTATTACATTGATTCTTTTCAATAACTTATGTTTCTATACAAACTAAAGCTCAATAACAAGACGGTTTAACTTTCCAGAAAAATAATCTAAAATCATAGTATGCAGGCTCTACAAAAGAAAGTTCTTATTTATAGAAATGTAAACATGCAAAAATAATGACTAGGTCATACTTTCTAACACTATCCATATCATTCATTTCTTCTATGTTTTTCACTCAATTATATTTGCTTGATTCAAACCAAAAAGAATATCATGCATGAAAGAGTTTCTCTGTTTATGCATATCATTTACTTTTATTATTTACACCTTGGGCCGAAATAATTATACGGTCTATGGGCATTGGGCATGTTATAGTTTGATTTATGTTGGGCCGGATCATTTTTTTCCCACGTGCAATGGTAGATTGAACGCAAGTTTTTTTTTTTTCCAGAATTCAGTATGACTATGATTAATTGACTATTGGTTTGATAATTCAAAACTATGATCATTAACATTTAACAGTCGGTTAAATAGCCCAGACAAAAGAAAGGTGGAATTTTCCAAAACTTCAAAATATTAAACATGGGGCTCATATACATGGCTCCCACTTAAATCCCCCATTTATTCCTTTTTCACTGTCAAACGGGCTCTATATGCTGTCAAACGGGTCCGTTTGACAGCTATTTGACAGTGGGTCCCGTTTAACAGTGTCCTATTTGCAGGTTGGGGGTTTTTTTAGAGGTGGCCAAATATACTTTTCCTTAAACATACTAGCCAGAGCTTATCCCAAGTTTTTGAAATCTTGTATGTGTATAGTATGCACATGCATACTTAAGAGATGACTAGGTCACGCCCTTCAAAAGAAAAAGAATGACTAGTTATGTTAGTTACTCATATCATTTTTGGTACAAAACTCCTCTCTCAATTATACTTGGCTTGATTCCACGTAAATAAAACGCATTAGTCTTTTTTTTATTTTCTTTTGAGACTCGAAGCCACAATCAGCTGTGAGTTGAGAAGACTAATGCAATAGAATTATTATAGATAGACATGCTTATTGAGTCCAAATAATGAAAATAAAGCTTACTAATACATGAAACAATATAATGACACTCTAATTAGGATAAATATATATATATCTGAATGATTATTGCACTAGCATAGCACCATTATCAGAAGCTTGAGAGAATCTTCATCATGACTGGCCCTGGGCGATACAAGGCTTCCAATGGATCAGCCTTAGAGAGAGTCAATGCAGAACCTTCAGTCATATCTACAAGCTCGTCTCCAACTCGTTCCCAATCCAAGCACTGAATTAGAGTCCCTAATATAAGCCCAAGTTCACGTAGCGCGAGCCCTTCTCCAAGACACCTCCTCCTACCCATTCCAAACGGAATCATCCATTTTGCTTTGATCTCCCCCTCAAACCTCTCGGGTTTACTTTTTCGCGTGATTCGTGGGTCATGAGAAGCGCCCCCCCCCCCCCCCCCCCCAACAGGTACAGACGGAAGCACTTCTTGGAGTATGGAATGGAGATATGGAAGGTTGACCATATCGGATTCTTGTATGAGTCGCTCGTTTCTAACATGTTCATCAATTTCATTCGTTGCCTTCTTGAGTACATCTGGATTGTTCAACAAAAGAGCCATCGCCCATTCGACCGAACTTGATGTAGTATCGGTCACTGCTTGCAACAAGCTCTGCAGGGGAAGGCAAAAAATGGAACAATTTAACAAATATTTACAAAGATCATAATTTATTAATATTATATTGCGCTAATTTAGATTTCACTTTTGTTTGATGTGAATAAACTTTTATTTATGTAATGGCATATCAGTAGGTTATCGCCGTCTAATTCTTCAAAAAAAATGATGTCACTTACTATGGCAATGATCTGAATAATCTTATCATCGTATTTTTGCGGATTTTCTTTTTGTAACTCTAGCAACTTGGCAATCATCGTGTTCTTCTTCTTCTCGCCACCTCTTCTATGCTCGTCAATTAACTTTTGGCTCATCTCTTCATTCAACTCAGCCAAGTGCTTCAGCTTCTTTGCCGTACCTGTCACTCCGAGCAACCTCAGAACAGGTAAAAAATTCTCTAGATTGGAAGGCCCGATCAAGGCATAGAACTCCTCTAATGCCTTTCTAAATCTCTTTGCTTCATCCAGGTCATCTACGTTGTCACCATAAAACCTCTTTCCAGCAATCATCGTCATCATTACATTCAATGATAGTTCAAACAACTTTGTTTTTAGATCAACCTTCTCGAAATAATTTGACCTCATTAACCTTGCTGAAGCAGTATTCCAAGATTGAAAAAGGCAATGAGCCAAGTCACGGACCTCCCCAGCTCTGACGTCTAAGGTTGCATGCAACCATTGAGCAGAAAGAAGCTCCATGGTCACAACCTGACGAACATTACGCAAGTGGGGCCCATAGTTGGCTGCAGCGATGTGGTTGTAATCAAACATAATGTGTTTTCCAGATGGTAAATGGACTCGATTGGAGAAGGCCATGTCATGAGTAGTGAAGCATTGCTCGGATAGGGAGTAGGATGAGATTACAAGGACAGGACGAGATCCGAAATGGAGAAAAATGGCGGGGCCGTACTTTTGAGCGACACGAGATAGAGTTTGATGAAGAGGCTTTTTCAAGAGATAGAGGTGTCCAATTAATGGAAGTGCCAGTGGGCTCGGTGGGAGTTTTTTGCTCTTGTTTTTGTTAATGAAAGAGAGAAAAGTTTGGATGACTATGAGGCAAACAAGAGCGACGATAATGGACTTGAAGGAGAATATTGCAACTTCCATTTTGAAGTAGGAACTAATTCAATTTTTTCTCTCTCTAAATGATGAACTAAACAGGCTGAGATCTCTTAGGGATTGTATTTCTTATACGACACTCTGCATGAAGTTAATGAAATGATGAGGGGGAGTACTTATAGAGGTGAGGAATGTAGTGAGAGATTTTTAATCATGGTATCTTTTAATTAAAAATTAAGGATATTTATTATGTAAGCATTTGCATCAGCTTCAATCTAGATTTTTTTTGTTTGCATTAATTTTTACAAGAGCTCAAAATGGATTATATATCTGCTAGGGTCTAGGATAATATTAAGAATGTTATGAATAATTTAATATGGATGTCCATTTCCTTCTTGAACTTCTAAATACATCACCTCCATATATTCATGTATTGTTACAATCTAGAATAGAGTGGATGTATATCTTTTCTTGAATTTTGAATATCATTATATTTGCATTTATTCTCTCTTATTTCTATATATTATGAAGAGAATTGATCTTCCTATAAATAGAGCCTTACAATGTAAAGAAGAAATACAACAATTGAAGAAATAGTTTATTATCTTATTCTCTCTTTTCTCTATCTCTCTTTTAAATATTTCATAATACGTTATCAGCACGACTCTACCATACAGATTTGAAGTTTTAAATAACATAACTAAAACTCTACTCCATAAGTTTTTCATGGCAAATCTCACACATCTTGAATTTGTGGCTCTCGAATTATCGGGGAATAATTATTTATCATGGGTCCTCGATGCAGAGATTCATTTGGATGCAAAGGGTCTTGGAGAGACCATAAAAGTGGGAAATGAGGCATCCCTTCAAGATCGCGCGAAAGCAATGATCTTCTTAAGGCATCACTTACACGAGAGTTTAAAAAATGAGTACCTTACGGTAAAAGATCCACTTGCGTTATGGCAAAGTTTAAAAGAACGATATGATCACCAAAAAACCGTAATACTTCCACGAGCTCGTTACGAGTGGACACATCTAAGGTTACAAGATTACAAAACTATAAGTGAATATAATTCAATGATGTTTAAAATAACTTCACAACTCAAACTTTGCGGAGAAACAATAACTGATAATGACATGCTAGAAAAAACATTTTCTACATTTCATATCTCGAATATCCACTTGTCACAACAATACAGACAACAAGGTTTTACAAAGTATTCAGAACTTATAGCTTGTCTCCTAGTAGCGGAGCAAAATAACGAGCTTCTTTTAAAAAATCATCAATTACGCCCAACTGGTTCCGCGCCATTCCCAGAAGTGAATGCTACAACACATAATAGTCGTGGTCGTGGACGCGGACGTGGACGGGCAAAAGATTCTTCCATCAAACGAATTCTCATGTGCTGCTTGTTATCAAGGGAAACTAATTGTTAGGCCATCAACAACTAAGGTTAAAAATGAATCACCTAGTTTTCTTGAACGTATACAAGGAGATATATGTGGACCTATTACTCCTTCATGTGGACCATTTAAATACTTTATGGTATTAATAGATGCATCTACAAGATGGTCACATGTATGTTTGTTATCATCTCGAAATGTAGCATTTGCGAAATTACTTGCTCAGATAATTCGATTAAGAGCACAATTTCCAGATTATACAATTAAGACAATTCGTCTTGATAATGCCGGTGAATTTACGTCCCAAGCATTTAATGACTATTGTATGTCAATCGGGATTAATGTTGAGCATCCAGTAGCTCACACACATACACAAAATGGTTTAGCAGAATCTCTTATTAAGCGTTTACAATTAATCGCTCGACCCTTAATTATAAAATCAAAGTTGACAACTTATGTTTGGGGCCATGCAATTTTACATGCTGCAGCACTAATTAAATTAAGACCAACTGCTTATCATAAATATTCCCCGTTTCAACTTGTAAATGGCCAGCCACCAAATATATCTCATTTAAAAATTTTTGGGTGTGCGGTGTATGTTCCGATAGCTCCACCACAACGCAAAAAAATGGGTCCACAAAGAAGATTGGGAATTTATGTTGGTTTTGAATCCTCATCGATTATTAAATATCTTGAACCATTAACTGGAGATTTATTTACAGCAAGATTTGCTGATTGTCAATTCGATGAGACTGTATTCCCAACATTAGGGGGAGATAAACAAAAGCTGGAAAAACAAGAAATTACATGGAATGCATTATCAATGTCTCAACTTGATCCTCGAACAAATCAATCTGAACTAGAAGTTCAGAAAATTATTCATTTGCAACAATTTGCAAATCAATTACCTGATGCATTTATTGATACAAAAGGAGTAACCAAATCATATATTCCAGCATCAAATGCTCCTGCTCGAATTGGAATACACTTGGATAATTCTATTAATGATAAACGCCAGAAGCGTGGTCGACCAATCGGTTCCAAGGATAAAAATCCAAGGAAGAAACGAGAGCATGATAAGAAAGTTGGCACTACTGAAATTATAAAACCTCATGAAGAGGATATTAAAGATAAAATGGTAGACGACATAAATAACCAAATAAATTTTGAAGAAGTTCAGGTACCTGACAACATTGAAAATGTTGAAAATGAAGAGATCTCGATAAATTATGTCTCTACTAGAAAAAGATGGAACCGAAATGAAACTATTATTAATGAAAAGTTTGCATATGCGATCGCAATAGATTTAAACAATGAAAATGAGGATCAAGAACCAAAATCAATTGAAGAATGTTGACAAAGAAAAGATTGGCTAAAATGGAAAGATGCAATTAAGGCAGAGTTGAACTCACTTGAGAAACGTGAAGTTTTTGGACATGTAATCCAAACGCATGAAGGTATACAACCAGTAGGCTATAAGTGGGTATTTGTAAGAAAGCGAAATGAGAAGAATAAAATTATAAGATACAAAGCAAGACTGGTAGCGCAAGGATTTACACAGAAACCCGGAATAGATTATGAAGAGACTTATTCGCCTGTATTAGATTCAATTACATTTAGATTTTTAATTAGCTTGGCAGTTTATGAAGGACTAAATATGCGTCTAATGGATGTTGTTACAGCTTATTTATATGGATCGCTTGATACTGATATTTATATGAAAGTCCCTGAAGGACTAAAAGTATCCGAAACATGTAACATAAGACATCGTGGAATGTATTCTATAAAATTGAAAAAGTCCTTGTATGGGTTGAAACAATCCGGAAGGATGTGGTATAACCACCTAACTAAATACCTTACAAAAGAAGGATATGAAAATAATCTTATTAGTCCATGTATTTTTATTAAGAAATCCAATTCTGGATTTGTTATTATTGCAGTATATGTCGATGATTTAAATATCATTGGAACTCCTGAAGAGATTGAGAATACTGCTGCATATTTAAAAAGAGAATTTGAAATGAAAGATCTTGGAAAAACAAAATTTTGTCTTGGACTACAAATTGAGCACTTAAAAGGTGGCATATTTGTTCATCAGTCCAATTATGTGAATAAAATTTTAAAACGATTTAACATGGACAAATCCCATCCATTAAGCTCACCAATGGTTGTTCGATCCCTTGATGTAAAGATGGATTGTTTTCGTCCAAAAGAAGATAATGAAGAAATTCTTGGTCCAGAAGTACCATATTTGAGTGTAATTGGTGCATTGATGTATTTAGCTAATAATACAAGACCTGATATAGCATTCTCTGTAAACTTATTAGCTAGATATAGTTTTGCACCGACACTAAGACATTGGAATGGTATCAAACATGTACTTCGTTATCTTCGAGGAACAATAGATATGGGTTTATTATACAAAAAAACAACAGAACCCAAATTAATTGGATATGCAGATGCTGGATATATGTCAGATCCACATAAAGCCAGATCACAAATTGGATACTTATTTACATACGGCAATACTGCTATTTCATGGCGGTCCACCAAACAAACCTTTGTGGCTACATCTTCAAACCATGCTGAAATCATTGCGCTCCATGAGGCTAGTAAAGAATGTGTATGGCTAAGATCAATGATTCAACATATTCAAGAATCATGTCACCTTAATACAGTTAAAGGTAGTCCAACTGTAATATATGAAGATAACACTGCATGCATTGCTCAAATAAAAGAAGGCTATATTAAAGGAGATAGAACCAAACACATTTCTCCAAAGTTCTTTTTCACACACGAACTTCAGAAGAACGGTGAAATTGATGTTCACCAGATACGCTCAACGGACAATCTAGCAGATCTATTCACAAAATCATTACCAACCAGAACTTTTGAGAAATTAGTGCACAAGATTGGACTTCGTCGTTTTAAAGATATTTGTACACATGAGGGGGAGAAATAATGCGTATGAAATATGGACATCCAAGGGGGAGTGTTATGAATAATTTAATATGGATGTCCATTTCCTTCTTGAACTTCTAAATACATCACCTCCATATATTCATGTATTGTTACAATCTAGAATAGAGTGGATGTATATCTTTTCTTGAATTTTGAATATCATTATATTTGCATTTATTCTCTCTTATTTCTATATATTATGAAGAGAATTGATCTTCCTATAAATAGAGCCTTACAATGTAAAGAAAAAATACAACAATTGAAGAAATAGTTTATTATCTTATTCTCTCTTTTCTCTATCTCTCTTTTAAATATTTCATAATAAAGAACACATTTAATTCTATGTTTTTAGATTTCTATAATTTTCTGTGTACCCTTATTTCAATACCGATCCTTTATTTAGTTGTGCCCGTGTTGTTTTCAAAACTACTCTTGAAGGGTACAAATGAAATAATCCATATTTATCGAAAATGAGTTACTAACAATCAGGTATAAGTTTACAAATGATTCAATAGTCTATTGATTAAGTATCTTGATTGAGCTTATAGTTTAAGCTTTATATACATCAATAATAAGCAACTTATAAGCAATTTTCTTTCTTTCTTAAATTAACTATTCACTTGCGAATGTGTGATGTGGCTATGGTGACACGCGTGAGTGTGTGATATGTGGCAGCGGGACCCGGTGTGAGTGTGTGCATGTGTGAAACCCTAGATCTATTGTGGGCATTGTTTTAATGGTGTGATCGGTCATGTGAAGGTCGAAGCGAATGACAACAATCCCGCTTTATCAAACCCTTGGCATTTCACTTGCCATTGCCCGCCTTCCTGGTCATCTCTCTCCGATAAGGCAACATATGGATCTCATTCTCGGTTGTCTACGGATCAGACGACTAGACGAGACATGTTGAACTTCTCCTTGTGGCTTCCTTTGGTATTTGGCTCTTCTCTCGCGAATGTGGTGGTTATCTCCTATTTGCGTCATGCACCCCTTCAGACAAGGGGTTTGTAACGGAGGGCACCGCTGGGTTGCGTAAGGAATATTTTGTCGGACTTGTTGGTTGGCATTTAGGGTTTAGTGTCTAGGGTTTAGGGTTTGGGCTCTTGTGTGTGCTCGTATGCGCACACAAGTTTTGTTTAAGGTTTAGGGTTTTTTGCTTGTTTCATGTGAATTGCGGCTTCTTTAGGTCTTAAGGTCTTCATTTAATGAATTTTAAAGTCTAAACTTGAAATAAAATAATAACAAAACTCGTGCCCTGAAACTTTCTCCATTCTTGCAATGTGAATTAATCTGTTGAGAAGATTGTTGGCCATTTTGCCGATCTTCGGATTGGTCGATCTTCAGATTTGTTTGCCGATTAAGGTTTTGCACCGCCCTATAAATTAGGTATCGACGCCACCATGTAAATCCACAGCAAGAATCGTGTAATCACTTTTTATTATTATTAATGAAAGTCTTTGGTACGCTCGCCTACTACTTCAAAAAAAAAAAAAAAACTATTCACTTAGAGAAACTTCAAAAAAAAATTCAAATAGTCTCATAATCTAGTGATAGAATATTTTGCTTGAAAAACTTCAAAAAAAAATTCAAATGGTCTCATAATCAAATGATTCAATAGGCTACTGGTTAAGTATCTTGATCGAGGTCATGAGTTAAAACTCCATATACATCAATTTAACAATTTTTCCTTTTTTTTACAAATATTCTTCATTTGATGACTTCAACAAATGATCAAGGTATAAGTGATATTTTGAACCAATCCGGAAAATATTTTGAAATTTCAGGATTTGGAAACTTTTTTCTTTTCTTTTTTCCTATTTATTTGGAATTTTGAAAGTTTGAAAAAATATCTATTTGTGTGGCTGAAAGTTTGAAAATGTTTATTTTGCTTTGTCTAGTCGTTTTTATGGTTCTATAATCTGTGGCTAATATTTGAGAGTCCATTTTCTCTGTGGCGGGCTGCACATGCAGCCCAAATCACAGCCATCTATTATGTGGGGCCCACATGATGTTAAGAGGATGGATGGCTGTGATGCGGGCTGCATGTGCAGCCCGCCACAGAGAAAATGGACTCAATATTTGAGGGCAGTACACAACTGATAAAGAGAGATGAGTGCTCGATTAGTCATCACATACTTTTATCATCCAACATATCACGTGGAAATCAAGTTTTCTAACAGTAATATTACAATGACATCTCCCTCTCAAGTTTAACATTTGTCGACCTTACTTTGAATCGTCAATAATTGCTGAAAGTAAATTACACTACTTTTATTTAGACTTTTCAAAATATACTACTAGCAAAAAAAAAAAAAAAAAAAATTCAAAATACTGAGTTTGGAATTCCAAATTTTAGGCCCTTTTCTGAGCCCAATTCAACTACCAGATGAGATGAAGTAAAGGAAGTCCGGCCTATCTCTTTGTGTACTAAAAATGATATTTGGGCCAAATACCGTATTAATTTTTTACATTGAAACATAAAGAATATATTAATCTCTATTTTTTTCATATTAGACCCCAAAATATAGCGAGGCATAACAAAAACAAATTGAATTACATTTTTCTTTTAAAAATACTAATTATCTTAGATAATAAAACTTCCATATTTCTTCAAAAAAACACTTATTATCTAAGAATCATATCTTCAATACAACTTTATTCCTTCAAAAAACACTAATAATAATTACAATAAAAAAATTCTCATAAACATAAAAGCTCCTAAATCCCCACCAAAGCATCAAACATACTCTACAATACCACTTTATTCCTTCAAAAAACACTAATAATAATAATTACCATAAACAAAATCATCTCATAAACATAAAACCTCCTAAATTATATCCCCTCCAAAACATCAAACATAATCTCTCGCGGGCGATACAGCGCTTCCAACGGAACGGCTTTAGGCAGAGTCAATCCAGATCCTTCAGTCAAGTCGATAATTCGATCTTCGATCCTCTCCCAGTCAAAACACTGAATCAGAGTCCCCAAAATCAGTACAACTTCTCGCATCGCCAGACCTTCACCAGGACATCTTCTCCTCCCCATTCCGAACGGAATCATCCACTTTTCTTCTGTCTCTCCATTCTCAAACCTCTCAGGCCTGAACTCTGTGGGATCTCGCCACATGTCAGGATCTCTGTGGATGTGATACGCGTTGACCAACAACATCGTTCCTTGAGGGATTTTGTATCCTTCGAGTGAGATATTTTCACGTGATTCATGCGGGACAAGAAGAGGACCGCCTGGATAAAGACGGAGGACTTCTGAGAGAATGCAATGGAGATAAGGAAGGTTGGCCATGTCGGACTCTTGTATTAACCGTTTGTTTCCGACGTGTTTGTCAATTTCATCTCTGGCTTTTTGAAGTACTTTTGGATTGTTTAGAAGGAGAGACATTGCCCATTCTACTGTGTTGGATGAAGTGTCAGTTCCCGCTAGTAGTAAACTCTGTAAAAGGAAAAAAAATATTTTTGTTAAATTAAATCTATAAATTCTCAAAATGAAGAAATAAAATATGTATAATTATATGATAAATATAATTTAATTTACCAAACAAATGCCTTTGATGATCTCGTCTTTATATCCTTCAGGATCTTTCTTCTGCAATTCAAGTAAATCAGAAATCATGGTCTTCTTCTTGATCTTCATCTCATCCTCATTTTTCCTAAGTTCATCAATCAGCTTTTGTGCCATCTCATTGTTCGTCTTTGCCAGCCCTCGTTTCTTCTTTATCACTCCGTTTAAATCAAGCCACTTCAAAAACGGCACGAAATCTTCTACATTAGACGCTCCGGCCAAGGAGAAACCCTCCTCAACGGCCTCTCTAAATCTCTTCGTCTCCTCCAAATCCTCTATATTATCTCCATAGAACCGCTTCCCAGCTATCATGGTCATCATTAGATTCAACGAAAGCTCAAACAAACTAGTTTTCAGCTCCACCTTTCTGAACCCATTATTCAACCTCAATCCGTCAGAATCGGCTTTCCATGAACGAAACAGTCGGCGAGCCATGTCAAGAACCTCGTCAGCCCTAATATCAGAAGAAGCCATTAACCGTTGGGGCGAGAGGAGCTCAACGGCGGCAATCCGCCTGACATTTCTCCAGTAGGGCCCGTAGTTTGCACCTCCAATGCCAGAGTAATTGAAGGAGTTAGCCTTGGCTGAGGGTAAATGGACCCGGTTCGCAAAAGCCAAGTCATGAGTCGTGAAGCATTGCTCAGCTAATTTGCGAGAGGAGATGACTAAGACAGGACGGGACCCGAAACGGAGGAACGTGGCGGGGCCGTAACGGTCTGATATGCGAGCGAGACTTTGGTGGAGAGGTTTCTTGATGAGATGAAGATGGCCGATTAATGGTAGAGAGAGAGGGCTTGGAGGGAGCCTTTTGTTTTTGTTTGTGGTAATGAAAGAGAGAAGGATTCTGACGAAGAGGAGGAGGGCGAGAGAGAGAAGGATAGTTTGATATGAAACCATTGTGATGGGCGATTGTTGTGTGGAACTGAGGATTTGAGTAACTTACATGGAGAGAGATTAAAAGGGATAGAGAATGGAATGAAAGAACAAAGAAGAGTCACAATTCCCCACAAGTTAAAAATAATGACGCAAGTAGATATGTCACTTTACAAGATTGGGGAACAATCTATAACTTAATTGGACCATCTCCAGTTATTACAAACAAATGGAGAATATATAACTGTATTATTTGTGGTAATTGATAAACGGAGACGGCGAAGAAACGGAGTCTACAAAGCACAAGAAACGCAGGAACTTACGTCATTACATGGGATGAGCACATGAAACGCAGGAACTTACGTCACTACGTGGGATGAAGTGTAAAGGACTTTTTTGGAAGAATAACTCTACCGTGCTCCTCAAATGCCCCACTTACGATTCAGCGTCCTCGCCCGTGATAAGCCGGTCCCACAAAAACGGTTTTTTTATATTTGTGAGACCCACTTTCTATTAACGAACAAAATAACTTACCACATCCACGGGGGATAGGGGAACAATAGGAAATCTTTTTTTGGAATTAGCGCTTTTAGGAAAATAATTCATTATAATACCGTTTTGAAAATAATTCAGCTATTAGTACTTCTGCCGACATCACTGGTAGGACTGTAGTAGTTCCACCAGAAACTCTGACGAAACTCTTCATTTTTTTTATTTTTATTGATCACGGTCATTTAACACTCTTAAACACGATTAATTAAGAAAAAAAGACAGTTCAGTAAAATTTATTTTTTTTAGATTGAACTCTTAATTCAGAAGGCCAATTAACTCAAAAAATTACGAATTCAGCAGTTCCGCCAGACTCTGGCGGAACCGTCTATTTTATATTTTTTGTCTCTAAACAAGCATGAAAATTTAGCAAAAAAAAATCACTGTTCTGCCAGCGGCTAAATTTTCATGGTTGTTTTAGAGGCAAAAAAAATATAAAATAGGCGGTTCCGCCAGAGAAGGTGGCGGAACCATGAAATTCATAATTTTTACACCAATTCCCCTTCTAAATTTGAAGTTTAGGCTGAAAAAATAATTTTTAAGCAGTTTCGTCAAAGACTCTGGCGAAACTGCTTTTTTGCCTAATTAAGCATGTTTAATACTGCCAAATGATCAAGATCAACAAAAATGAAAAAAAAAGCCCAATTCCGTCAGAAATTCTGACGGAACCACTACATGCTGAATTATTTTCAAACTGGTACTAGCCGATGAATTATTTTCCAAAACAAAAATGCTATTTAAAAAAAAAGTCAGAGTAAATAGCAAATTCACTAGCGATCTAGAAGTAGAGAAGAACTGTAGAATTCTCCTGTAAAATTACCATTTTACCCCTGGGACCAACTCGACTCGAGCAACCGAGATCTAATGGCGGGAGAAGAGCGGAACTCGGATCCAGATCCGAATCCGATTGGATCACCACCTTGGTCTCGACCGCCCTTTCGATGCATCGTCAAACTCGGTATTATTTGATTAGTTGATTAATTTCTTCTGATTTTGTTTTGCGTATAGACAGACCCCTGTAAACCTTGGTAATTGTAAGTATTATCAATGAATTAGGTGGGGCTGCCATTACTAATAAAAACGAGCTAGAGAGTATAAATGAGGAGAATTTGAAATCGGTCTGCTCTCAATTGAGGCAGGCGATGATGCCTCGAACCGGAACTCAAACTGATTCCTTCGTGAGTTTCGATTGGAGCAGAAGAAATGGAAGCGAAATTGATTTGGGAGAAATCGAGGATTCTTCTTTCGCGGATTTCGGTTCTAATTTCATTGTTGTTCATGGTGCAGGTTAGTTTTTACTAATTACCATGTTTTCATGAACTATGTATAATTTTTATTAAATATATTTTAATTTTACATCTTGAATTGTACTTTTTTGCTTAATTTTATTTTAATTTAGGGTCATTTGGGCATTTTCAAGCTAGTAAATCAGGGGTGCACAAAGGGGGATTAAATTCGCCACTTGTCAGAGCTGGATTTGTCGCAACGCGGATTTCCGTACAGATCTATCCATATAAATTCTTTGCATGAATATTTGTTTTCTTATTGTATTTACAAATAAATATGATTTTTTGGTTTTTGATTTCTTTTTTAGGTTACTTCTCTCAATCTTGAGATTGTTAGAGCCCTTGCAAGAGGTAAAGTGTAAAACAGTAAAATTTGTTAATGTGATATAATTTAGGGTGTTTTATGTAAAAGCGTGTGTACACTGAGATTTAATTTATTTTATTTTGATTCATTTTATTATATTTTTTAGAAGGAATTCCATCTGTTGGAATCTCACCATTCGCATCTGGATGGTCCACTCAAAATAGAAATGTCAGAAACAAAACTTTGAAGCTTTTTTAATTAAATAATATTTTTTATTCTCATTTATGCTTAAAATTAATTAATTAAAATTGGAAATTACAGATTGCATCGGCTAATAATTCTCAAATTGTGGAATCTCTCTCTGCCGGTTTTGTCCCTGTATGTTTGTGTGTGTGTGTGTGTGTTAATAAATATAAAAAATAAAATAAAATAAAATTATCAGACATTTTATAATTAAAACTTAAAATTACAGGTTTTACATGGAGATGCAGTATTGGATCATTCATTGGTACATAATCAACTTATTTTACCTATAAGCTAATTGTTGCAAAATTAAAATAAGTAATTTATATAATTTCATTTATTTTTTTTTTAATCTGGGGACTGATTGTAGGCTTGAACTTACCAGGATTGTACTATACTGAGCGGTGATGTCATCATACGTCATCTTGCCGAATTTCTCAGCCCCAAATACGTCGTATTTCTGGTAATTTTTACATTTTTTTATCCGGTTAAAGAACAAAATATACAGTTTGAAGTAATTTAGAATTTTGATTGGGCTTTTGTGTAAAATAGACAGATGTGCATGGTGTGTATGACAGACCACCTACTGATGCAAACGCAATTCTTCTAAACGAAATTGGTAAATATTTTATAATTTTATTATTATTATTATTATTATTATTATTATTATTATTATTTATTTTTTATTTTTTTTATTTCTTTTAATTATTTTATTTATTTATGTATGGTTTTACTATTATTATTAAAAAATTATTTATTTTAATAGTGGTGCATGAAGATGGAAGTTGGAATGTTGTGAGACCTAAACTGCCAGATACTGAAAAAGAAGGTATATAATTCAAATTGCTAAATATTAATATTAATTACAATAAAGATTTTATAATATAATTAAATTTACTAATTAGTCCTTCAAATTTATTAGTTGAGATAACTGTGGCGGCTCATGACACAACTGGAGGAATGCAAGCTAAAATTCAAGAAGCTGCATTAATCGCGAAACTTGGAGTTGATGTTTATATTACAAAAGTATACATACTTTTTTATTTTATTTTAATATTTATTTTTTGTTTTGGTCCTAATAAAGTTTGGAATATCGATTAATGTAGGTTGGGACAGAGCATTGTTTAATAGCACTGAGAGGAGAAGTGCGTGAAAATTCTGAAGATTGGCTTGGTACTATTATACGATATGCTAAATGATTTTATTTTTTAAAATTGATGATTTGGAATTTATAATTTGTTGTTTCAAAATAAATATTTTCTGAACTCACTACTAAGAGCTGGACTGATTTGTGTCATTTTTATTTAAAAGCTGATGTGTTGTTTGTAATATTGTAATATATATCAATTTGATTTTGTGATGTTTTTCTTTCTTTCTTGAACGTGAATATTCGGCCTCAGCTCAGCGTAAAAAATTTCTGTTCAGATATTGATTTGGCAGACAAGGCATTTGCAAGTATTTTGTATGGGCTCTTAATATCCTTACATGTGGGCCATTTTTAATTTTAACCCAAAAAAGAAAAAATAATAATTCTAAACCGATTTTTTTTTTATACCATTTTCATCAAAAATAAACCAGTAAATACCATCCCTTTCAAAATAATGTGGTATCTACCATTTCCGCCACTGCTACATCTGTTCCGCCACTACTAGTGGCGGAACATGTAAATTTTCAGTTTTTTCAAAAATTTCTCATTTGACTGACTAAACATGATTAATTAGTGCAAATAAACAGTGTTCCGCCATAGGAAAATTTTTTTTTTTTTTTTTAGAAAAAATTAATTTTTTTTCTGTTCCGCCAGTGAAAGTGGCGGAACAGGTAAATTTTTCCCCTGTTCCGCCAGTGGCAGTGGCGGAACACGTTTTTTTCACTAATTAATCCCGTTTTTGAAAAATTATAAAATTCACATTAGTGGCGGAACAACATCTGTTCCGCCACTAGTTGTGGCGGAAATGATAGTTACCTCATTATTTTCAAAACAGTGGTAAGTATTAGTTTATTTTTGAAAATATAAAAAAACAAATCTTCTAAACCTGACCTATGGATCTTTTTTATCTTTGAATCCAAAAAGAAAATATTATTGTTAAATCTCGCCCATGGATCTTTTTAATTATAATTCAAAAAGAAAAATTATTGCAAAACATGGCCCATGGATCTTTTTTCTTTTAATCCAAAAGTAAAGAAATTATTACTAAACCTGGCCCATGGATCTTTTATGAAATAAATTATTGCTAAATTTGGCCCATCGACCTTTTTACGTTTAACCCAACAAGAAAAATAAATTACTCGGACGCCACTAGTGTCTTCTTCCCTCCTAATCTCTTTGTGACCTCTCTTCTCCTCTCTCTCTTGCTCGCTCTAGACTCAGCCTGGTATATATATTTTCTTTTTTTTTATTCCTTTTCTTTCTTTTTTTTGCTTAATTCAAAGCTCTATTTGATCTCTCTAAAAATCCGATATTTGAATATCTTTAACTGAGGCTTAATTAGTAATTTTTTTTTGTTTGAGTAAATTAACTTTGTAAATTCTTGATTTGTTTGATTTCACTCAGTTCTAAATTACTCTATTACAGGAGATTCAATTGGGATCCCATTAATGGTGTGATTGAATTTCGGTTCAAATTATGCAAGCTGTTTCACTGAGCAATTTAACATTTGGAGGGTCAATTCCAAACAGGAGAAAATACCAGGGGCTTTTCAGCAAATTTCATGCCAGCAGTACTCTCAACAACCCGTTTTACAAAAAGGGATCATTGAGAAATAATCAAATAAAATGGAAAAGGGGCGATTTGTTGGTTAAAGAAGCATGGCAATTTTTTGGGGGGCAAAATGATAAAAGTACAGAAGGGAGTATAGAGAAAAGCGAGGCTGCTAATGAAGATATTCTTCTCTTTTTCTTTCAGTTGGATTTAGAGACTCGCGTTCAGGTCGTTATTTTATTTTAATTTATTTATTGAATATTTTCACTGTTTAGTTATACTCAAATTAACATAAACTGTTGTTTGAATTGGTAAAATTTGAGATCTTAAAATATACTATTTTTATATTTCACTATCAGTATGCATTAAACACGGAGCAGTATGATATTGCACAAAAATTACGAGACAAACTTAATGAGGTACTTTTTAAATTTTTATAATAAAACATTAATTATGATCATATTTCTAATATTTTTTTATTTATTTTTGAAAGGTTGAGAGAGATATAATAAAACAACAAGAAGCTAAAAGGGGTTCATCAAAAAGTGAGGCACAAGATACTGGAATTAAAATTCTTCAGTTACGGTGAGTAAATAAAAATAATAATTCAATTAGACCCATGAAAATTCTTATTTTACGAGCTTGAACTTTTCAAGAGAGAATAAATATTTTTTCGGTTTTTTTGGGCAGAGCAGAAATGCAGAAAGCAATTGAGAGTGAAAATTATGATTTGGCCGCTAAATTACGTGACCAAATATCTCAAATTGAGGTATTATTATTATTGTAGAAATTAATATTTGATATTTAGGTCCTTTTATTTATTTATCCTAATTTTTGAGTTATTTGATTTTTATAGGGTGAATCTCTTGCTTCATCTGCAAAAGCACTTGTTAATGAAAGTATAAAATATGAATTTAGATTGGGCCAACGAGTAAAACACAGAATATTTGGTGATTATAGTCTTTTTTAATTTTACTTTTTGTGCTAATTTGAATTGGTTTTCTGCATTTAATTGTCTTGAAAAAAAAATAATTATATTTTTCTTTTTTTAGGGTATAAAGGTGTAATTTGTGGAATGGATCCTGTTTGTACGGAATCAAAAACTTGGATGGAAAATGCAAAAATTAATAAATTATCTAAAGGCCCAAATCAACCTTTTTATCAAGTAATTAATGTTTCATTAATTTTTGCTTGTATATTATTTTAATTATTGTTTCCAAAGTCTGGCGATAAACCATTTATTTTCAAATCAATACATTTATTCTCAAATTGTTTTATTGTTAGGTTCTTGTCGATGTATATGCAGACCCAAATCTCCTTGTTGCATATGGTACTTTTTTTACTTAAATTTGTTTTATACATAAACATCACTTATTTATATTTAATATTTATTCAATTCCACTTATTTATATTTAATATTTCTTAATTTTCATTTCATTTTACAGTTGCTGAGGAAAATCTTCTAGAATGCGAAGAGAAAGATAAGGTAGCATTTATTTTCCAAAATAAAAAAAATTCGCCTGAATGTCCAATATCTAACTTCTACGTATCTATGCAATCTATTACTATTTATATACAAAACAAAATTTGTGCATTGATGTACATTATATTGGATATACATTAAAATATCCGAAATGGTGCATTAATTAAAATGTGACAATATGTAATATAACATTTTTTGTAATAATTGTATAGGAGAGATTTGATCATCCTTACACGTCATTTTTATTTTTCGGGACGGATACAGCTGGCGATTTTATTCCAATCAAACAGCTTCGCGAGAAATTTAATCGGCCTCGTTACGAACCCCCTTTTGAGCAAGATGATGATAATGATGATGATAGTGATTCATAACATAGATTTTCTTTTCTCTTTGTTTTTTTCCGGTTTGTTATGTTCATGTTTAATTGTTGATATGTATTGTTTTACCGGTTGTGATAATGAAATTATGAAACTTTTATCTGATATAGTGTGATTATTGTTTAGTTGCACTCTCAAATTAGAACTAAAATAAACAGAACTATGTGTTCATATATAATTCAATTTTTTTACTGATAGGTGATTCATAAGTTGGTTCAACAATTCAATTTCCAAATTCTAGAGTTTCAGTTGAATGTATAAACCAAATTAAGATGATGGAGAAAACTGAAAAATTAAAAATTCTACATTTTCAGCTACATTACCTAACAACAAAAATAATAAGGACGGTAAATTTTGCAAATAGATTCGTTGAGTCATGAAGTAGCTAATTTTGATTATATTGATAGCAAAAGATCAAAAGACAAGAGGTCGGGTTGTACTTGGTTTACCGGTTAATCTCTTGAGGCGTGCAAGCATTGTAAAACAACTATTTTTTAATCCGTCATGTCACAATGAAGTACCAGAGTTTGTAGTAAGTTTGATAACAAAAGGTTTATCCAAATCATATGGATATATTCCTCATAATCCATTCGAATCGTTCGAATCTGGATATATTCCTCATTTAATTGTGATTCAATGTCATTATTCCCAAAAAACTTTTTGAATCAAATGATTATTGATAAAAAAAAAAAGATAACAAATAACTAAATTGTATAATGTTAGAAATTGCATTATAAACCAAAATCATGTGATGATTGTTAGAGAATTGCAAAATTTTGTTATAAAATCGTGTTATATCATTAATACTCATTACCACGAGTATTCATTAATCCACATAGTTTCTACAAATTTGAATACCTTTTCACCCATGATCCAACTTTATATTATTTTCAATACAAGTTAAAAACTTCTCCTCTAATGTTCTGTCATATATTAAAACCATACATTTCAATTCTCAATTTATATGACAGCATATCTCAGCTCAGGCCACAAAAGCCCAAGATTTTAATTCCAACAAAGCATCATTAAAATCTCAGAAACCAATTCCACCTCATACAACCAGGAATCCAAAGCCCCGGAAACCAATTCCCAACTTCCCTTCTCCAACAAACAAAACCTCTCTTGTCAAAACACTGAAACCCTCATCCTCTCCTCCGGCCATGGCGACGCCGCCCGAGCCTCCGCCGAAGAAGCGGAAGCTTCTAGAAGCCTTAAACGATTCTTCTTCTCCTTCTCCTGAGATAGCGCGCAAAAGTAGAAACAAAGACGAGCTGAGATCCTTGTTCGACTGTTACAAAACAATCCGAGCTTGCGTCGAGAAGAAAGATCTCCGTCTCAATTTAGAACAATCTTATCTCTCCCTCATTTCCTCCTCTCAAGGTCAGATCAAGGGTTTTAACCTCTCAGTTGACATTTTCAGTCACAATTTCGATTCATTTGATGAATCTGAAGTTCTATTGAGCTTAAAATGATTTAATTGTGATTTATAGGTTGTTCGAGTGTGCAAAGAATTGTGGCAGAGCTGATTCCTCGTTACGTTTCCTACTGTCCGACGGCAATTGAGGCGGCCAGTAAGGTTTCCATTAATATGTATAACTGGAGCCTCTCTTTGATTTCCAAAGGAGAAGATGTTGATAAATCGGCTTATTATACGGCCAAAGCTTGCATAATTGGTCTTACTGAAATTTGTTATACTGCGTCAAATGAAAGCTCATCTTTGGATGTGTTTAAAAGGGTTTTCAACTTTTTTGTTTCGAGTTTTGAGGGGAAAGATATTTATCGAATTGGGAGGGACAGGATTGAGAAATTGCAGGATCCTGTAGAGTTTTTGTATGAGATGAAAATGGAAAGTGAAGATGATAATGATGAGTGGAGTAATGAGAGGTGTTTGAATAAGTTGTTTGAAATTAGGGTTTTGAGCTTGTTTTGTATGTTTGTCTCTTCTCCGAAGAATTTGATTGAGGCTTGCTTTGGTGAGAGTGAGAGTTTGAGTAATGAAGCGGTTTATTTTATAAATCAGATTTGTCGTGATTTTAAGGGTGAGAAAGAGAGAGAAAATGATGATGCTGGAACCGGCTTGGCGATGAATGATAACTGCTTTTTGGAAATGGTAATATGAAATTAAATTAAAATATAACAAATTATCTTGTTTTAAATGTTGGTAATAGAGAAAAGAAAATAGCTGACTCAAATGATTATTACTTTGTTTTTACTTGCAGGTAATTAAAAGAGATTCGGCTTTTAAATCTTGGATTATTTCAAAGCAAAAGAATTTAAGTATTTCAGAAATTTCATCTCTTGTCGAAAGAGTTTTGAGTTCTTTACCAGAATCAATTGACGAAAAAGAAAGCGAGGTAATTTAGATTCAAAATATTCAATTTTTAATTTATAATAGTGACTTATATTCTAATTAAACATTTCATGTGCACAGGATGTTCCAATGGATTTAACCGAAGAATCCCCCAAAAACTCGCCTCTTAAAATCAACAATTCAACAGAAAATTTCCCAACCGAAAATAATCAAAAATCCAAAAATGAAAATATTTCCAACATTCCCACAAATAATAATAATAACTCCACACAGACCCCTCAAAACAGAATATTCGATTTTAACCCAACTGGAGTCTCCAGTTTCATAATCTCAGCCTCAAAAGAGCTCTGGATAAGCTATCAAAACACCAACGCGTCAGAACTTTCTCTCAGGTCAAAATTCGAGGAATTCGGTCAAATAACCAAATTCCAATTTTACCCCCGTAAAAAATTTGCGGTAATCGAGTACAAAAACATTCACGACTCGGTAAAAGCTCATTCATTCATGCAAGGCTGTTCAATTTTCGGCGGAAATTTAAAAGTGAAGTATTTAGACAAGGGTTTAGGGTTTAACGGTTTTACTGAGGGGTTAGCAATAGGAGAGAGTTGTTTTTTGTATGTGGGCAACGTGCTGAGTCAGCAACAGAGAGATGAGATTTTGAATGAATTATCGCGTAGCGGGTCGAAATTACCCGTTTCGGTTAAGGATCTGAAGAGTGAGAATGCGGTTTTGATGGAGTTCGGATCCGCTGAAGAGGCTGCTGTAGCGAAAGCAAGAATCAGGTTGAGAAATAGTGGAAATGACAATTTTGCCCCTGCACGGTTAGTTAGTTTTCAATTTATTAATTTTTTTGTAAATTGTGTTCTTCATAAATTGCCGCGTGATTTTGCTATTTGTATTTTTTATTTTATTTTATTATTTGTGATTTTATTTTTGTTTTATTTGTGATTTTATTTTATTTTATTTTACTATTTGTGATTTTATTTAATTAATTAATTTATTTTGGTTTTATTTAGGGCTATGAATGTGTCATCGCAGAACGATTATTATCCCGCTCAGCAGCAATCTCCAATGCCTAGTAGCACTGATACTCCTGGTCCACATACACCGGGTCCACATACACCAGGTCCACAAGTTTTCCGGCCCAACTGGCCAACAGATCCTTCCTATCCCTCACCTTCTCAAGCACCACACGCTTGGCCACACAGATCTCATCCAATCCGGCCTCCTATCGTTCCGCCACCTGTCTCCCCCTCCTTCCGCCCTCCTTATCCTCCGACCAATCAGATCTCGCCACGTGTCGTCCCGCCTGGATCCTTCCGGACTCCTCTCCCTTTCATCCCCTCTTCAGTCACGCCTTTGTCTCAAATTCCGGGGGCTTCTTTGCAAGAGAAAATAATTCCGGGGACCTCTTTGCAAAATTTCAACAGGCTGCCGCCTCCTCCTGTTGTTGTGCCGAGTTTCGCAGCGCCAGCTCAGCAAGTGTTGAATGGGGATGAGATTGGGAATAATAATAATAAATGGAGGGGCGTTTTGACGAAAAGCGGGGTTAATTATTGTACTATTTATGCGGTGAGAGAGGAAAGTGAGGCGTGTAGGTATGTGAACGGCGCTTCTGAACCCAAAGAGTAAGTATAAGGGCTTTTAACTAAAATTGTATTTTTCATTTTATTATTAATAAATAGATTGGTTATTTGTTTATTTATTATTAAAAAAATGTTGGCTGTGTAGTTGGCCTAGCAAGTTGGATGTTACGAAACGGACTGATTTGAAGAATGTTAGGACGACTTTTTCTAACTTCCCAGCCAGTAAAGTAAGTATAATTTCCATTCTGTTCAAGTTTAGTGATTTTTTTTTAAATTTAAATGGAACCATACATATACAAATATGTAGGTTTGTAAGGTTATATATGCAAAAAAAATAATCCTTTTTATACCTTCCTTGCTTAATTTCCACAGAGGGAGGTCTGTAGATTACTACCAACATCAGCCAGTGACCAAAAAGGAGTAAGCAAATATTTCTTTACATTTCATTTACTAAATCATTATAACATAGGGGCATTTTTGTAATTTTCTTTGTTTTTGTGTGCAGTTGGGTGATTTCATAGCGTACTTGAAGCAGAGAGAATGTGCGGGGGTGATAAAGATCCCCGGAGCGAAACCCATGTGGTCCCGTTTACTATTCATTTTGCCTCATTCTATTGAGACTTGCAAAATGTTGGGGATTAATCCGAGCCCTAGTGAGTGTCTCATTGCTTTGGTTTTGCCTAAAGATGCCAACAGTTCTGAATGAATGATGGGGTTTTAATCGTGGGTTTGTTTGTTTGAAAATAGTAATAAATGTTGAGGGTTTGTGTGCAATGTTATTGCACTTGGACCCATTTTTGGGTAGTTTTGTATGTATAGATCTAGATGCTTTTGCTGTTATGAAGGTTATCGTAAGGTTCTTGGACTAATAATTTCTTGTTTTGGTTAAAAAAAAAATATACTTGTTTTGCCAAAATAGAGTTTTTTTTGTGAGGCAGTTGATCTTCATTTTTACGTGTTTTTGGACTATTACTTGAAAATCAGGTATTGATGATGAATGATTTTATTTTCAATGCGTGAAAATCAAAGTCAATAAATAACATGAAACCATAAAATAACAAAAATACGTCAAAACCGTTCTTCAATAAATAATGTGAAAGCAAAATACAACAATCCGTCGATGGTGCATGTTACCCTTACATTAAAAAAAAAAAAACCAACATCAAAGCCAAACTGAAAATCAAATCACTCAACACCTCAACCGCCTCATTTCACGCATAAACAAAACAAGGGCAAAACCACTTAACACCTCAATTAAGTCTTCTTATCAGGCGGGCCGGTTCCGCACCAATAATCTTGCGGCACATCGAGTCCGACTTTTCTGGCCTCTCTTGCGCACCAATTCGCGCAATACCGTTTTGGTGGCGGCATGTTAGTTACGTATTTCCAACACTGAACGAAACATTCACAGTAAGTGTGTGCATGCGCTGAGCTGGCAATAAAAAGCGAGGAAATTGTCAGCATGATAAATATCGCGGTGACGGCTTTGTTTGAAGCCATTGTGTTGAAATTTTAATTAATTTTTTGGGTTTTAATTTTTGAGATTGTAGTGAATGGATTGTTGGTTGTGGTTTGAGAGGGGCTTTGGAGTGGTGTTTTATATGAAGGGTTTTAGTTTGTTAAATGTTTCTGTTGTTACAAAGTAGGAATATGAATTGTATAGCGCGTAGTGTAATGAGGGAAATACAAATAAGTTGTTCAAGCCAATGTTCTCTGTTGAATGATGGTAGTTAGTTAATGGTAGTAAACTAACTGGTAGTTAGTTAAGCTTCACGCAAAATTTTTTTTACTTTTTTTGCATATTAGCTCCAAACAAATCTGAATGTCAAACATGCAAGACCTTAATCTTGTTAGAAGTGCTGGGGGAAAGTAATATTACGACTCAAAATGGTATATTTGGCAGACAAATAAGTTATAAATTTAGAATTAAAAAGGTATCTTGGTACTCAAATATGTATTTCTTCTTCCTATGCTTCTGGTTTTAGTTCCGCCAAGTCAGCACTCAGCACCAGCATGGGACAGCTTTTTTGAGCTATTTTTGAATTGAATGAAATGTGTACTTTGGATTACAAAGGATGAGGGTTTATAATTTTATGGAAATTAAGTTGACGAAACTATCATTAGAAAACCCAAAGTACTTTGAGAAATATGGATGATTTCTCATCTGACTATTATTAGATCATTATTATTTAAGAGCAAATAGTCCTCTAACATAGTTGCCGAGTGTCTTGCTTGGGATGCTAGAGTTTCGGGTCGAATCTCATATGCACCAATGAGTGGAGTATGCACATTTTTTCTTTCTTTCTTGCAAAATGTTTATCACTTGAGAAACTTCAAAAAAAAAAAAATAATTAAGAAATTGCTGTTAGGAAATAAGTCAGTAAACTTAGAGCAATGCGTTTATTACTAGAAAATTGCATAACAATTAGAAAATTCAACTATTCTTTTAAATGAAAAAAATCACAGTAATACGAAAAACTCCTAAAATCGCAAACTATTATTTTATCACCCGGACCAACTCTAATTGACGGGCATAGATCTCGACAGAGTAGCTATTTAAATCATAAAACTCGATAATTTTAGGGTGGAATAACATCAGAAGAGAGAAAATTCAAAAGCCATGGATTGAATTACGGAGAGATTTTTTGTTGAAAATCGAGATGCGTTTATTTCAGTAGACTTAGGACATGAGACTGGAATAAGAGGGGGAATTTCATTTCACTGGTTAATATACCCAGGATATTAAACCGAAATACAAGGATTTTGTTTCTCAATTTACCGATTCTTGAGATTTCTACTCAAATCACAGAACTAAATGAGCTATGTAATAATTTTGTCATAACGTATTTTTTAGTCTATTAAACAAATAGGAAACTCAAATGATCAAAATGATTGATTAGATTTAGAAAAGAATTTCAAATTCGTTGTTAAGGCATTCTTCTCTTCTTTTTTACCCAAGGCATGAAACAACAAGATTCTCATTAAGAACTCCACTACAAATTAACAATTCAACAACTCAATCTTGAAATTAAATAATACAACATTTCGACTGATCAATCACAAAAAGATGGTCAACAACACATCAAAACAAGGACAATAAAACACTTCTCACACTTCAGTGCCCTTTAGTTTTAGTCGGTCCGATTTTCGTAACATGATCCAACGGGCCGGTCCCGCACCAGACATCTCGCTCCACAGCAACTCCAGCTCTTCTAGCGGCATGAATGCACCAATTCGAGCAGAACCTCTTTGGGGGCGGCAATCCAGCTACGTATTTCCAACACCAAAACATTCACAATATGTGTGCACATGCGCTGTGCTGGAAACGAAAAATGAGGATATCATCAGCATGAGAATTATTGTTGTTACAGCCTTGTTTGAAGCCATTTTTGAGTTTGTCTTTTGGGATTGTAGATTGTAGTTTGAATTGTTAATGGATGATTTTGTGATTAAGGAGATCCTATGCAATGGGATTATATATAAATTGTTGTTGGAAAGAATTTGAGTTTGTATATGTAACAGGATAATGTCTATTATTAGGGTTTTGGTTAATTAAGTTTTTTGACTTGGAGTCCTTTTTAATATAATGAGGTCTAGACACAATAAGTTGTTGAAGCCTGTTTTGAGAGCTGGTAGTTAATATTGGAAGTGAAATAACTAAAGGGAGCTACAATAACTATAAGATGGTGCGTGCAGAGACTAGATTTCTGATTTACATAATATTTGATGTTTTAATTATAATTCAGACCTAACTCTTGAATTATTGTAATTTAGTTAATCAGTTACGTGGTGACATGCTTTTAACATTTTTTTTAAACGTAAATATGGCTGCTTATTTATCAGATATTTCGTTAATAAATGGAAGGAAGGAAGCTTTTTTTTGCCACCTATTTGATTTAAAATTTTGGAAAATGTGGAAACATGATGGTACTGTAGCACGACGGCATTGTAGATATACTGTTTTTCCATTTTATATACTGTTTTTCTTATTTTATATACTGTTTTCATTTTTTATGTATATATTATTATTAGAAAATAAATTATATATGTTGTTATTGGATCTGTCATGAACAGTTGTACTATAGTACTGTCGTGTTCTATCAGGTCCCTAAAATTTTTGTTTCATGAAATTTGAGCGTCCCTATCAAAAAAAAAAAAAAATGAAATTTGAACGTACTAAGAGAAAGAAATGAAAAAATCATGCTACGTACGCTATTCATCACATTGTCATGAGATATATGTTACATTTTTTTATGACTAAACATGCAAATATCACCTCCAAAAATTAATGAATAAATTAGTTAATCAATTAAGCAAAGCCTTTTTCTCCTTTATGTGCTTATATATAATTGCATTTCTACTGGTTGCTGAGATTCACCAAACAACTAAGTTATTCTCTTAAATTCTATTATCAGCGAACTATAAGTTCAACAATTTAATCATGCTTGAATGTGAAATATACCAAACTAATTAGGATGATGGAGGAAGCTGAAAAGGTAACTAAATACACTAACATTATTTAATAAAGTAAAAACATCCAATCATAAAGTTTGTACAGCTATTGGTCAATCTCAAATATAGCAAGTTTTTATTTTGATGGCATGCAGTAATCTCAAGTAGACACGGATTTTGGGATTGGAGCGGAAATTGTGCGTTGCGGACATTCAAGTAACGGGCATTCTATGTCCTATTTTTTCTCCGTTGGTTCTTGTTTGATGAGGTGATAAAACATGGATAGATGCAAAAATGTCAGAGAAGATTAATGAAATTCGGGGACATGTGAATAATGTCATCATTATATCTTGCCTTCTCTTCTTCCTAAATGAATGAGACCAAGGACTACGAAAGTCAAAATGACACGAAAAAGTGCTCATTTCTAGGCCCAAACTATAAATGGGGTCACAAATTCGAGCAGCGATACTGATAGAAAGAGGGTCAAACAAGCTACAACAGTTTTTGGCACCAACTCAATAAGCATAATGATGAAATAAGCTACTTCTACTCGCGAAGCTTCATTTATATTATTTTCTAATTCATTATGCATTAAATACACTTAAGAGATATATGTTTACAATAAATAAGATTTACATCCCAATTCAATAAAAAAAAATATTTACATAATTATGTGTGTATTATTATTGAAAACTTATAAAGTAACAAGAAAATGGTGATAAAAGCTGAGTAAGATAAACCAATAACAAATGCCGAAAACACATGTTTTATCAATAATTAAATAACAACATTGTTCTACTCCGAAAGTACAAAAAATAAACATAGAAGCTTATTTCTTTAACCCATTTTCGATTGGAATTATCTTTAAAAATTCAGTAAGTTTTATTAATAATTTCCAACCTAAATTTTGGAACCAATTCAAAGCAAAACAGCCAGAATGAACTGCGCTGGATGAGACCCACAGTCAATTGTCATTAGAAAGCTTAGACACAACGGACAAAATTATAAACCTATATGAGTTCCTATCATTATACAATGTCTCAATAAATAAATAAATGATGAAATTCGTTGGCACCCAATAAGCATTCTTGTCATGTGAGAGAAATCCTGCGGTGATCACGCCATTATTCACAGTGGGAAAAAGATACAAACTCCTTTTTCTTTTCTCCCCCATCTTCTTCCCAAACCAAACACACAACTCTGGTAAGCCAAAACATAACTCTATGATAAACGAAAATGAAATATGATGATTGAGTGTGAGTGGATTAAAATGGATGGAATAGTAAACTAGTAGTGTATTTCTGGTCCGTATCCAGTGCAGTATCCACTTTCTAGAGGCGTAACCGCGTTACATGATTAGTGTCATGCAAAGTCACCGCACACTCATACTGCACATGACCCTCTTTAATTACTACTCAACTCTCCTTTTCCCTTCTATATACCTAGTCCACACCAATTATGTTGTAAAAATATAGAAACCAAACAATATTATTACGTGAACGTGAGACTGTGACAGTATGTGGCAATAATTGTACGTACATGAACCAGGTTTATGTATATAATTATTTCTCTTTTCTTATTCTTCCCGCCTTGTATAGTCTCGCTCTTAAAACGGCCCTTCACATTCCTCTCGCTTCATCTTCACTCTGCCTCTCTTCACTTTTCTCCGCACTTCACTTATCTTCTCTCTTCTGATCCTCTTCTCTTCTTTTTCTTCTCTGTTTTAAGAAAAATGCGGCTCGTTTTTCTATCAGTTTACTTAGTACTGTTGATATCAGTTTCATTGGCCGACGATCCATATAGATATTTCACTTGGACTGTCACTTACGGTCCCATTTCCCCTCTTGGAACCCAACAACAGGTTTGCATTCCTCTCCTTTTCTATCAATCCTTTTTTTTTTCAAATTAATTATGTAGAATAATTACAAGATTTGCCACATAAAAAAATTATGTAGAGCATTAGTCATTGATTCTTCAGTTTCAAAAAAAAAAAATAGTCATTGATTCTTAATCTTGAACTTTACAGGGGATATTGATCAATGGCCAGTTCCCAGGCCCTCGAATCGACTGTGTCACTAATGATAATATTATTGTCAATGTAATTAACAAGCTTGATGAACCCTTTCTCGTAACTTGGTACTTATGTTCTTTCTTTAATCTTTGACCAAATCTGAAATTTCAAATTTGTTCACTCTTTCATCATTTCATTTCCAAGTTCTAACACCATTGTTGTTCTGATCTGATCTTTTAGGAATGGAATCAAACAGAGAAAGAACTCATGGCAAGACGGAGTTTTGGGCACAAACTGCCCAATCCCGCCCAATTCAAACTACACATACAAATTTCAAACGAAAGACCAAATTGGTACTTTCACGTACTTTCCAACTGTCGGTATGCAAAGAGCTTCAGGAGGATTCGGAGCCCTGAATGTGTACCAAAGACCTCAAATCCCCGTACCGTATCCAAAACCGGACGGAGATTTCACATTGCTAATTGGAGACTGGTACAAGGCCAGTCATAAAGTAAGTTCCTTTTCTCTGCGGCATTTCATCTAACAGTGTAGAATTATTTTTTTAAGGAGAATTATTTGTTCTTTAATTAATTTTAAATTGTGTAACAAACTTCATGAACTTTTTAGGTTTTGAAGCAAAGATTAGACATGGGAAGATCTCTTCTCTTTCCTGACGGACTGCTCATTAATGGAGCTCAGCGACCATACTTTGTTGGAGATCAAGGTAATACACAAATTTGATAGAACCTATTTCCTCAAAAAAGAAAGAATTTCGATATAAAATTCACAATTGGATCATAAATCTCACATTTTTTTTACAAATTATTCAGGAAAAACGTATCTGTTCAGGATCTCCAACGTGGGTTTAACAACCTCCATTAACTTCAGAATCCAAAACCACACTTTAAAACTAGTTGAACTAGAAGGAACTCACACTATACAAAACTCATACGACTCCATCGATGTACACGTGGGCCAATCTCTAGCTGTGTTGGTCACATTAAATCAAGCACCGAAGGATTATTACATTGTCGCTTCGACCCGTTTCACCCGTCGAGTGCTGACTCAGACTGCAGTCTTGCATTATAGCTGGTCGAGTGGGAGTCTTGCTGGACCCGTTCCACCTGGACCAACGTATCAGATCCATTGGTCCATGAAACAAGCCCGCACATTTAGGTATTACTTGTTATTATTATTATTTTGACAACAAATCATTATTGTCAGTAGTATTATTATCTGTAGTCAAATCTACTCTCTAAGCCGCACGGATTTGTCTCTAAAAACAAGTCTACTATCTAAATTCAAATCAGCAATTAAAGAATGTTAACAATTTTGTCTATCATATAAAATTGATATTACGGTCGGATTCTATGTATGTATTATTTATTGTTGTTTTCTAACTACTTTTTTTACATATATTAAAATGAAAATACATATAAGGTGATATTTTTTATATATTTTTATTATTTAAATAGGTGGAATTTGACTGCTAGTGCGGCCCGGCCGAACCCTCAAGGATCATACCACTATGGTTCCATTCTCAAACAAAGATCCTTAATACTTGCCAACTCAGCACCGTTAATCGCCTCAAAGCAACGCTACGCAACCAATGGCGTATCATTTGTAATTCCAGAAACACCCCTGAAACTCGCGGATAATTACAATATTGCCAATGTATTTACTTGGGATAGCATTCCGATTAATCCGATAAACAGCCAGGCTGTACTTGGCACGCCGGTTTTCAGATTTAATTTACATGATTTTATAGAGATTATTTTTCAAAATACGGAGAATAATATTCAGAGCTGGCATCTTGACGGATACGACTTTTGGGTTGTTGGGTATGTTTTGTTAAACCAGTTTACTAATATTAATTGTAATTAGTTTACTTTCTTTATTAACATTTTATATAATTAATATTATTGTTTTTGTCTTATAGATACGGTTTTGGTAAATGGACCGATAATATGAGGAAGAGATACAACTTAGCTGATGCAGTCACAAGACACACAGTACAGGTACAAAATACACACTAAATTTATCCAATAAAAAAATATTTGAATTTAAATATATTTTAATAAATTTTTTATTTTATTTTGATATTATGTAGGTATATCCGAATGGATGGTCGGCAATACTGGTATCGCTAGATAATGAAGGGATGTGGAACGTAAGATCGGCAATGTGGGCGCGACAATATCTTGGCCAACAATTTTATATGAGAGTTTGGACTTCCCAAAAGAGTTACTCAAATGAGTATGATATTCCTTCAAATGCATTGCATTGCGGAAAAGCAATCGGTCTTCATGCTTAGATGATTTTACAGTTATTTAGAATTGTAATTTCTTGTTATTAAGTGTTGATTTGGTCACAATGGGGTGACTGAAATTAGGAATAATATTTATGAATGTTGAATGAGAATTGTTTGGTCGAATTATGTTTTGTGTTGTAATGTAACATTAATTATCTTCCTTGAATAAAGTTGCTGATTATATGTATATATACCGACAATTCAACAAGGGAAAAGAGGAAACTGATGTAGAACACTTTTGAAGTTATTTTCCTTTGCTTTTCTTGTTTCCTATGTTTAGAAGAGATTTTTCTAAAAACTATAAAATCAGCAGTAGTAATGCTTGATACAATACAAAACACACAAAATCTCACCTAAATTTGTACCGATCAAATCAGCTCTCTTCAAAATCTTGTGAAGTCGAAGAATATATAGTTGCATATATTATATGTATGCACAATATATATAGAACTGTATGTTAAGTTTGCTCTGTTTTTTCATCTTTTTGCTCTATTTTTTCATCTCCCTGCTCCACAATTTGACTTGAAGGGAGCTCGACTTGGCCTCCCCAAACCCTAATTCTCTCTTCTGCTAAATTGGCCTTCATCCCAACATATTAGAATCAATTAAAACCAGTTATAAAAGGAAAAATATAAAAGAACATACAAAAAAAATTAAATTAGAATTTTGTAGAAGCAATACCTCTTTTTGCCACTTTGTTCTGTATGTGATAATAAGCAAAATAACTGTTTGTAGCACTGTACCAATTAATATACCTGTCCAAATTCCCTGCATGAAATGAAAAAAAATATGAGAATATTCTAGTCATAAATTCTTCACATGAAAAATTCTAAAATCACATGATAAAATTTGTCATACAGTTGCATTCATCTTAAGTTTGAACCCAAAAACAGCTCCAAGAGGCAAACCAACCAAATAATAACTTCCAATATTTACAACCGCAACTAAAGATTGCCATCCAGCTCCAATCGCCACTCCTATAAATATCAATTACCCCATCAATTTATTCAAAAAAATTATATTTATTAACATATCCATTTATGAAAAAAAGAAAAATAATAAATAAATACCTGACAGAACAGGTTGAACGCTATTTAGAAATATTGTGGCGGCCAAAAGATACCCTAATTTTGAAGTTTCTTTGATCAAATCAGGTTCGTCAGTGAAAAACTTTGGCAGTTGTTTCCTCCCAATTAGAACTATAACTGTGAATATTAATCCGATGAATGCTGATGTGGCAGACGCAATTATTACTGAAAATTTCGCGGCTTTTGGATGATTGGCTCCAAGCTCATTGGACACTCGTACACTAACAAAAATAATTAAATAAGTTCTAATTTAAATTTGAAAAATTAAGATATAGTTACAAAAATAAATAGACAAAAATGTTTACCTCACTGCGGCATTGAAACCAAGTGCGACCATCAAAGTCCACAGAAGATAATTCATGCTGTATGAATTTTAATTGATTAAAATTAAATAATATATGCAAAGAGGAAATAATTATTAAACATCTTCATTTCTAAACTAAACACTAACCAAATTGAAATTGCACCGATTTGCAACTCTGGATTTTTCAACAAACCGACCAAAATAATCACTGCCGTGTAATACCAAAGCTCCAAACTACAACACCAAAACAAAAAAAAATAAAAATAAAGAAAACACACTAAAACAACCAATCAAATCAAGGACAACAAAACAAAACTCAAAACTAACCATAGCATGATAGCAGAAGCGAGCGACAACCTAACAAAAGCACCCAAGTTCTTGAAAGCATCCCACGAAAACCCGGTCCAGGAATCTGGGAAAAACCCGGAAACCAAATACAGGATTTGTCCCAAATTAATCAGCCACCACGAGACGTTTCCTACCATGGCCGCGCCAAACAAGCCTTTCCCCATTTTAGTAACAAAAATCCAGTTTAACAAAACGTGGATTCCTAGCACGAATCCCGCGATAGCCGTCATCACCCAAACCCGGCTTTGGGATTGGTAGAATTTTTGTAATGGGAAGTTGAACGCATAGGCGAAGAGTTGCGGTAGGGCCCACTTGGTGTACCTGTGTGTTATTTTGTTATATATATATGTGATACGATTTAAATTTTGATGATAGTTTTTTTAGAGTGAAAAGTTTGAGAGTACCGGCCGGCGGCTTGAGAGATGGGTTTGGATTGGTGGAGGAGAGAGAGGAGAGGAGAGGTGAAGAGGTAGATTGGAGTGAGAAACAAAGCGGTTGTGAGACAGATTATCCATGAGCGTTGCATGTAGATTCCTAGCATTTGGAATTGGTCAGCGCCGACCGCTTGGCCGCAGAGAGTTTCTAATGCACTTCCCATGCCTAACTGTAGGAAAAGAAATATCGAATATCTTAATTAAGAAACAATTACGAAAATTTAAATGAAATGTATTCTATTTTCTTTTAATTACAGGTCTTCGTGTAGTTTAGTATTATTTGTTCCATGGTACAAAACTAGGGTAACTTTATGGAAATATATTTATGAATGGAATGGACTAAAAAAACACAAAAATCAGCATTTCTTGCAATAATAAAAGATGGAAAAAGTTCATAAAGGATCAAAATAGAATATTCATGAAAGAAGATTCAACACTAGGCATGAGAATAGAAGTTCAAACAAAAATAGACTAAATCAGCAAGCAAACAGCTCCGAAATGAAATCACACTTCCTCCAAAATCAAACAAAGAGACAACTTAATGACATAACATAACAAATTTATTTCATTGTTACACTATCCAAGCAAATATATCATTTAAAATTACCAAAATGCCATAGACGAAACCCTCAATGACATTTTCAACAACTGCGACCGCATCAAGCTCGATCTCGCCTATGTGGCCTACGAACGCAACGGTTACAAAACTGATTGAAAACTCAAACACTTGAGTCAGAATTACAGGAAGCGCGATATGCCACGTCAGCTTCAACTCAAACCATATCTTCTTCATCAGTACCATTCTCTCCATGATAAATCCAAAAACAAACACTCCTTTGTTTCTAGTTTGTAGATTATATATTCTCTCCAAAGAGATCACGTATATGCAGCGAATTTCAAAATGTTGTAATCATTGTGTTATTTTATATTTTCATCATTTGGAAGTTGGCAAAGATAAGTCGTAATATAGGGGCCCTTCAGAAATCATACACAGTGCTCTAGTCTCAGTCTCAGCAGGTGTGTTTGGCAGGTTGTTGGCTATATATTTGAATTTGACCTCTGTTTTTAAGTACTAAATATAATAATGATGAATCATTATGTATTAAAAAGGAACATATGTAAATATTATACGAATTGTTGATGGCTCCAAATGGAAGGCGAAGATTTTAATAAAAAGCTATTAAGACTAGGTACTATTAATATTGTATAATATTAATTTAGTATGCTTAATAAATTTACAATATCTTTGGCTAAGTTAGTATTATTGTAGATTTCATAAGCAAAGACAAATTAGAGAGACAAGTCTCAACTGCTTTTTGACTAAACAAGTTGAATACATCCTGTATTGTGCTCCCGTGCAGTGATTCATGTTGCGGGTCAAATTGCGTTTGAAACATGACTCGTTATATGAATCGCTGCATGATAGATAGCATAGAGACAATACAGTCAATTATTGTTTTTTGGTAAGTAAACTCAATTAGTTGGATATCTAATTCTTCCTCTGTTTGATTTTTAGTCCTTAGCTTTGGCCACTTCCACCAAATTAAGATTCCTCATTTGATATTTTGCTTAGTAAAAAAAACATATTGCTTCTTCACTCAACAAAATTGACCACTTTAGCCTATATATCATTTTATAATTTATTTTATATATTATTTTATTGAATCCCACCTTTTAGATATAGTATAACTAATTAATCATATACTGAAAAATAGTATGACTAGAAGAAAATCATTTATTGTTCCATTCCATGTGCAAAAAATTCTCTTTAAAAAAAAGCATATTTTTTGCCTTTCACTAAGGCCGAAACAGAAACCGGACCCACAAAAGAAATATAGCCCAGTGCCTTTATTATTAGTTAGTCGAGGTAGAAATATATCATGTTGAAAAAGTAGAAATATATCAATTAAAAATGCTTAAAGACTACTAAACATTCCCTGTTTGTAAAATATGGTAAAATATATCCGTTCGTAAAAGAATTATTACGAGAATTCCGTAGGCGAGGCCTTCGATGAAACCCTGAGCGATGGAAACGGCGGCGAGCTCCAGCTTACCGAGATGGCCGGCGAAGACGGTGGTGACTAACGAAATCGACTGCTGGAGAACCGCCGTGAAGATCACCGGAAGCGCGATTCCCCATAGCAGCTTCTTCTCCTCCCAAATCTTCCTTCCAATTCTCTCCATCATCTCTCTGCTTCTTCCTTTCTTCCCTCTTTGACGTGGGTTGTAGGGTTTTGGGGAGGAATGGAACAGTGGAAATGGTAACTTATACGTAAGGGTTTAAGCTGACACATCGGAGAAGGAGAGACACGTGTAGCTTGCATGGCGGTTGGTAGGTTTTGGTTCTTTTGGTCAACTTTTGAAACATAAGTCGTAGAACTCAGACCAGCAGCTTTATTTATTGATTTTTGTTGTCAACGGGATTATACGTGGTCAACAGCAAGAGTATTTATTTGGATTAGCCTACGGACAATCAAATTAAATGACACGTTAGCTTTTCAGACATAAATTCTTCTCCAACTGCAATGCAATATTTGGATTAGGCTACGGGCAATTAAAAGCCGAAAAAACTGCAATGTTTGGATTTGTATAAGGTTGCGGCTTTTCTTTTTCTCAATTTTGTTTTGGGAATAGTTTTATGCAATTTATTAGAACCTGTAAAGTCAATATATCTTTTTGCGCACACACTATATAATCTGTTTCAGTACATCATCTTAATAAGGCACCATTTTATACCAATCAGTACTTGACAATTCATCACCATAATATTCATGAAAAAAATTACACCACCTAATCACAATTTCCTACCATTTCTTGATCAAAATGACAAACAATCAATTCCCATGAAGGCAAACAACAAAACAAAGCCAAAAACAAGCAGATAAAACAATTCCATTACCAGATAAACCCATCATTATGCACCACCCTAAAAAAACACACTCACCACAAACACCAACTCACACACACCCTATTCAAACAATCACCACCACAAACAAACTAAATTCCATCCAAACAAACACAAACCCTCATTAATTATTAAAACGCGAGAAGACTCGCAACAACAAGAACTCCGACCAAAACCAAGAGAGCTTTCAAGTACGCGTCGGCCTGATGATGATGATGATGATGTGTGTGGGCCCCACCCGGTCCGCCAGCCTGGCGCGGAAATCCGTGCGCGTGCTGCCATCCGTGCAACGAGTGCCCGTATCCGTACGGAAATCCCGCTGCGGGTCCGTAAGCAGCCGCATGTGGAAATCCATGCACCTGATTAAAAAAATTAAATTTAAGAAATAATAATGATGGCATGTACCCCTGCAAAAAAATCATAATTTCAGATATACCCCTGCAAAACGTAAAATATCACCAATAATGCCCCCAGATAGCTAAAAAACTATCATCATTCATCGTCATGCATTTTTATATGAGTGATTTTGTAGGGGAATTGGTGATATTTCACTTTTTGCAGGGACACATGAAGTTGTGATTTTTTGCAGGGGTACTTGTGTAATTTGGTCATATTATGTGATAGTTTTGTTTTTGTATGACAATTGGATTTGGTATTTCAAATCAAATAACTCAACAGACGTAGATTCTGACTCTAGAATTAATTCTAGACAACTTTATATGACAGTCAGGCCTAGTAATTTAAATTATTTGAAATTAGTTTAAATTATTTTGAAAGTATTTTAAATTCGGAGTAGGAATTACATGGAAGAATTACTAGGTCTGACTATGAAATAAAGTTGTCCAGAATAAATTCTATAATAAGAGTCTATGTCCGTTGCATTATTTTTAAAAATTCAAATCAGCAATTTAAACAAAATATTACTTGATCTTGATATAAGAAAGACAACAGATCTGACTAACATATTAAACTACTCAGAGCTTATTTAACATTAAAATAAAACAAATTTCCAAAGAAGAAAATAAATAAATAAATAAAATAAATTAATTAATAAATAAAATAAAATAAAATAAATTAATTAAATCCCGGCACCTGAAAGCTGAGCAAAGGAAACAAGCCGCCAATAGCAGCGGAAAACGTATAATTCCCCCACCTCCCTGCCGGCCCCGGTCCACCCGCACCCGGTCCATGTACACCCGGTCCACCCCCCACGGCCCCCGCACCCGGTCCACCCATATACCAATTCCCCCCATTCCCAAACTGCTCCGCCTGCTGCGGCCTCTGCCCAGTCGGTCTACTCGGTATTTCCCTAGACCGGGTCCGCGGGTCCTCTCTGACTTTCCCTCTTCCGTAAAGAGGCACCAATTTCTCCTCTTCTATTAAAGCTTTGCAGACTGGGCATTCGGGCGAGTGAGCGTGGATGTGGAGCCACTCGTAGAGACACGGCCAGCAGAACAAGTGGCCGCACAGTGTTATGATTGGTTCCTGAGCGAGCTCTAAGCAGATGTTGCATTCGAAGCTTCCGGAAGATTCTTTTGGATTTGGGTTGGGGTTTGGGATCGTGTTGCCGTTCGTGTTGCTGCTCGTTGATTCGCCGAACCGGCTCGACATTTTGTCACCAGACCCTGTGTAAAGTACAAAGATTTTTGGAAAAAGTGTGGAAATTGACTTTGAGAGTATTGATTGAAGTGAATTTGTATGAAATTAAGTGAAAATGTTTGGAGTAATTTGATATAAACAGTGTAATATTTGGAGTAAATTTGATAAGCAATTATGACGAAATTATGGCTCAAGGAAGTAGGAAGTACAAATTCATATCCCCAAATGGAGAAAACGAGCTGAAATTAGCACAATTAAACAAGCCTTTGTCCTTAATTAAAAAGAGAAATCCCATGTTTCTCTTTACTAATTACCAAAAGAGTACACACTACCACGAAAAGAAACAGACCTAAATACTGAAAAAGAACAAGAGAAGAACTAAATCAACACAAAACGAAAACCCTAGGTAGATCACTGAGAGTGATACTGAACTCAGAAAAATTTCATCTACCAGAGAGAATTGAGAGAGAGAGAGAGAGAGAGGCCGTACACCGGGTTCAGGAGAGGAGAAGGAGCGGATCGGATTCAGCCAGATCGGAGCAACAAAAAAGATTCTGTTTTTTATATTTCTTTTCCATGTTTATTTTTGTTGTCTTTTTCTTCACAGTTTCGGTGTGAAGCATTTTTCTTCCTAGGCACGGACCATGATACAGTTCTGTTAGTTAGGTATATATTGATAATTAGTATATTAAATGAAGATATTATCAAATGAACTTGTTTATTAGATAGAATTAATATTTTTGTAGTTCATATTTTTTCTAAGGTATTTGTAATTATTATTACTGTTTATTTCTGTTAGACATTGTAATATTACAGTTTAATTGGAAAGTTGGAATATTTATTTGGAAAAATGGTGAAATAAAAAGAAAACTGTTGACAGGGTCTCGTTCCAAGTAAAATAAAATAACAAAATTAAAAAATATATATATTTAATTATATTGGGTTAACTATTGCAATAAAAAGAGGCCCAACAGTTTTATGGATCAATTAGTTTAGTGTTGGGCCTTTGGTTCACATTAGTTCAAAATTTCAGGCCCTTGTTATTATTTCACTACACTTTATAAGCTGAATAAAAATAGAAATGTCTGAGCCCGGGTTCGAACCGGGGACCTTTAGTGTGTGAGACTAACGTGATAACCAACTACACCACCCAGACTTTGTTGTTCCATTTCACAATATTTTTATCTATATTCTTTTATTGATGAATTTATATAAATATAATAATGATACCGTTATCATTAATGAACTAAAATCATTTTCATGATGGGAGTGAATTGATTATGAGGCATACCGGTTTCAGAGCATGATTGGTCATATTATCAACAGTCTTGATATAACAATTAGGCAGGGTTTTTTGTTCTGTTAAAGGCTTGAATATTCCTTTTTCAAAGTAACACAACACCTAAGTAGTCAAAAACATTGAAAGTCATGAGGGAATACTCATGTTTCCTTTTCAAAAATTAAAACTTGAATAGACAATGGAAAGATCAGAATTAGATGCCTCCAAAACGCTTTTTTGACAAAGTCTATAACCAACAAAAAGGGAAATTTTACAAATTCATTCAAGAAACAAAAAGATATCTATCACACATTTCACACACACAAAACAACAAAACAAAAGCTCACTTTTGCTCCTCCAGTAGATATTTATACTGTTCTCTTAACTATAATTAACCAAGATTATCATGCATGCATCTTAATTTCTCTTATCATTAAAAACATTAAAAAAAAACTAATCAATTTCGCTAATTTGCGGAAGCGGACGCATATAATGGTCATCATCTCTCACATGGCGATTACTATTACAAGCAAGTCGGATCCCGATTTGAACCCCAACCCGTTTCATCTTCCCCCACAAATCCTTCTTCTTCTCTTCATGACTGCCCGTCCTAACATGTTTTACGCTTTTCGTGCACTCCAAATAAGCCATTAAAAATGGATCATCTTGATCATCTAAAGATGGTGAAATTTTCTCAGGAGGCTGAAACGGGCAGGGCGGTAATGGAACGTAAAGATTGTGAAATGGCGGTTTAGGGTTTGATTTTAAGGAAGGTGGTGGAGGAAGCTTGAGGGTATTTTCTCTGGGGATTGGAATTAGGGTTTTTTCCTTTTCATTTTCTTTTTGAAAAGGGGTGCCTGGCTGATTTTCCCATGAGAAGGGGACTCTCTGTGTGATGGTTGTTTGAGTGTTAGGACTCATCTTTCTTTGTGTAAGAACAAAGAATTGATGGTTGTTTTTGGGTTTTTTTATAGACGAGGGATTTTAAGAGAGAGAAGAGAGAAGAGAGAAGAGATGTGGTGAGGTCATAGTTATGGTTTAGTTGAATGAATTTAATAGTTAGATTTTGTAAAATAAGAATTCTTGTTTGGTTTACTAGGATTTTTTAGGGAGACTTGCACAGTTGCACTTGCACTGTTCCAGGGGTAATCGCATCATCTCCATCTCCATTGACTGCACTTACTGGTTTAATCCAGTATTTATCTCTGCAGTAGGATCACAGTATTTTATACAACTCTGTTTTTGAAGAATGGAGAGGAGCTGACCATTTGCCGTGAGAGAATTGTTTTACGTATTGGTTCAAATATTGGTTGGTTAATGTTTGGATAAAAAGACTTTGGAAAATGAAAGGATAAAAGTGGGAAATAAGTAATGGGGGTGAATAATAGTCAAAAGACTCTAAGAAGGGTTGACCACCCATGGTTTTGACTGGTAGTGTCTGTCATTTTCTTTGAATCGAAAATCAACTTTTACAAGGATGAATGATTATTCATATTAAAATTTTATCTTAGTTCCCATGACAATCTAGTTATTAGCATATGCGTAAAGGTAAACAAGTCAAACATGATGTAAAAAGTTTTAAGCATGTCAAGTTCAAGTTATCCAATCTAAAAACGGCCGCATCTACGTACAGATTTCAACAACTTTGATATAGTACAATGCACTAAATAATTATTAATTACATACGTCTGAACATTTTACAAAATTATCATAATCTCCTTGATCCTATCAAGATCTGAGACTACATCAGTAAGATGAGCAATCTGCTTTTTATGCAAACAATTTCTAACTATTCGGACAGGATTAGGAAGGATTAGTAAACTCTTATTTACAAAAAGCAAATACAAACTCCAAAGTGGCATGGCCGAACAAATTTACAAAAAGACACGGCATTTAATCCATGTCAGAGCACACCAACAAAAAATGGAGGCACCATTTGTAATTTACACCTATGCCAAAAAGCAAAGAAAATTCAAAATCGAACATTCATATCTGATTAAAAAATGCTACGATTTGATATTTTGCAAAATGCAAGTACCACTAAGAAATAACAGACAAGATAATTCACCATTTTCTTAAAATCCTAAAACATAATAATCAGCAAGCACTAATCATGATTAGTGGGCTAATAATGCAAGTGCCCCACACAACATAACATACTCTCAAATCTAAATATAAACCCACTACTTAAAACTTTACATCCCTTAAAAACCCACAAAATATTAGAGCCAAACAAAACAAATATACCACCACTCCTAAGTCCTAAATCCACACACAAACCATTAAACCAAACAAATCCTTCTGACCGATTTACAAAACCCTACCTAAAACCACAACACAATCAATCAAACAAACAAACCCTAATTATACTATAAATGTTATGAGAAATTTCCATAATTTCTCTTTTACTGATTTCGGTTCCTTTCCTTCTTCCTCCTCTTCTTCTTCCTCCTCATTCTCTTGATTCCCTTTAATTGGAGTTTCAGAAATCTATCACAATTCAAACAAAAAAAATATTCAAAATAAAAACATAGAATAGGGTTTCTTAAATCTCAAATAATTAGGGTTTCAAAAATAAAAATTAACTTACTGGAATTATCTCCTCTAATTGCTCTTCATCATCCTGACGCAAACTACTCGCCCCTCCATTACCAACCTTCAACAAACTACCAATCCAAAATAAAAAAATAAAATAATATATATTTATCATAAAAAACAGCATTCATTTCATTAAAAAACATTATAAATATTAAATACCTTGAAGAAGCATCAACATGAGAACCATTAGTTCTCTGTTGCTTAAACCTCAGCCCAAACTCCTCATCATTATCATCATCATTAGATCTTTTCCTTCTAGAAGCTTCCTTTCCGTTTCCGTTTCCAGAATCTGACGCATCGCCAGCTGTACTTTCTGGAGAGCTTTTAAATATAACTTGCTTACATCTTCTAACCCAAGAGACAGGTGTCCCTTTCGATCCAGAACCTTCTAGAAGAACTCTCCTTTCTATTATAGAAATTTCCTTTTCTTTTTCTTTTTCCTTCTCCTTTTCACCCCCATTTACATCTAAAATGTTATTATTATTATTATTATAATCATAATCTTTAATTAGTTTTGTTTTGACAGGAGTTGATCTGAGTTTAGTTGAGGCGTACAACAAAGCTTTCCTTTCTGCTTCCTGATTCTCCGATTCTAATTCATTTAATTCCTTAATTTTCACATTTATCGCATCGCGATCCGTGCGTAAAAGCTCTCTCTGTTCCTTGAGTTTCTCCCTCTGTAAATTTAGAGAGTCTATCATCTCCTTTATTTCGTTGGTCTCTTTCTCTCTCTGAGACCTCACAAGGGAAATTTCCTCTCTCTCCTTTTTGAGTTTGTCAAATTCACTTTCTAAATGTTCGAATTGTTTAGAGATTGTTTCCTTTTGGGACTCTAAATATCTCGTTTCTTCTTCTCTCTTTCTCTCAAACTCTCTTTCTCTCTCCTTTAAATAAGACTCAACTTCTTCTCGCCTTGCGTTAACGCTGTTCTGTAACTCGGTTTTCTGAATCTCCATATCTCTCTTGAAATCCTCTCTTTCTCTCTCTAACTTGTTCAGCCAGGTGGTGTGCTCAGATTGGTTGGATCTCATGAACTCATCTCTCTCACTAGCCAATAACTCAGCGTTCGTTTTCAACTGCTCTCTTAGTTCCTCTTTCTCTCTCTTGATGCTCTCATGTTCGTTCTTCAAATGTTGAGTCATCCTCTCTCTCTCCTGTTCTAACCTCTCGGATTCTCTCACTAGATCTTCCTTCTTTTCATCAATCAATTCCCACTCAATCTCAAACCTTTCCTTTTCAGATTGTAATCTTTCCGTTTCAGCCAAAAGCTCTCTCTTTTGAGCCCTTAAACTATCAATTTCCACTTTCAACTCTCTCTCAAGGGAAAACAACTCGTTTCTCTCTCCTTCAGTTATCTCAATCTCCCCCTGAGTCCTCACATTATCCTCTCTTTCTCTCTCTAAATTAACCCTCAACTTCTCAAGCTCGATTCTCATGCATTGAATCTCAACTTTCTCTCTCTCCAAATTCTTCGACCTAATATCCTGTTCCTTCTTAGCCAGCTCAAGCTTTTCTTCACCTTCTTTTAATTCTCTCAGTTTCACACTCAACTCATCTTCTCTCTCCGCCAGGTCAGCAAACCTGACTTTCAAAACCTGCTCTTTTTCATCAAAACTGCTCAATTTCTCATTAAACGATGCTTCTAAATCAGCCAACGAAATTTTTCTCTCCTCAATTTCCTCCTCAAAAATCGCTCGCCTTTTTTCCAAATCCGATTCAAATTCAATCTTTCTCTTCTCCAGCATTCTCTCTTGCTCCTCCATCAGCTTCTTAATCTCAGCCTACCAAAAAAACAATCATTAACCACATTTCACTACTTTTACATCATTATTATATTCAAATTAAAACATTACCTGTTCTTTAGATCCAATATTCTCTTGCAAAACAAGCAGCTCCCTTTCTTTCTTATCCAACAAACCTTCCTTCTCAATCAAATCCTACAAAAATAAAAAATAAGCACAAAAAACATTCAACCAATAATTAAATAATTTTAATCTTAATAGTTCAAAACTTAAAAAATAATTTTAAACTTAATAATTAAATAATCTTATGAAACAATAATTAAATAATCTTTAAAAAAATAATTAAATAAATCTAATCTCAATAATTCAAAACTTAAAAAATAAGCACAAAAAACATACACCTCCTCAAACTTAATACCTCAAAAAAAATAATTAAATATTTAAATAATAATTCCCCACCTCTTCTCTAGTAGACAGAGCAGCCAATTTCTGATCAAAACTACTTTTCTCTTCCGAAAACGCCCTTCTTTCTCCCTCGAACTTGGCCCTCCCGCTCTCCAGCCGCCTCTCGTGGCCGCTCAGGCTCTCCGTCCTCTCCATCACGAGCACGTCCCTCTGATTTACAATTCTCTCCTTCTCCAGCAGCCTCTCTTCCTCCTGACTCAGCAGCTTCTGCGTCTCGCTCAGACTCTTCCGTTTCGCGCTCATCTCCATCTCTTTTGTCTCGTACCTTAAAAAAAGAATAAAGGAAATTATTTAATATTTCTGACAATTTATGAATAAGACCTTTTGCAGAAAGCCCCTGTGTTATGACAAAATTGCAAAAAAGCCCCTGGGTTATTGAAAATTGCAAAATACCTAGCATAATTGCCAAAAAAAAATAAAAGAAATTATTTCCATCAAAGTTTACAAATAAGCCCTTTTGCAAAGAGCCCCTGCATTATGACATTTTGCAAAAAGACCCTGGATTATGCGAAATTACAAAAAAGCCCTGTATTATTGAAAATTGTAAAGAACCCCCTGCATTATTTCCAAAATTGCAAAGACCTCCCTGTCATTAGTTAGAAACTTTAATAATGTTAATTTGGAAATAATGCAGGGGCTTTGTCGCAATTTTCAATAACGCAGAGGCTTTTTTACAATTTTGGCATAATCCAGGGTATTTTCTGCAAATTCCCCTAAAAAATAAAAATAAAAACTTACTCATTCTGTAAAGAAACCATTCTTCTCTTTAACTCGTCCTCGCGAGCCTCCACATCCTGAAGGCTCCTCTTGGCCGCCTCACGAGTCCTGCTGACGTCAGCTTCTAGAGACCGTGCTGACATCAGCTTGACATCAGCCTCGTCCAGCTTTCTAGAAGCTTCTTCTCTCATCTGACGCGCCTCCGCCAGCCTGGACTCGTAGGACATTTTGGTTTCTGCCCATTCTACCCTCATGTCATGCAACGCCTTCTCAATCTGATAAAAAAATATGAATAATTAATAAATAATTTTAATAATGGATTATTGATGCATTACATATGTACAATTTAAATTCACTATGAGATTAATGTTTGCGCCAATTACTTATATAGTAAGAATATTTATAATGTGAGTGTTTGCGTATTGATAAAGCCTGAAATGGATAAATATATTACGATAACTAATATAATTTGCATGGAAAATATGTTATGAAATAAGGAAAATTAGGATGAAATGGCTTACATTTGAGACGCATTCTTTTTCAACACAAAGGGCTTTCTGCAGAGATTCTTCTCTTTTTGAGGCCTCAGCTAGTAAAGTAACCTGTGAGGCTTTTTCGCGTTTGTGCTTCAATTCTGATGACTCAGCAAGTTCCTTTAGTTGCTCATATTTTGAAGTCCATTCTTTTTTTTCGAGTAATAAAAGACCCATTTGGTTCTGATATTCATATCTCTGTATCAAAATTGAAAAAAAAGAAAAAGAGTTAGTTTCTTAGAAGTTAGAATGGCAGCATGTTATTTGAAAATAAAGATTTGTTATATTTCGTTTACATGCTTCCAAATTTAAATATGTGAATTGGTGCGAAACCCTAAATGTTCAGAAAAGCATAAATTATTAGTTTACATCTTGATTTGAAGTACTCATAAAATCATAAATCTTAGTTCAAATATGTTCAACAGAACTATTAATTTCTGTGTTTGTGTCTCTCTTAAGACAATTAGAGAAATTTGAAGAGTAATTAAGGAATTTAGTTTCTAATTATAACCCAATTTTAAATTATATCTATTTTAGAAAATAAAAAAAAATCTGTAAAATTACTAAGCACCATAACCACCCTCAAGCTAAACCTTAACCTTCCTTAAAAATCAAGAAACTAAATTAAAACAAAAGAACAAACCTCTTTTTCAAGCTCGGAAATATACGCAATCAAAGCCGCTTTATCCTTCCTCTTGACCGTCTCTTCGTCAAAACCCGCCTCTCTCAGCTGTCGCCAGATCGCCTCGTCACCGGCTCCGTTCGCCGTCGGAGAGAGAACTCCGCCGCTTCTCAAGCCAGCCGAGGCCAGTCTAGGGCTCGCCATCAGCTCGCCTGAACCCTAACCCTAGATCGTGAGACTTGGCTGGAACCAGTTGGCTACTGATAGTGGGAGAGAAGGTCTTTTTTCGTTTTTCTTTTCTTTTTCTTTTTACTTTGCATAAAAGACCTTTTTATTTTTCTTTCCTTTTATTTTTCTTTACTCTTGTAAGAATTGTTATATCCTCTCTGTTTTCTCTAACTGGAGATGTCCAGCTCCGATTGACTTGAGGAAATGAGATGATGATCGTTGATTTGACTGGAGGGGGAATTGATGGTCGGCTCGATTGGTGTGCAGTGTGTTTCCTTCACATTTTGATTTGATTTGGGCGGGATTTGATTTCATTTGATTTTGATCTCAATTTCAAAATTCAAATCAATTTGATTTGATTTAGGGCTGCTCAGATTCATCTAGGACTTGTTCGGTAACATACAAAATAGTAAAATTATAGAATAGAGAATAATTGACTATTTCATTTTAATTCAAGTGTGTTCGGCAAGATGAATTTGAAATATAAAAGAATAGTAAATAAATTATTATTTTTTATTAAAAAAAAAAAAGAAAAAGAGAGAAAGAAACCGCTCTATTCCACTTTAACCGTCTATTCCATCTCTAACATGGTATATCTTTTCCACCCTTTAATCCATTTTATTTCACTCGTATTCGGCGGAATAAAAAAATTTATTCCGTTTTATTCTAGGAAATCGCTCTATTCCACCCTTACCGAACGGGCACCTAATGATCTAATCTACATCCTGTCAATGTATAATATGATTTACTTGCCCAAATTAACATGTCAATATTTCAAATTTTTCCTCATTATCAAAATTCAACGCATCTGTAATATCTTCTTTTTTAAACGTTACTCTGAAATATTAGACTACGACCCATCTGTACTTATATAAACTAAGAATAGAACAAAATAGTCTAAATAGAATATCTTAACCAAAATGAAATATTCATGATTCTTTAATATTTAGAATTTTCATTCAAATAAAGCCATACATAATTTACTCAAAAAAAAAGTCGTACATAATCACCATTGTGCTAAGCACAAAGTCAAACTCTCAAATTAGTTCCATCTGGAAACATCATTAATTCCTTCGTACTACAATTCAAATATTTACATACATCATCAGACAAATCTAAAAATAAAATTCAAATATCCAAATAAATATTTCTCAAATCATTCACTGATCCCTCCTTTCAAACCCTCAGATAAAATAGAAAAAGATGCACCTTTTTCTTCATAATAATCAGAAAGCCAGCTTTTAATTATATTAATTTCTGATTTTCTAAAATTCACCAACCAATCAGGATCCTCCTTAGTTGATGGCCTCAGATCAATATGATGCGCCCCTGTAAAAAATATAATATAATTAACATAATCTCAAAAATAAAAATATACTCAAAAGTTTAAAAATAATTTAAAAAGAAAAATACCGAGTGGAGCAACAAGCGCAACAATACTGTCAGATATCTTATTTAAAACACTGGAAAATGTACAAAATGAAATAATATAATAATTCAATAATAAATATAGTATTAAAAATAATAATAAAATTCGAAAAAATAATTGATTTTATTTTATTTTTACCTTCCACCACTCCATGGATCCAAAAGCCCATTGGAGAAAATAATATTACTCCCAAATTTCTCCAAAACTTTACTAATATTCTAAAAAAACAAAACAAAAACTCAAAAATCAACAATCACATTAAAATACTTCAAAAATTCAAAATAAAATAATCCAATTAAAAAACTTACATGGCCGCCAAATTCAGTACTAACCCATCCAGGTCTAGGAACAATATTAAAATTATTTTTACAATAATCCAAATTATCAGAATAATTATAATTATAAGGTGGAAACATGCTCGTCTTTTCGTTCGATGACATCGGCATGACCATCTCTGTGCACGCCTATCAAAGCACATCCAATTTTCATTTGAGTCCTCAATTCGGAATTTATAAAAAACTCAAGGGGGTAAAATGTAAGATTTGCAAACTTTCAAGGAAAAAAATCATAACTTGATGGCAATTTAACGGCAATTTCAGGGCTCAAATTATATCTTTTAAAAACTCAGGGGGTAAAGTGTAAGATTTACAAACCTCAAGGGTTGAAATCGTAACTTGATGATAATTTCAAGGGTTCAATTGTAATTAGTAATAAATTAAGGGGTGAAATGTAAGAATTACAGACCTGCCAATCCCAACCGCTCATTCCGTGGGGATCATCATTCAAATCAAAGCATTTATTATCTCCTGTGTAATTGTAATATATATTTACGCCTGAATAAATACGCTCTATTAGAGTCTTTCCTTCAGATTCATCATCTATTTTTTTACACACCTGGTAATCAAAATAAAAAATAAAATTTAAAAATAAATAAAATAAAATCATTTTAAAAATTAAAAATAATAATTAGATTAAAATAAGTTACCTCTTTAATTGGATTACCAGGTAAAGGCATGAGAAAATTAGCTGCATAAGGATAATTAGCCATGGCTAAATAACTATAAGCTGAATCGATCCAATCTATAAGTTCGTCTGTATTATTCAGCGTGCTGTGTATTTAAATTAGTATTATTATTAAAAATATAAAATGCAAATAACAATAAAAATTATGCGAAGATAATAATAATAACGAAATCTTACTTGCAAATTTGGAAGGTCTTGGTTAATTTCGAAAGGCCGTTTTGGTCTTTTCCTTCCTTTTCCAAAACATCCCATGATTTCTTTATCGACTCGAAACAACTCTCACTCTCTCTCTACAAAACAAAACAACGCAATAATATTATATTAATAATTAATCTATTAGATTAAAATTTAAATAAATATTCATGTACATAATTATATGCTGACATCAAAATCATTTGAGACTATATGCTAAAATGTATCCGACAAAACAATATCTTGTATATTATAATTATATTATATACTAACCTTATATATTATATACTAACCTTAAAATCATTTGAGACAATGTCGTAAAATATATCAGTCGAAACAATATCTTCAAATTGCAAAATTGGCGCTGACGAGGCGAGAGCTCCAATTGCAATATGTGGATATTTTAATCTCATCCAAGCAGCCAACACTACCAAAAAAATAAAAAATGAAATCAAAATTCACAATCCAAAAACATATAAATTTATAAAACTTCTGATTATATTATTTTGTTATTCATTCTTACTCCCGCCATAAGAGCCGCCGAAAAGCACAACCGGACTATTTTCTGATGACAAATTCCGTTTCAGATCAACAATTAAGGTTGCAAAATCAGCAAGAGTTTGTTCAGCCGTGAGATAAGCCAACGATTTCGAGCTATTATACGCAATTTCTTTACTTCCATACGGCATCGATTCCCCATAGTACCGATGCTTCAATCACCAAAAAAAACATCAAATTTCAGAACTTCTTCTCATCAATTCTCATACAAAATCTCGTTTTTTTTTTTGTTACCTCAGCGAAGACGACGAGGGCGTTGAACTGAGGAGCGATTTCCCAAATGAGCCCGGTGTTCTCCAAAAACCATTCAATATCGCCTTCGTTCCCACAGTAGAAGAAGATCGGTCCACCTGGACCGGCCCAGCAGTCAGTTCCCCCGACCATGTACCGCTGCTGGAACTGGGATTCCGGCGCGGCGAAGCTGAAGTGGTCGAGCTGCTGCGTGTAGTAGTATGTTTTGTAGGCGTAGGAGTTTGAGGGATTTGGATTCCTGGATTTGTGGTTGGGGAATTGGTTGAAGAATTTGGGCAATGGGGATGAGGAGGTGAGGAAGAGGAAGAGGAATAATGGGAGAATAAGGATTAGAGCTCGCATGGTGATTGTGAATGTTTGTTTGATCATATGATCAATTTGTTGTTAGGGGAGGCTTATATAATGCACGAAGCATAAAGACGAGAGATGAATATTTGATTAATTCGAAAATAAAAATTACATGAATGGATAATTTTCTGGATAATTGGGGAAGTAAACTCCGTGTAAATCTACGGAGGAAAAAGAGTTAAAACAAATTATGGTTTTTGTATTTGATTGGATATGTGATTGTCTGTGTATTTTTTTTTTTTTTTTTGAAAAATAGCTTAAGATCAAACATAGGGATATGCATATGCTGATATTTAATGTGGAGATGTGGAGCCCAATGGCAGTGAGAAGGAGAAAAGAGGAAAGGTCAATTTACTTTAGTTTAGTTTAGTTTAGTCTAGGTGTTAAGTACAAGGTGGAGATTTAGTTGGGTGCACGCTTGATATAGTGCCATCATCTCAACAGAAAAAAATGCCAAAACAAGCAAGAAGTTCCAAAACTTGCCTTATTTAATAACTTCAATAAATTGTGAGGACGTTTATAAAATTACAAATTAGATGATGGATCACTTGACTTCACTCTAAAAGTTGATTAGTTTTACAAAATTACTGCAGTAAACCCAAAATTAGATGGATCATTTTAACAGAAGTAAAGCTGGGTCATAATGGTTGAGGTAAACAAATAAAAGAAAATAAAAGGTTTGATCAATTTTATTGTTGTTTAACACTAATTTTAATATAAAGAACACAAAATGTCAATGTGGATTCAAGTTCAAGATCCAACTTGTTCATGAAGAAATTAGCACATGTCCAATATTTATTTATTTATTTATTCAGCTAAGATTCAAGATTTGGTTTGTCATCCCGCATTCAGGACCGGATTACAAAATACAGAGATTCAGTTTTTTGTAAAATCAGACGCTGGATTTTACTCCAAATCATGTATTCCTGGATAAAATACCCTAAAATAACCCAAACCAAACATGCCAATATATGTATTTAATGAAATATGCGTTGTTAATGTTATGAAACATATAATTTTGTTTGAAAACTTTCAAGAATTGTTGAGCAACTTTGCACAAGGCTCCATCATCTCCCCACAAGAAGGCGTTGTAGAATATTGGCTAAACACCAATAAACGAGCCAACAAAGAAGACAAGAAGCAACATAGTGCAAAATGGATGGCGAATTGTTGGATAATTTGAAAGACGCGTAATGATATAATATTAAAAAGGAAAAGAGCTTCGCCGGAACACACGAGGCTAACCGCAATACGAGACGCCTCCAAATGGTTGGGGCCTTTAACGACCGGAACTCTCTCAATAACATCTAAGTGAATATATGACCTAGGGAATTGAGCAGATCCTAATTATTCACTAGATTAGGACATCCAAGTTTAGCATTTATTTCTATACATTTGCTTGACAAAGAAATGCATTTTAATTAAGGCTCAGCCTCTGTAAAAACCATTTAATTTCTTTTAATGAAAATGATTAAGTAGGCTAATCGTCCACTACTAAAAAAATGGTTTGAAAACTCTCAAGAATCCTTGTAGTAATAACATGGTACTAATAAATAATATTTAGTTGTTAAATGAAACAGCAAGGCTTTCATAGCTCAGTTGGTTAGAGCACCCGTTTAGTAAGCGGGAGGTCTTGAGTTCGACTCTCAATGAAAGCATTTTAATATTTCAGTATTTTTCGGCCGGTCTTGAGTTCGACTGTCAAGTTCTTTCCGGGCTTTCAATGGGCTAAACAAATCTAAAGCCCAAACTAATTCATCAATACACTCACACAACACCAACCAACAAACGGCGAGCATCGCAAAGGATCAGCAATTCTCTATCCCTCTTCAGTTCAGTCATCGACTCATTATCCATTGCAACAACCATTCTGATCTTAAATCTTAATATTTGTTCATCTATCTTGATCCTTGAACCGAGTTACTGACATACGAAACAGCCGAATTATTGTAGAAGGTTTGCATTTCTGAAAAATTGCAAGTAATTGACTGGAAAATGGGGTTCGGGCTTCCAGATGATTCGTATTTTCTTGGATTCGACAGCTCGACGCAGTAAGTTGAATTATCCTTATTTGCGTTGTTTTTCAGAATGTTTTGCGATTATTCTGATTGTAAGCTATGATAATTAGAATTGGATTCGATGAGATCACTTGCTGAAAAGCAAGTATGATTTATTTTTTTGCTCTTATAGTAATTGAATTCTGCATTATGATTGTTGATATTTGAAATATTAGGATTAGTTCATTATTCTACTGGTACTTTGATTGAGTGAGACAACAATTTCTATTTTATGTTTGCGTATTTCAATTCTATAACAATTCATTATGATTAAAATCTTCTCAAAAACATCTCCTTTTCAACCAGATCACTAAAAGCAACAATCCTCGACTCAAACCTAACCCTAACCGCATCGGAAACCGTGCACTTCGACTCAGAACTGCCTCACTACAAGACGAAAGACGGGGTCTACAGAGACCCGCAAGAAGACGGCCGTATCGTCTCTCCAACCCTAATGTGGATCGAAGCCTTAGACCTAATTCTCACAAAACTACAAAAATCCAGGGTCCCTTTCGCGAAAATCGCCGCTCTCTCAGGAAGCGGGCAGCAACACGGCAGCGTCTACTGGAAGAAAGGGTCCGAAAGTAATATTCTTTCTTCCTTGGACCCAACTGAAAATTTAACTTCCCAATTCAAAGATGCTTTTTCTGTACTTGAGAGTCCAGTTTGGATGGACAGCAGTACAACTAAACAATGTAGAGAAATTGAAAAGGCTTTTGGTGGGGCTGCTGAGCTGGCGAGGGTTACCGGGTCGAGCGGGTACGAGAGATTTACGGGCCCGCAAATTAAAAAAATTTATGAGAATTTTAGGGGTGTTTATGAAAATACGGAGAGAATTTCTCTTGTGAGTAGTTTTATGGCCTCTGTTTTTGCTGGGAAGTACGTGAGTATTGATCAGACGGACGGAGCTGGAATGAATTTGATGGATATTAATTCACGATTTTGGTCCCAAATTGCTTTAGAGGTTTGTTTGTTTAATTTTAATCATATTGAATTTTTTTTAATATTCAATATTTGAGAAATTTTGCAATTTTCTATAAGCTTTTTTGCAATTTAGGGTAATAGAGGTTTTTTTTGCAAATTTCCCTAAATATTTTCAAGGGGTAAATATGTAATTTTTTTGAATTTATCGGATATTAAAATGTGTTTCTTGTTTAAAATTTTTTTGAGATGTTTGTTTAATTTTAATCAGATTTAACAATTTTTTTTAATATTGAATATTTTCAAGGGGTAAATGTGTAATTTTTTTTTTTAATCTAGGCAACGGCTCCAGGTTTAAAAGAGAAGCTTGGACAGCTGGCGCCAGCTCATGCAGTGGCTGGTAAAATATCACGATATTTTGTTGAAAGGTGAGATTTTAATTTTTGCTCGAATAAATTAATTTTAAGTTTAATTAATTTTTTAATAATGTTAAAAATGATTGTATTTTAGGTTTAATTTCAATAAAGATTGTTTGGTTATTCAATGGTCTGGCGATAATCCCAATAGTCTGGCAGGTACTTTCTTTTTCTCATTTTTAAGTTTCATTTATTTTATTTTATTTTCATTTATAATTTGAACAAGTTAATTAATAATCTAATTAAAATATTTTTTGCAGGTTTAACTCTGAATAAACCAGGCGATCTAGCCATTAGTCTTGGTACCAGCGATACTGTAAGTTTATCTTTATCTTAATCTTAAATTAATTCTAATATAATAATAAATGAATATTTCTGATGCATTTTCATGAAATATTTTTATTTTTTTTAATTTAATTTAGGTATTTGGTATAACTAGTGAGGCAAAACCAAGTTTAGAAGGAAATGTTTTTCCAAATCCAGTCAACCCAAATTGTTACATGGTTATGCTTTGTTATAAAAACGGCTCTCTAACTAGAGAAGGTACTTTATTTTATTAATTTATTATTTTTTTTTTGGTGCAATTTAGTATGTGTTAAAATATTAATTATGTAATTTTTTTTATTTTTTCAGATGTGCGAAACAAATATGCAGATCAATCTTGGGATGTATTCAACCAATATTTGGATCAAGTACCCCCATTAAATGGTAATATAATATTTTTACATCATTTTTTTAATCCTAACTAAATTTATCTCAATTAAAATACAATTATTATTTTCTTTTTTACGCCAGGTGGCAAACTTGGTTTCTACTACAAAGAGCATGAAATCTTACCCCCTCTACCTGGTAAATAAAAGATTTACTGACCACACACTTGATTTATTTCTTTATTAATTTATATTCATTTTCATATTTTCACTAACAAAAAATATTTAATTTATATAGTTGGATACCACCGCTACATAATAGACAACTCTGACGACATAAAACAAGTCGATAAATTCGATCCTCCCTCTGAGGTTTTTTCCCCATTCATTTCATAAATCACAGCATAATTAACCAAATACGTAATATTTTAATAATAATAATAATAATATAATAATAACTAAAAAGGTAAGGGCAATAATAGAAGGGCAATTACTATCAATGAGAGGCCATTCAGAGCGATTTGGGATGCCAAATCCTCCAAAGAGAATTATCGCGACAGGTGGCGCTTCTGCAAATTCCAGCATTTTAAAATCCGTTTCTCAAATTTTCGGTTGTTCTGTTTACACCGTTCAAAGACCAGGTATTTAATCTAATTTAATTAAATTAATCACATGTTTTAATTACGGGGAATTTTCAAAAAGACCCCTAACTTTTTTCAGTATTTAAAATAAACCTAAATTCTTAGATTATAAAAAAAACTTTTCTTCATTGAAATCACTTTATAGGTTTTTTTTTTTTGAGAATCTTAGAAGTTAGGGTTTTTTTTAAATATTGAAAAAAGTTAGGGGTCTTTTTGAAAGTTTCCCTTTGCTTATTAATAATTATTAAATAATTATTTCTGTTGGTTGTTTAATTTTTATTATTTATTATTTTTTTGAAAGATTCGGCTTCGCTTGGAGCGGCTGTAAGAGCAGCACACGGTTGGTTGTGTAATAAAGAAGGGAAATTTGTACCGATTTCTAAGATTTATGAGGGGGAATTGGAAAAAACAGCGCTGAGTACGAAACTGGCGGTGCCAGCTGGCGAAACGGAAGCGGATAATGAGCTGCTTGAGAAGTATACACTGTTGATGAAGAAAAGGTTGGAGATTGAGAGAGAACTTGTTGAGAAATATGGCCGTGTTTAGATGGATGCTAAAAGGGAAAATAAGGAGGCAAAAGAATAAATTGTGATTGATTTTTACTATGTTCATGATTAAACCAATAAAAGAGAAAAACTGACTGATATTTTCTAATAATGTATTTGAATATGTTTATATTCTTCTGTATACCAATGATAGATAATGCATAACAAAAATAGTTTAGACTGACCAAACAGGCTCACATATTTTACTCCTAATAAAGAAAATATGACTTCACAATAATTCAAGTTCTCGACTGCATCGGAACAACAAATACCAACTCTCTTCTTGTTTTCATTATTTCACAAAGTTTGGAGTCTACATTCTTCCAATCTATAACACTAGTAGATTCATAAAGTTTGTGGTCTTTTTGCAAATATAAAACTAAACTTAGAAAAGAAAAAAAAGCTAAGCAAATTACGAGATTACAAATGAAAAATTACGAGATTACAAATGAAACGAAAATCATAATTATGACAAGTTAGAGGTTACTGCATAATAGATGTTACGTATATACCCTTTCAAGATACATAAAATATAAGTGAGTTATTGAAAGGAAAGGCTACAACAAGAGGAACCCCAACTCTCTTGAAATTGGAAACAAATATTATAAGTTCATATCAAGACACCAACGATAACACATTAATAATCTCCCAAATGTTGCACGTTTTATTGCATAGAGGCAACAAACAAATAACGTTACAACAAATTATGAAAATGATAGCTTACTAATGTTTTATTGCATAGAAGCAACAAAATGAATAATCTTACTACAAAAACTATTGAGCCCACAAATAACTTACTAATGGTACATATAGTTTACAAAATTTATTCTCTCTCTAAATTAATCTTATGTACCTCGCAAGGAGCAACATCTTTTGTATTTTAATAATTTATTCTGTATATTTAGAAAATGGGTATTTTTTATGATTGCATGTTGTATTCATTCTTATGTATACTAGGTATAAGAAAGAAAAATAAAGAAACATGGAAATGTCATGGGTTAATTATTGAAGCTGCTCTTGTTTGAACATCTCTCCTTTTTAGCGTTTTAGGTCTCGTTTGGCACTACTTATGTTTTTCTGTTTTTTGTTTTTTAAAAATGAAAAACTATTTTTTGTTTTTCTATTTTTGTTTTTAAAAAACCTTTTTTGTTTTTAATATTGATGCAATTATTTTTAACATATGTTTAAAAAGGAAACTAATACATATCAAATAAAATATTTCCCGAAAAAATTAAGTACTGCAAAACCAAAGAAAAAAAATAATTAAAATTTTCATACTAATCTTTACATCATGTTTTTTTGGTTCAATAACATGTTTGTTTCGTTGTATCAACCAAGTCTCGAAATTCACATGTGATAATATAAGAAATACGAATTTGCACTTATTTTTTCACACTCTTATAATAAGAATTCACATATTTGTTTCGTTTGTTTTGGAACTGGAAAATATAAATATTAACATTTGATAAATAATAGAATTTGCACATATTATGTTTTGACCAAACTTAGAAAGTCCAACCGTAATAGAAAACAAATGATTAATAGGAAAATTATGGTGTATAGGCATCAATCTTTGAAAGATGTGAGCGGCTCTAGAAATAGGAAAGTGAAAACGAAACCTGTTTATTTTTTGGCAATTTAGCTGGATAATATGGAAACAACTCTAATTTGTCAAACACATTTCGTTTTATTTTAGGTAAAAAATAAACAAGAAACAGAAAATAAAATTGACCGCACGGTTTACTTGTTAAAATGATTTATGATTGTCCATAGAAAGAAAATTTATTTATCATCACGTTTAACAATTTGGTTTCTTTCGTTTGATTATGAATCAATATTTCCTTTCTTCCTACAAAGAAAAGTTACATAGAAGGAAATTATATGAAAGGAAAGTTGACGGAAAAAAACGGACTTCCTCTCCAAGTTTCCTCTAATCAATATTTCCTTTCTTCCTACTAAGAAAAGTTACATAAAAGGAAATTATATAAAAGGAAGTGACCTGATAAAGCACGACGGTACTGTAGCACGACTGTTCACGACAGATCTAATAACAATATATATAATTTATTTTGTAATAACAATATATACATTTTACAGAGGAATCTCTCTCTCAAAACTTTTTGTAGTAAGTCAATTCCTTTTTCAAGTCAAAATGATCTCATTTTAATTAATTAATTAATTATTTTGAATTAATTTGTGCAGAAAATTGCAGCAGCTCCACCCCAACAAGGATCCCAAGTTGACAAACAGAATATGAGTGAACAGTGTGATTCCTGCCCTACCTTTATGACTATTCATCCAATTACATTTATTTAAATTTATTTTATTCTCTCAAAATGTGAAATATCTAAATTCTAATATAAAGTTTTGTATTAATGCAGTAGTCCTGTCATTAGCGGTGAGCACCTTCTCTGTTCAAAACAACCGGAAGCAATGATGAGGCAAGATAAACTCGAATGGGCGAAGCGGTCCTGCCTCCGGTGCCGAATAACCTTTGAAGACTTTGTGGGACACGGTATGCATATGATTCGATTTCATCATAAGGACCTTATGAAAGAGAGAGTGTGCAACAGGTGCCATTATGTTCAAGATACTCGTGAGTTGCTCAAACTGGACGACCACTCTTTTACAGTGAGTCCTTGTAGTTTAAATTAGTTGAATTAAATTTGTTGTAATTTCTTATTTTTATCTTTAAGCTTTCTAATTTATCAATTTAGGTCCCCGTGGTAACATTCCAATATGTGTCCACTGATGATTTGATGGAAGAACTTATTAAATGGGATGATGCTAAGCGGAATGAGTACTTTTACAAGAAAGGGAATAAGATTCGGCAAAAGTTGAGGGATCTTGATGAAAATGGAGAGGATAAATTGGGAAGCTGTTTGTTAACAAGATTGCGTGGCATTATGCTGAGTGGAGAAGGAAGATGGTAATAGAGGCAAAAGAGACTAGAAACTTGGTAGTGCATATTAATTTTCTTTCTGTGTTTGGATCCGAGCCTGCAGCTCCAAATGAGGGGAGGAGTACGATTAGAAGGACTAGAGGGAAGAGGACGGGGAAGGGGACTAGAGGGATTCAGAATAAAGATGGTTGTTCTACTTCGACTATGATTGAACAGAGGACTAAAGGCATATGCTGCTGCTCGTGATGGCAATATGCTTCATTCATGAATTGCAAGCATTTGTTGAAGAATTTGGTAGTTTTAATCTTTTTGGAGTGAGATTGGTAGTTTTAATCTTTTTGGACCAATGTGGTATTGCAGTAAAATTTTAATCTTTATTTATTGGAAAATGTACAAACACGACACACTGTAGTACGACGTATTGTTGATATACTGTTATTTTTCATTTTATATACTTTTTTCTCATTTTATATACTGTTTTGCCATTTAATATATTATTATTATTTATTTTTTATGTATTTCTTATTTTTTTATTTTTATATATTGTTTTTCCATTTTTATATACTATTTTCACTTTTTATATATATACTGTTATTAGAAAATAAATTATATATACTGTTATGTATATATTGTTATTAGAAAATAAATTATATATACTGCTATTGGATCCCGTCGTGAACAGTTGTGCTACAGTGCGTCGTGTTGTAGTAAGTTCCTTATTTATTTATTTATTTATTTTGGGGTAGAGTTTAGACTGGATACTGAGTTCTGTATGTTTGTCGATTTGATACTGATGCTTTGTTTGTTATTTCTGGATAGAAATCAGATGGCATGTTTAGGTAGGATTATGATCGGGTCTAAGAATTTTAATTGATTCTATCATTGAAATGCATGGAACTTTTAAGTAGGTCTTTTGAATTCTATGATGTCGAAATAACTATCAAACTAATCTCAAATTCAGATGGTCAACAACAACGGTTTTTCTTATGATAAACAAACTACATCCATGTGTTCCCTCTTTACCTCTTCTCTTCTCGCTTGCATAATAACCGGCCTGATATTTAAATATTGTGTAATTTAATTATATTGCATATATAAATCTTTGAAAACATGACGTGGCCATGCATTCATTCATTCCATGCCATCTTGTATCTCCTTTGTTTCTATCGCCATTACGCTGCTGCATGTTTCGTTTTCTTCATTGTATTTTGCCCTTCGTATTAGTAATTTTAGACAGTTGCAAGTTTACTGATGATTATTGCAATGCTGACTTTTTATTCATTCATTTCCATTCTCCTCACATTGAGTAGAAAGCTTTTGATAGGCTCTTTGTAATGTCACAATAAGCATGATCACTTCCTGATAGATTTTGGGAGGATGAAATATCACAAACAAAAATCTTTATTTGTTGAAATTTATCAAGGTAGTTATTGTCTTAATCATAACGACATGCTGCTTTTTTATTGAAATCTGTGATTTGAGTTTCCTTTTTCAGCTGCCTCTTCATTAATGAAGTCCATAACTAGACTGGTTATATTCTGATATTAAAAGGTCCTACTGTATGTTATTCAAGATTTGTCTCAAGTTATGTAAAATCATATATTTTGTAATTACATAATAAATCAAATATTTAGAAGCTCATATTATAATTATCAAGGATCTATAGATATAAGGATCTGATTGAGCACGACGCTACTGTAGCACGACTGTTCACGACAGATCCAATAACAGTAGATATAATATATTTTCTAATAATATATATATATATATATATATATATATATATATAACAATATATATAATTTATTTTCTAATAATACATAAAAAGTGAAAACAGTATATAAAATGGGAAAAACAGTATATAAAATGGGAAAACAGTATATAAAGGTAAAAAAATAAAAAATAAAAAATACACAAAAAATAAATAATAGTATATAAAATGGGAAAACAATATATAAAAATAAGAAAATAGTATATAAAATGAAAAAATAGTATATCTATAGCGCCGTCGTGCTACAGTACCATGATGTTTGCACATTTCCCTATAATATAACCTGAAATTATGATGCTTCGTGTTTCATTTCCCCGCCTGCCCAATCCCTACTCTTTCTTTCCTGTAAATTTAGAAATTTACAATTCTTTCTTCTCTGTATTTAGCCATCTTAGTGCTTACTAGGTTGAGAAATTGAAATCAAAAGGTTTGAAAAATAATTGGGCTTTTCATAGTGTAGCGATCATGTCCGAAAAGCAATTCGTTGAGAAATTCATATTGCCATACAAGGAGGAGTTGCCGAATCTTGAGGAGGAATATGCTGCTGCTTGTGCTGGAAAGTTGACTCTTTCATGATTTATAAGCTTTTATAGTGTTTAACCAATTGTAATGAGGTATTTGAGTAAGATGGTAATGTTTTTTTAAGTGTTTTTTTACACATATTAGAGTTAATTAGATTTCTCGTTCTGCATTTATTAGTTTAGGCTACTGGTATTTTGTTCTTTTAGTTTCTCTAGTTTGAATTGCTCATCGAGATCCTCTTGATCTGATATTTATTACCAAGTTTATGAAGAGGTTCGGGCTGCCTAAGAATACCAAGATGAATAAGATTAAATGACTCTAGCCTAGTTGGTAGAGCATGTTGCATGCGTACCAAAAAGTTATGGATTCAATACCTGGCAAACTTACATATTTAGCAAACTATTTCAACTCATTAAATATGGGTTGAATTTCAAAAAAAAGATGAATAAGATAGTTTATTGTTGTTTTGTTTTGTTGGCTTTTGCTGCATATTTAATTGCGTCATATCATTTGTTACTCATACAGTACAGATAGTTGTGTGCTAGAGCTATTGATTTGTTCACTTATCAGTTTGGCTTATTTGTAAGACATATTCTGTTAGAATACGACTCATCACTGGAATGGAAATTGTAATGAGAACTGCTTGTGTTTGCACTATACATTTACGAAAATGATGCAGTAAAATGAAGTTGGAAAATTTACAGGGAAACTGGAGAAGTGAAATTCACAAATTATGAGCAAAATACATATTGGGCCTAATGAATCTCTAGTACATGGGCCTTATTCAAATGTATATCGAGGCCCAGTAATATTTGTTAATTATCAAGATCCCTCCCTCTCGAGTCCCCAGTCTCCTTCACTTTGCTTCCAAATAGAATGGCAGTTATGATGATAGATTTGAATGAAATATTTTCTTCCTTATATGAAAAACATTGTTTCTACGTTTGCAATTTTTCAATTATGATGATAGATTTGATTCAAAGAATCAAAATCATAAATGCCGAAATCCTAATTCCTCTCCTTATAAACTGCCGCTGCCCTCTCGTCTTCTTTTCACGCTCCGCCGCCGCCGCTCTCTCATCGCCTGATCAAGATGAAGGTATTGTTACGTTCTTTTCGAAGAGATTTTAACTGTTTTCATGGATTTTTGGAGGGTTTTTTAGTTTTCGTGAGTCTGATTTTGTGAATTTGTGTGTAGTTCAACATTGCGAATCCGACGACTGGGTGCCAGAAAAAGATCGAGATCGATGACGGTCCGCAGCTGTATGTTTCTCCTTTTTGCATCTTTATTTTTTGCATTTTGTCTATATCAAAATTAAACCGATAATTACTATAAAACTAGATATTGCACTGATTTCATTTTTAAGGTTTTGATTTACAGGCTTGCCTTTTATGACAAGAGGATTGGTCAGGAAGTCAGCGGTGATCCTCTTGGTTATGTGAGCACAACACCAATAATCACGACATTTCCTCCATTAATTCAATCAAAATAATCTCAATTAAATCCCATTCTTTTAATTTATAACAGGAATTCAACGGCTACGTGTTTAAAATCACGGGAGGTTGCGACAAGCAAGGTTTCCCCATGAAACAAGGTGTTCTCACCCCCGGCCGTGTCCGGCTCTTGCTCCACAGAGGTAATTAACTGTTTTATCAATCAGAGTTAAACAAAGTTTAATTTGACGAGTCAGCATACAGTCGCTAACAATTGAATCAAATATTTCGGCTCCTTACAATTTCTTATTATGATTTTGACAGGCGCGGCGTGTTTCCGTGGGTTCGGTCGTCGTAACGGAGAGAGGCGTCGCAAAACAGTGCGGGGCTGCATCGTCTCGCCGGAGATCTCTGTTCTCAACCTGGTGATCGTGAGGAAGGGCGAGAACGACCTTCCGGGGCTCACCGACAAGGAGAATCCCCGCATGCGGGGCCCCAAGAGGGCGAGCAATATAAGGAAGCTGTTTAATCTCGCCAAGGACGATGACGTCAGGAAGTACGTTAATACTTACCGCCGCACCTTCACTTCCAAGACCGGTAACGTTTCGAATTTTCTTTTTGTGAATTATGATTTGCTGTAATTTTATCATTTGGCGAACGTTTTATCTTTTCCCACAGGTAAGAAGTGCAGCAAGGCACCGAAGATCCAGAGGCTCGTGACTCCCGTGACGATCCAGCGCAAGAGGGCTCGGATCGCGGAGAAGAAGGAGAGGGTGGCCAAAGCCCAGTCCGAGGCCGCTGAGTACCAGAAGCTGCTCGCATCCCGCCTCAAGGAGCAACGAGACAAGCGCTCCGAGTCCCTCGCCAAACGCAGATCCAGGCTCAGCTCTGCTGCTAAGAAGCCTGCTGCCCCTGTTACCGCTGCTTAATTTATTAGTTCGATAATGAGGAGTTTTGTTGGCTGTGAGTGTTGTTTTAGTGGATGAGTATGTCTGTTTTCTTTTGGAGTGGTAGTTTTGTTTTGGGAAATGATATTTTGAGACCACATTTCTTATTTTTAGAGCATGAATACATTTTGAGAGCAATTTTACTACTTACTCTCAGCTCTCAAAGTAAGAAATACGCTCTCAAAATATCATCTCCTTTTTGCTTTGGTTATTGTTTACGAGTGTTTGGATGACATATACTTTGATCTTTAGGATAAATATTTCTATTTTGTTGCTTTTGGACTTATTATTTTGCTTTTTTGTGCTAGTAACGAGAATTCACCGGAGTTTTTTTTTGTTTTAACTTGACATCTAAAGATATCATGCATTTATTACTGATTATGCATTTACTATATGGGCAAAATAGTAATTTTACATTTTGTATGCCTGTCTTCATCAAAACTCTGCCTGTCGATATCAACTCCCCACATTCAAAGTTTTTCTTTTTTTCAACATGACCCACAGGAAAATTTGGATTCATTAATTAATAATACAACAATCATAGGGAAAATCATGAAAGAAATTAGCATACTCGTCGAAATTGATCAATCAACACAAATATACAAAAAACATTAACCACTCAAAGTTGCCAACAAAATAAAAAAAACCATCAAAATGTACACCAAAAATAAAACTCAAAAGCAAAAAAACGGTCGTAGCACAAATCACTATCTAGTGAAAGGATCTAGTAGACGACCATTGAGCCTCTTGTCAACGGTTACCACCAGCCGTGTGAGGAACCAGAGATGAACTGTCCGTATAATTCAGGAATGTCAATGGAGTAGTGCCTTTGCTCTGATACGTTGAAGAAGTTTCGTTTCTTGGTTTTCTCGTCCTCCCCGAGCACCAACCATGGAAGTTGTGGGGCAGGGGGGTGACGCTTTCGCTTAGCAACACAACGCCAGCTGTGACAGACAGCACTGAATCGGTGTTGATCGGTCACAGCAAGAAAGCTCGTTACATGGTCAAGCGCGTCACTCACTAGTTCTGACCAACCACCATACATGATTGATGGATGGTCACTTCACCCTGCAACATCACAAAACAGAACAACAAACCATTAATATTAATCTTTCAAATTTGATCAAGGGATAGGTTGAAGAAGAAAGAAAGAACCTTGAGGAGGCCGTCTTTGTCTCTATGACCAGCGATCCAGCGATAGTGGAAGAAGAGGGAGAAAGAGGTGGAGATAGGCTGCCAGACGAGGGAGAGAAGAATTTGAAGATCTCTTGCCTCTTTCTTGTGTAGTCTGATTGAATTTGAAGATGTATCAGATGAACACATTGCCTCTTTCTTGAGTCATGAGATCATTTGTGCACTAGAGAGATCTCTTGCCTCCTTAAAAAAAATTTAGGGTAAAGAAAGATTTTAGATTGGATTTGGATTTGAATTTCTTTTTAGGATTTGAGGAAATATGGATATTGGGTTTGGATAACAGAAGCCCATTAACAAATAAAAGAGAAATACTTATTGAGATTTTCTATCAATGTATTAGGAATATGTTCATATTCCTTTCTAATGATGTGTATCCAATGGAAAGATAATTGATAACATTTTTTTATTTTTGTTTATATTTTTTCCGCAGATCAAATAGCCTAGGCTAACAAAATTTTACTCCCAATTAAGAAAATATAACTCTTCACAAACTTGCATAAAAACAACAACAATCCAAAGCTCTCAAACCCATTCAAACAAATACCAACTCTCTTCTTTGCTCTTTCATCACTTCACAAATAAAAAGCCAGCATTCTTCTATACTCTTTCTTTCATACTATACACATCTAAATTCCCAACCCTAGTATACATTCAACATTACACACCTCCAACCCATCCAATCCAAAAAATAAACCCTTTATACTCAAACCACCTCTCTCAAAGGGTGAAGTAAACTGGCACAGGATGAACAGTCTCGACTTTCGAAACCGAGACATTCCCACTTACCATACTTTCAACTACGGTATCCTGCACCTCAAACGGCCTTTGAACCTGCGCGATTCTTTCCGGCACAACTTTCCCTCCTTCCTCAACCCTAACCAAAACCTCAAAATACGCCTTTCCTTTTTCAGGCCTACTTTTCCACTCAGGAAATTCCGCCCCCTTAAAATCCGCCTCAATATACCGTTTTTCCACTTCAAACGACATTTTCAAATAAGTCTGAGCCGAAACCTGCGCCTTAACCAGCTTAAAACTCCCCTTTTTCTCCCCCTCTTTTCCCAAAACCGAGGCCAACAACTCCTCAAACCCTCTCAAATTCACATTCGACCCGTTGACCGAAGTCAACGGCCACAACGTCGATGATGTGGCGGGCCCTGATTCGTCCAAATCCAAACCCGACCTATCGAACAGCGACAGCTGTACAAGCCCAGGAGCCAGCCTCTTCAGCTTCAACCTATCCTCATTATTATTCTTCAAGGAAGTGGGGCCCACGATACGGAGTGATAAGAGGGGCGTTTGGGAGTTTGATGATGAGCTGGCTGCCTGCTGGCGGAGGGATTGGGCGAGGGACAAGAGGCCGGACGCGTGGCGAGCCGGGTCCATGACGGACCGGTTGAAAGGGAGAGGGAGGGATAACGGGTTTCGGAGGCTAACGGATCGGGCGCCCGTTACGGTCACGACCGCTCCGTCTGAAAGGACTACTTTTTTTAAGGCTCCTGCTTCCACATCGTTCTGTCAAAAAAAAAAAGAAGGAAATATTATAAGATGATGATTATTTAAAAAAATAAAAGGGACTATGTGAAAATAGCAAAATAGCATGTATGTGTAGCCCTACCAAATGGGAAATATCATGGACACGGGACACCCCTACAAAACATAGGAAATATCATGCAAAATATAAGAAACATCAAGTATATCCCTCCTTCCTATATATATATATATATATATATATATATATATATATATATTTTTTTTTTTTTTTTTTTTTTTTCAAAATTATTACCTTTTCTTCCTGCATAAAAAAGTGGAAACAGGGTAGTTTAGAGTCTCAGACATTTTTGAAACATTAGGAAAGAAGTGACATTGATGAAATATTTTATGTATGGTAGGAGTATTCATGATATTTCAAATTTATTTCGGACTATACACGATATTTCAAGGTTTTGCAGGGGTATACATGAAATTCCACCAAAAAATAAAAATAAATAAATAAATAAATAAATGAAATAAAACATTGAATTACTGGTAAAGCGAGTCGCATATCATCTCCATCTTGAATCCAGAGCTCCATCGGACCCGCAAGCTGAAACGGCGGCAATTCAGGCAAAACCCTAATTTTCTTCCTCTTTTTCTCACTCATCTCAGCCAACGAATTCCCTTCCTCTAATCCATCTCCACCGTCCGTTTCAACCAAGGGCAGATCCGCGAAAGTCCACTGGCTCACATCCTCTAATAATTTAATCGGAATCGACTTTTTCCCGATTTGTATATCGAATTCATACGCCACGGCTTGGCCCACACGGGCGTCTCGTGCGTCGAATCCTGAGATTTTGAGATCTGATGATGTGTGGAGGCCCAGTCCTTTTACTATTGCTTCTTTCAAATCCTTTTTAAAAGAAGAGAAATTGTTGAAATTAGTTGTATTTTAATGAAAGGACCCTTAATCAGTGAGTTATCAAGTAGTTAGTTATCCATAAAATCAATGAAAATATCAAAATATGATTATTATGCAAATAATATGAAATTAATAAGAGAATTATTAATGTCTATCAGGTAATTTAAAAATTCGGTAATTTCACTTTGTTACAGTAACTAAGAAAAGTGGAATTTAAAGTGAAATCTTCAATAAACTGGAAATATTTGCATAATTAAAAGAGGGCATTTATCTATCACTGTCTTCCATTAAAATAGAGCAATTCATGAAAATTGAGGGAATTTTGCAAGTACTTACAGAAAACGCCTTAGGAGAGGGAGGAGTCACTGTTTCTGATGAGATTAAAGCACTACACGAATAAGATTGAATACCCACAACTATCGCAAGTGAAATCGCCAGAACCCGCCATCTAATCTTCATATTTCCCTCCTTAATCAACCAATTACAAATTCGATCAATAAGATATTTGCACTATATTATACAGTCTCGCAACTCTCCCTTCTTTTTTTCTCTTTTCTTCTTGAATTTGAGAAGTTTCGAGGAGTAACAGAAGAAGCTTCTGGTTTGTGGAAGAAGGCCAGGGAAGCAACGTAGACCGACCAATTATAAACTAGCAGATTACACGTGGAAGACTGTGACTGGCTCGGATGACGCGCACTCATGCCTTTCAAGTTACGTTAAAATTCCGAAATTCAGTTCCTGCTTTGTAAAAACGGGGAATTGATTGCCTTGTTTAGGAAATCAGGATTTTGTTGTGTGTGGAGCGAGAAAAAGAAAAGGTAGGGGAAAAAGAAGGTCCTACCGAGATTTGAACTCGGGTTACTGGATTCAGAGTCCAATGTCCTCACCACTAGACCATAGGACCATTGTTGTTCGGATGGTCTACAAAATCTTATATATATAGCCATTTAGATTGCTTTTTTTTGTTTGGTTAAGAAACCTTTAGGCCTTGTTTGGTATCGTTGTCGTTTTCTGTTTTTTTTCTTCAGAAAAAAAAACAAAACGTGTTTTGGCAAAATGGCTCTGTTTCTATTTTTTTTATCCAAATGGCAAAAAATAAACAGGATTTTGAAAACAAGAAAAAGTTATTTCTTCTTTTCTATTTTTCATTGCCAAACCTATAAATGTCCGAAACCACATGAAAATAACATATATGGTAGCAATAAAATAGAATACTGAGCTTGAAATATTGTATTGCGCAAAAAAAAAGTAAGTTCGCGTAAATAGTACATTCACATTAAAAATAAATTTTGACCGTAAAATTTTATATCCACTAAAAAATGTAAGTTAATACTAATTAAAAATATTGACCCTAAAACTTTATATTGCAGTAAAAACAGTAAGTTAACACTAAAAATTATATAATGATATCGAAAAAAGGTTTATTAATACTAAAATCTTTATATTCACACTAAAATGGTATATTGACACTAGAAATGATATATGCCGATATTAAAAATGATATATTAACATTTTTTAATACTAAAAATGATATATTGACATTGAAAGTGTTATATTGATACTAAAAAATGGTATTTTGATATCCCAAAAGCAATATATTTTCACTGAAAATAGTATATTGACACGAAAAATGATATATTGATATTGTAAACGGTAGATTAACACTGAATACTCAATATATTGGCATCGAAAATAATATATTAATCCTAAAAATGTTTACTGAAAATAGGATATTAATACTCAATAATGATAAATCAACATTATAGACGGTATATTGACACTAGAAATAATATATTGATACTTAAAACGGTATATTAACGCTGAAAATATTATGTTGATACTATAAACGATATATTGGCACTGAAAACTTGATATATTGACACTGAAAATGCTATAAATGTGTATTTGATAAAATAAGAACTAGGAAAAATTATTATCGGTTTTAAAAATAAAAAACAGATTTTTTGAAAATAAAAACAAAAAATGGATTTTTATTTTTAAAAAATGAAAAATAGAAAAACGAAAATGATGCCCAAACGAGGCCTTAGTGATATAAAAATTCCCATCTAACTCCTATTAAGGACACTAATGAAGAGTTTACGGCAGCTCTTGTATTTTTCCATGTCCCCATAAAAAGATACAAATGTAAGTATAACCATTGTTGGACATAAAATATGAAGCTAAGATCACAATAGGGCCTGTAGCTCAGCGGATAGAGCGTCTGTTTCCTAAGCAGAAAGTCGTAGGTTCGATCCCTACCTGGCTCGCTACAATTTTTCTCCCCATTTTTTACTGTCCTCCCATCTTTCTGACCCACTTAGGTTTTGCTCCACGTCAAACTCCGAGCCCGACTCCAACCACACGAAAATAGTTCGACCCGCCAATCAAACGACCAAAACGAAGCAAGCTTAAGCTCCATTATTTTGGAAAGGAAAACTTAAATGGGGAGGAAAGGAAGGTACGATGAGAATAAAGGCGGCGGGGGAGGCGGAATGAGAGAGGAGACGCTCGTACGGGTTGGGAAGATTCTAGAAGAATTTCGTGCTTCTGATTCTGATGGTTCGTGCTGTGCTTAGATTGATTAGTTCATTTCGTTTTTTTTGTGTGATTTTTTATGGTTTTTGCTAGTACTTGAATGTTTTACTGGTTGTTCTTGCATGCACACAAAGTGTTTGCACAAATACCTTACTGAATATTCTCTTTCCTTTTTTATTACTCCCTCATTTGGAGCAATTTAAATGAAATTAGTAGCATTATAATGCGTGTTATATTATAAATATTCTCTCTTCTTGCAGTTCACAAGTTTGAACCTGGTTTGTCAAAGCAAGAAAGGGCAGCAATTCATCAATTATGCCAAAAAATGGGCATGAAATCCAAAAGTTCAGGGTAAGTAAAGTAAAGCAAAAACATTACTAGTCACATAAATTTCCACATAATAAACTTCAAATCTTTCACAAAAAATATGAACTTCCAAACTTCTATCTAATTAAACAGAAAAGGGGCAACGCGCCAGCTGTCAGTTTACAAAGAAAAGAATCAGGGTTTAAACCGACACGAAGAAGAAACAAGGACTTGTTTGCGATTTTCTGAACAGTCCGCAAATGTTTTGGGGGACCTTTTCGTAAATTTCCCTCCTGGCGATGTGGACTTGACTGAAGGCTCACTGAAAAAGTCCAGTAAAAAGGGCAATAAATTAAATCAAGACACTGCATTTTGTAAACCGAGTTTTAGTAAATCAGAAATTGAGAAACAAGTGGAGTTGCTTGAGAGTAGAATTAAAGAGTCAGATCAGTTGCAAAAGGTTAGTCTTTCAACTATATCTATATATGAAATACATATATATTTTTTATATATTTTAAACTAATTTCATGAAATTATGTATTATATGTAGATAATTCAAGACAAGGCTAAGTTACCTATTACTTCTTATAAAGATATAATTACTTCTACATTGGAAAATAACCAGGTACTTGATTTAATTGTTTATTAATTTAATTGTTTATTAATTTATTTTTTTATAAATTTATTTATTAGTTAATTGTTTATTATTTTTTCTAATTAAATTGTTTATTAGGTTGTTTTAATATCTGGAGAGACTGGTTGTGGTAAAACTACTCAGGTTAGTTAAAAGGAATACTTTGCATAATTCTTCTCTCATTATATATTTTTTTGCTTAAGTTGAGACTTAGTAAATATTTTATTTTTTGAATTTGAAATTAAGGTCCCTCAATATATATTGGATCACATGTGGAACAAGGGCGAATCATGTAAAATTGTATGTACACAACCTAGACGTATTTCCGCCATTTCAGGTACTATAATTTAATAAATTTATTTATATTTCTTTTTACATTTTTAACCCCCTTATTTTATTTACTTATTATTTTTTAATTTTATATAGTTGCGGAAAGAATATCATCAGAAAGAGGAGAAAATGTTGGAGATACTGTAGGATATAAGGTAACAATTTTAGTTTATTTTAACTAAATATTTTAGTGAATTTCTCATAATTCAATTGATTATGATTTTATTTTATTTATTTATTTATTTTTTTGGGAAAATAAATACAGATTAGGTTGGAGTCAAAAGGCGGGAATAATTCGTCAATAATGTTTTGCACCAATGGTGTTGTTTTGAGAATATTAATTGGTCGAGGGGCAAATGCGTCAAAATCGAAAAAGAAAAATACGAAACAAGCACTTGATGATAGCATTGCTCAAATCACTCATATCATTGTGGTAATTTAATGTTACTTTTTGTTTTATGTTGTTTCTAATATTTTATTGCTCTATTTTGGTTTTATAGTATTTTAATCCATTTCTTCTTGATATGTAGGATGAAATTCATGAAAGAGATAGGTTTTCAGATTTTATGCTGACAATTCTTAGGTAACTTACAAATACGTTTTAGCTTGCAATGTATATTCACTATTTATTTGCTTAATAGATATTATTTAATGTTTTTTGTATAACCTTATTTTCAGGGACCTCTTGCCTCTGTACCCTCATCTAAGACTGGTGCATATTATTTCTCTCTCTTTTTTTAATTCAACCACAAAATAATCTCATTAAATTCCATTAATAAAGTCAAATCTCTTATTATTTTTTTTATTTATCAAACAGATACTAATGAGCGCTACAATTGACGCTGATCGATTTTCAAAATATTTCAACGGATGTCCTGTCATTCAAGTCCCCGGTTTCACTTATCCTGTAATTACACATTTTTTATTAATCTAATTCTCATTTCCTAACTTTCACTCACATAAATTCAATATTTATTTATCTTTTTTTATTTTCATTTCAGGTGAAATCATTTTACTTAGAGGACGTCCTATCAATTCTAAAATCCACCGAAGACAACCACCTCTCGACTCCAAATTCCCAATCCGACCCTCCACTCTCACAAAATTACAAAAACGCCCTCGACGAATCAATAACCCTCGCGTTGTCAAATGACGAATTTGACCCTCTGTTAGAACTAATTTCCGAAGAGGATCCGAGAGTGCACAACTACCAACACTCCTTAACGGGTATAAACCCGTTAATGGTTTTCGCTATTAAAGGAAATATCGGCGATTTATGCATGCTTCTCTCTTTAGGCGCCGATCTTTCACTAAAAGACAAACAAGGCAAAACCGCTCTAAACCACGCTGAACAAGAGAACCAAAAGGAAATAATCGAAATAATCAAAAATCATTTACAAAAATCCTCTAATTCTTCCTCTCAAGACGATTTACTCAGCAAATATCTATCCACCATAAATCCAGAACATATCGACACAGTCCTAATCGAAAAACTACTACGTAAAATCTGCACGGATTCTGAATCCGGTGCAATTTTAATCTTCTTACCAGGCTGGGAAGACATAAACCAAACCAAAGAACGCCTAACCTCTTCCCACTTCTTCAACAATTCTACGCAATTCACAATCCTCTCTCTCCACTCAATGATCCCCTCATCCGAACAGAAAAAAGTCTTCAAAAAACCCCCAAATGGGGCCCGCAAGATAATTTTATCCACCAATATCGCGGAGACAGCTGTCACGATCGATGATGTCGTGTTTGTCATCGATACTGGTAGGATGAAGGAGAAGAGTTACGATCCGTACAGTAACGTTTCCACTCTGCAATCTTCGTGGATTTCGAAGGCGAGCGTGAGGCAGAGGGAAGGACGAGCTGGCAGGTGCCAGGCTGGCATTTGCTATCATCTTTTTTCGAGGTTTAGAGGGGATTCGCTTCCCGATTTTCAGATCCCGGAAATTAAGAGGATGCCCATTGAAGAATTGTGTTTACAAGTAAGTATTTTTTTTTGCGGTTTGGTCCTTGGGTTTTCACATTTTACTATACCCCTCATTTTTTTTTGCATTTTTTTTCAATAATTTTCATTTTTTTATTTTTGTGAAGAACTCTGCTTACATGTCAGTTTTTTGCATTTATCCCTCTCAATTTTCATGTTTTTCAAATATACCCCTTGATACTTTGCGTTTTCAATATTTGACACATCATTATTTCTCCACTTTTTGATTTTGCAATTTTTTTTTTTTGAGTTCATGCGCCTCAGTTTTCACATTTTTCAAATATAGTAATATACCCCACAAATTTTCCCATTTTTCGAAAACTTGACCGTCAAAATCTCTTTTAACAAATATTCTTTAACATTTTCCATTTGCAGGTCAAATTGCTTGACCCGACCTGCAAAATAACCGACTTCCTCCAAAGAACCCTAGACCCGCCGGTACCAGAAACCGTGAAAAACGCCATCACAACGCTCCAAGACCTCGGTGCCCTAACCGAGACCGAAACCCTAACTTCGCTCGGCGCGAAGCTCGGATCTCTGCCAGTTCATCCTTCAATTAGCAAGATGCTTCTTTTCGCGATTCTGATGAACTGTTTGGACCCAGCTTTGACTTTGGCCTGCGCGTCGGATTATCGCGACCCGTTCGTGCTTCCCATGCATCCTGAGGAGAGAAAGCGGGCCAATTTTTCTAAGTAATATACCATTTTGTACTTTTTAAAAAGATAATATACCGTTGTTACATTGACTAAACTACTTAGCTAAGTATTTAGTACTTTTTACTTAAGATTCTTTTAACCGTTGGATTTGCATTGGAGTTCGTGTTTTTCATGATAAGCACAAACTTTGAGGTGAGATTTATTAAAAGTTGTGTCTATCATGAAAAACACGAATCTCAATGCAAATCCAATAGTTAAAAGGCTCTAAGTAGCAAGTGTTAAATCTTAGCTACGTACTTAGTCATCCTCTATATATATATTTTTTAAGGTTTTACTTATGTATTGAGCATTCAGCAACTTCTCTGGAAATAAGGATTTTCTGATCTCCATGTGCATAATAACAATTTAATGCCTTAAAAAAACATAATAATAACAAAATTGTTGTTATTTATATTTATTTCTAGGGCTGAGCTGGCGGGATTGTACGGCGGGTCGAGCGACCAGCTGGCGGTTGTTGGTGCGTTCGAGTGCTGGCGAAAGGCGAGAGAGAGAAAAATGGAGGGTCAGTTCTGCGCGAGGTATTACGTCGCGGGAAATACGATGAATATGATTTTTAACATGAGGAAACAGCTCTTGGGCGAGCTGGTTAAGAACGGTTTGGTGCCTGCTGATGTGGCGGGTTTGAGTGTCAACGCGCAGGATCCAGGTATTTAAAACTGTATTATTTCAAATATTTCTGTATTGATTGTTGATATTAGTAATGTATTATTGAGAACTGCAAAAAAGCCCCTGCAGTATTTCCAAAATTGCAAAAAACTCTTACCGCTTGTTGGAAGCTAAACAAGGAAAAATAATGTAGGCACTTTTTTGCAATTTTCAATAATGTAGGGACTCTTTCGCGAATTTCCCTTAATCGGTTGAAATTTTTAATGTGGAAAAAGCCCCTGCCTTATTGAAAACTGCAAAAAAACTTGCGTTATTGCCAAAAACTCCCTACATTACTTGTAAACATAATGAAGTTTTTTTTTTTTTGGCAATTTTCAATAATGCAGGGCTCTTCTTGCAATTTTCAACAATACAGGGACTTTTTCTCAAACTCTCCTTGTACTATAGATGTATGGACTAATGAGTAACCTTTTGAAATTTACTAGGCATTCTTCGAGCGGTACTAATGTCCGGCGCGTACCCATCGGTGGGCCGCGTCCTCCCCAAAAAGCCCAAGGACAAGCGAACGATGATCGAGACCGCATCCGGGTCCAAAGTCCGCCTCCACCCGCACTCCGCCAACTTCAATTTATCGACCAACTCAACGACCCCGTTGATAATCTACGACGAGATTCTCCGCGGGGACGGGGGGATGTACGTGAAGAAAAGTTCGCTGGTGGGCCCCACGCCGTTGCTGTTGTTGTGTAACGAGATGGTTGTGGTGGGGAAGGAGGAGGATGGGGAGGAGAGCGAGGGGGAGAGTGAGGAGGAGGAGATAATGGGGGATGCGGAGAATGAGGTGAGCGTTGTGGTGGATAGGTGGTTGAGGTTTGACGCGAGGGCGCTGGATGTCGCACAGGTTTATTGCTTAAGGGAACGGCTTTCTTCTGCTGTTTTGTTTAAGGTATCGGTTGTTTATTCTGAAGCCTTGGAGGTCATGGACCTTAAGAATCCTGAACACAGTGCGTTTGGGGGAGAAAGTATTCAAAGTGGAGTAAAATGTAAATATTCAATTTAGGGGTTCTTTGTGAATAATTATAATTTGATTAATTGGGGTGTTCAGATCATGTCCCAAGAATTAATTAAATGATGATTGTTCTAAAAGAATCCCCAATAATAGTTATATACAAGGTCTTCTGAAATTGGATGTTTATTTTGTAGTCCGTTTTGCATGTTTTCCCCAAATATGATGTCACATACATCTTGAATGAGTTTTTAATCATGGTTCATAGACTACAAGTTAAAAACTTTCAACATATTGTATCATTTATTGGAATATTTTAATATTTTGTTTAATACGGGGTTATGTAATATGTAGGTAAATAACCCTAAAGCGGCTCTACCGCCAGAACTCGACGCCTCGATGCGTGCAATTGCGTCAGTTCTATCTTTTGACGGACTCGCTTCTCCGTCAGACCCAAATCAACCAAGAAAAGGAACGAATTACATCCAACCAAGTCAATACTTAAAATCTTTATTTTACGATAACTATAGACCCCCTTATCAAAACAATAATAATTATAATAATAATAATTTCCAAAAATTCCCCCGGCCGGGGTATCAGAGAAACGCGGGGTTTGGTCCTAGACAAACTCCACCGGCTCACGGTGGACCAGGTGTAGGTAGTTCTAGTCCGTCGGCTCACGGTGGGCCAGCTGTAGGGAGTTCAAGTGGACCGAGAATCTTGTCTACTAAACGGCATCGTGAGAACGGTCCACGGTGAGCCGGGTTTAAATTATTATCTTCTTTTATTGTATGGGTTTTGTTGTAAGAAAATAGAATTGATGCTTTTGGTTGGGTTTGAATTTGATGTAGCGTTGGAATTAGAGGAGGATTCAAGATGGTGATGGGAGTAAATAGACCTTATCTTATGTCTCTTTAGTTAATTTATTTGTTTAATTTGTGGTGTGTTTTGTTGTTTTTTTGTTGCTTTATATGTAGGGGAACTGTTGTATGGTTAAACTCCTTTCATGATATTATTATTTTGTTTATCAGACGAAGTTCCTGAATTGAACTATTACAGTGAATATTAATTTGGTTTATTAGGCTAAATCATTTAGGGAGGAGCTTAAATATTGACCATAAATAGTTTTTTTCTATTGATGATAAGAAATTTCTCTATGATCAGAAGCATGATTTTGACTTGATTGAAGACATTTTTATCTTTGAAAAGCCAAAATAGCTGAAACAAGATAATTTTAGTCATGGTTTATACAAGTGCATGTGATGTCATGATAACCTCGCTGACTCATACTTCTCATCCAAAAAAAGGCAAGAAAAAGAAGGAACAGAAGCTATCCGAAACTAATGGATCTGTCCTTCTTTTCATGACTGGAGATATAAAATTAAGTAAAAGTCGGTCAAAGGAATCCCATGCGGTCCAGTTAATAGAGAGTTATAAAAGTAGAAAAAGACTTGTGGTGGGGCGACAAAACTATAAAGTTACTACAAACAGGACAATCCTACAAAACACGTCCACAGATTGGTAGTAACATTATTCCTGTAACACTTCCCGAATTTCCAGACCCACAGCGGGTCGACACTCATTCAATTGACCCTCTACACAAAAGGATACATAATTTCAGAGAGAGAAGACTTTACACCAGAGTCAAGAAGAAAAGAATGTTTAATAATCCTGTGGCAATATTTCTCTAGCCTTTTGAAATATTAGTAGAAATAAATTTAAATTCAGTACTAAGTTTAAAAGTAACTATATTTTTCTTATATAAATACAAAAAATATCATGTAATTATCTTACTGTAAAATATAATACAAACAAGGGTAAATTTCCATAATTTAAAACCAGCAGCATAAAAGAGCACAGAGATAAATTTCAGAGAAGAACAAATTAAAGGAAAGAGACAGGCAAGCGGGAGGGGTGAGAGTAAGGGACCTCTCACCGCCGCAACTGCACGGAACCCCCAATCGTCATTCTCCACGAGCTCTCACTATATGACGTCATCTGGGGCGTCAGCCACTTCCCACCACCGCCCCCTTACGTCACTCCTCCCGTCACGAACGCGACTTCACACCCAAACTTTGCAAATTCCTCCCTACACCCGGTTCACAAGACCACTGAAGCTGAATTATGGGACCCAAATGTTTGGTTTATAAGGAGTATCTGGGATGTCAATTCACCTGATAGAAGACCGTGCTAGTTGTGTTGAAAGCGATTTATCCGTATCACCTTCTTATTTCTACTATTCTGTACTCGTACGAATGTAAAGTGACACGTCGGCGGTGTGTAGATATGTGAGATTTTGGTAGGTATTGCTGTCTGAAGTATGGAGGCGCGAAAATCTTTCCGTTCCCCAACAAAGAGATTAAATTATTAACTAATTATTACTGTGGAAAAGACAGAAAAAAATAAAAAAATCAAGGGGAGAGAAGGGGAAATCTCCTTTTCTTCTTCTCTTCTGTTCCCTCTTTTCCTCGCCTTTTTTCTTCTCGTTTTGTCAAGCGGATATCATCCTTTTTCGGTGAAATTTCTCCTCACTTGCTGTCTGATTTTAATACGATTATTCGAGCTGATTGTTAGTTACAGTTCTTGTAATCCGTTTTAGCTTCGTTTTGTGAATCTGGTTTGAACTAACCGTCTCTTCTGGATTTTGTTCAGCTTTTGTTTGGTCTTTTAGAGCGACTTTACTTTTGCAGATATTAGCATAATTTGTACTTAGCTCAAATTAGGTTGTGTTGATTTCTTTCTTTCCCCAAGTCAAACAGAAGTTATAATTGTTCACCAGTTTAGAAATCAGAACTATTCATTTGTAATATCCTATCTTCTTCAATCTCTTCAATAAGAATTTGTTAAATTTCGAGATAAAAATCCATCGAAGATCCAAACTCCACCTCAAAAAAACCATGAAAACCTCAAATTAGTCTCCAATCATCTCCACTTAGGGCTTTCCATGGCCAATTTCACAGACCATTCATCTTCAATCAGCTTCTCTTCCTCCCTCCTTTCCAACGGCACCTCCAATCCTTCCTACCCAGCCACACCAACGGCCACACAACCCGTCACATCCGATCCCTCAACCATCGAAGCCGTCAGTCTGAGCCGTCTGAGCGCGAATCTCGAGAAACTCTTAATCGATTCAGATTTCGACTGCACAGATGCGGAAATCATCGTTGAAAACTCTCCAGTCGGGATCCATCGTTGCATTCTAGCAGCGCGGAGCAAATTCTTCTACAATCTCTTCTCAAATAATGAAAAATCTGATAATGTTAATAAATCGGAAGGCGGGAGGATCAGGTACGAGATGGACGAGCTCGTGAAGGAAGGGAAGGTGGGCAAGGACGCGTTAATGGTGTTTTTAGGGTATATTTACACCGGCAAGGTGAAGGCTCCTCCACTGGACATCTCCATTTGTGTGGATCCGATGTGTGCTCATGATGCTTGCAGGCCTGCGATTAGTTTTGTGGTTGAGTTGGTTTATGCTTCTTCGGTTTTTCAAGTTCCTGAATTAGTCTCGCTTTTTCAGGTCAATTTTTAATTTTTTTTGAATAAATATAATTAATATTTATATATGGTTGAAATATATTATATGTTGGTTCTGATTTTTTAATTATTGTTTTTGCAGAGGCGGCTTCATAACTTTGTAGACAAGGCGAATGTGGAAGATGTAATACCGATATTTAAAGTCGCTTACCACTCAAACCTACCTACTTTACTAGACCATTGCATACAAAGAATCACCCGGTCTGATTTAGACAATCTCTCTCTAGAAAAGGAAATCCCGCAGGAAATCTCCGACAAAATCAAATCGCTCCGCCTCAATTCCGCCTCCAAATCAGACCAATCCCCCTCATCTTCAGATTCGAATTCAACTTTAGAAACTTCCAAATTTGAATCTCGAATCCGAAATATTCATCGCGCTTTAGATTCTGACGATGTGGAATTAGTAAAATTACTACTAAACGAGTCAGAAATAACATTAGACGACGCGAAAGCTTTACACTATGCGATTTCATACTGTGACTGTAAAGTAATTTCCGATTTGTTAGAACTGGGGCACGTAAACGTAAATTTGAAAAACGAAAGGGGCCTAACCGCATTACACATCGCCGCAATGAGAAGAGAGCCTGCTATAATTGGTTGTTTATTGAATAAAGGAGCGAGTGTTTTGGAAATGACAAGAGATGGTAGAAATGCTGTGAGTATTTGCAAGAGGTTGACTAGATCGAGAGATTATAATTTAAGGACAGAGCAGGGCCAAGAGAGTAATAAGGATAGAATTTGTATCGATATGTTAGAGAAAGAAATTAAGAGGAATCCGATGCTTGTGGAGGATTCGGTCACTTCCCCTTTATTAGCCGACGATTTACACATGAAACTCCTCTATTTAGAAAACCGAGGTAAAAAAATATATACTTTTTTCTTACTTTTAGTTTATTTTTTTTGTGTGTTTTATTTATTAAATTGACTTTTTTTGTTGTTTAGTGGCTTTTGCGAGATTATTTTTTCCTGCTGAAGCGAAAGTGGCGATGCAAATAGCTCAAGCAGATACTACGTCGGAATTTGCAGGGGTATATACGTCAGATCAGTCTGGAAGATTAAAAGAGGTCGATTTGAATGAAACCCCTCAAATGAGAAATAAGCGATTGAGAGAAAGGGTCGATGCCCTTATGAAAACAGGTAACTAATTAAATTAATTAATTAACTAATTAACTACTTAATTAGTTAATCTACTAATTAATTAATTACTAAATAATTAAATTAACTAATTAATTAACTAATTATTTTATTTATTTATTTTAGTTTATTTATTTAATTTGTAGTTTATTTAATTATTTTTGTAGTTTATTTATTTTAGATTATTTGTTTATCGTTTAAGTTTATTTATGTATATTTTAAAATTAGTTTATTTTTTAGTCTATCTATCTATTTAATTAATTAATTAATTAATTAATTAATTAATTTAGTTTATTTTTGTATTTATTTTATTTTATTATTTTTGTTATTATTTAGTTTTAGTTTATTTACTTCATTTATTTATTTATTTATTTTACTTTATTTATTTTGGAATAGTGGAACTGGGTAGAAGATACTTCCTGCACTGTTCCCACGTCTTGGACAGATTCCTGGAAGACGACAACCCAGACTTGTACTACCTTCAAAAGGGAACGCCGGACGAGCAGAAGATCAAGCGAGCTCGCTTCTGCGAACTTAGAGAAGACGTCAGAAAAGCCTTCACTAAAGATAAAGCCGGTTTGTCCTCTTCTTCCACTTCCTCTTCTTCCTCTTTATTGGCTGAACGGTATCTTAAAATGAATAGGAAATCGTGAGGTGTGATTTAGGGTTTTGTTGTGGTTAGAGTGGGGGAGAGAGAGGTTTTGTTGTAAGATACATGGTTGGAATGAGATAGGTGTAAGTTATGTGGTGTTATTGGGGGAGATTAGGGTTTAGGTTTTGAACGGAATATATGTTTTGTATTGTAGTGGGATATCTGTAAAATGTATGAATCTGAGTTTTTGTTTGTTCTAAAGAAATTTTTAGATAGTTAACTTTTGAGTAATTAAGGTTCTTTCATGTTGTGGGAAATCGATTGATTCATGTTTGATCCAAAAACGGAAAGACTTTTGTAGCAGACTAAGCATACAAATTATTATTTTTATGTATGAATAATTTAGAACTACTGTAATAACCTAGTATAATTTCATAAATTAATTTCTTATTAAAGTATGTTTTATAGAAAGCTAAAATTAAAAACATTGACATCATAATTAGTTAACACAATAATGTTTTTTTGCATAGGTTTCATATAAAAAGAAAACATAAATAAAATAAAAGAACATTTCTTATGTTGGAAAGAAAAAGTAAAAAGAATAAACGATTTACTCTCGTAATTAGATAAACTCAGTATTCTTGTCTAAGAAGAAAAGATTCGCCCAATGCAGTCTTTACTTTGTGATAATCTTGATAATAATTCTCTTGATTCTTTTGGTATCTCTGCTACAAAGATATCAAATATTTTGATATCCACCAATATCTTATAAGTGGGGTTAAAATAACATTTAAATTAGATAGTTCTGTTGGTATTACACTATTCATTCTCAACAGACTTCTTCATCCCTCAACATTTGTCTGACTATGGTTTGTATCCTTTGTTTGCACATACAAAATCGGATCCAAATAGTTATTAGGGATAATATAATATTTAATCTATAGAAAAGAGACGCATGCATTTTCTTCTCTCATATATTGCTTGCTACATCTGAGTGATCTTTCTCTATTTATATATGCTTAGGCAATGCATTGATTCTGCATTGTGCATGACTCGACTGATCGTATCAGTATCATGTTCTTTTGCATGAACAAATCATGCGAATGTTTAACAATCATGTGAATTGGCCTAACTCTTTTACTTTCATAGCACAAAATCTCAAGGAAATTATGAGATTACATTAGTTACATAAATGTTTTTTAGAGTGGGAGTGTGAGTATTATGTTTTGTTGTAACATATTTGGCACGGGTTAGATATAATGTATATGTTATTACTGTTGTTGAAACCAATTAGGATTTAGATTTTGGACCTATGTTTTGTTTTGTAATGAGATATCAACGCATGATTCGGTTTTTTGTTTGTTCTAAAGACATATTTTAGTTGATTAACTCTTAAATAATTAAGATATATGTTGTTGGAGATCGGCTACATTATTTTTGTTACTTTTAAGCATTTTTATTGTAACATAACACCATTGATTCCCCCTTATTTCAACTTCTTTTCGCATTCTTAATGAGTCATCATTTCATCTAAATCATCAAAACCATCCGAAATTTATCAAATGGTCTATATTAAGACCAATATTCCCAAGTTTCAGACAAGCCAAATTGGGTCTTTTACTCGTTTGGAACAAACACAGCTGATCCAATTCCAATTACAACTACCCAAAACCAAACTGACAGTCCCTCCTTCCGTCACTCTTCTTCTTTCCATTTCCTTTCCTCCTCTGTTCCGTCTCTCTCTCTTTTCGGAGAGAAAGAAAGATTGAGAGAGAGATGGTGATGTGGGTGTTTGGATACGGGTCGCTGATTTGGCGGCCGGGCTTCCACTACGACGAAAAGCTCGTCGGTTTCATTCGAGATTACCGCCGCGTCTTCTACCAAGGTCTCTCTCCAATCCATTACTTACTCTCCTTTACTAATTTCACAAACAAACACCATTTCTTTCTTAATCTGTGTATCTCTAGTAGTTCTCTATTCTGTCCGGTGCTCAACGATTTTATATTATGCTTTACTTATTTTTTTATCTTGAATTGGATAAGGGAGTACGGATCACAGAGGAACGCCAGCCTTTCCTGGAAGAACTGTCACTTTGGACTCTCGTCCCGGCGAAATCTGTGTAAGAAAGTTTATTTCTTTCTTTTTCTCTAAATTAAATAATAAAACTCAGTTTCTCATTTGTGGAAATCTGTGTAAGAGAGTTTATTTCTTTCTCTTTCTCTAAATTAACTAATAAAACTCAGTTTCTCATTTGTGACGAAATCTGTGTAAGAGAGTTTATTTCTTTCTCTTTCTCTAAATTAACTAATAAAACTCAGTTTCTCATTTGTGAAAATCTGTGTAAGAGAGTTTATTCTTTCTCTTTCTCTAAATTAACTAATAAAACTCAGTTTCTCATTTGTGACGAAATCTGTGTAAGAGAGTTTATTTCTTTCTCTTTCTCTAAATTAACTAATAAAACTCAGTTTCTCATTTGTGAAAATCTGTGTAAGAGAGTTTATTCTTTCTCTTTCTCTAAATTAACTAATAAAACTCAGTTTCTCATTTGTGACGAAATCTGTGTAAGAGAGTTTATTTCTTTCTCTTTCTCTAATTAACTAATAAAACTTAGTTTCTCATTTGTGGAAATCTGTGTAAGAGAGTTTATTTCTTTCTCTTTCTCTAAATTAAATAATAAAACTCAGTTTCTCATTTGTGGAAATCTGTGTAAGAGAGTTTATTTCTTTCTCTTTCTCTAAATTAACTAATAAAACTTAGTTTCTCATTTGTGGCGAAATCTGTGTAAGAGAGTTTATTTCTTTCTCTTTCTCTAAATTAATTAATAAAACTTAGTTTCTCATTTGTGGCGAAATCTGTGTAAGAGAGTTTATTTCTTTCTCTTTCTCTAAATTAACTAATAAAACTTAGTTTCTCATTTGTGGCGAAATCTGTGTAAGAGAGTTTATTTCTTTCTCTTTCTCTAAATTAACTAATAAAACTTAGTTTCTCATTTGTGGCGAAATCTGTGTAAGAGAGTTTATTTCTTTCTCTTTCTCTTTCTCTAAATTAACTAATAAAACTTAATTTCTCATTTGTGGCGAAATCTGTGTAAGAAAGTTTGAAATTGCAATACCAAGTTTCAATTTCATACCAATGTAAGTGTAGTGATTATATCTCATTTGTGGTACTGATTATGATATTAAACACTGATGATAGTAGTGTGAAAAGCAGCCTAATAAAATAATTATTTTTATTTTTTTGCATGATGAAAAGTGGGGAGTTGCTTACAAGGTTTCAAAAGAGGAGGATAAGAAGATTGCTCTAGAGGTAATGTTTGATTAATTAATTCATTCCAGTGCTTATTTTAATTCATTTAATCATAGGTTACAAACTTACAATACTGATTTTATTGCACACTTAATTAATACTTACTATATACAATTCCTATTGATATAATTTATATGTGATTTAAAATTAATTATAGCATCTGGAAGTACGTGAGAAGCAATACGACATGAAGCTTTATCTTGATTTATTCACTGTAAGACTGGGTTGCATTTAGTCTTAATTTTCTCCATTATTTAGGATTCAATTAAGACTAACTTACCCTCAATTCCTTAAAATTGATCATTCAGTTTGAAATTTCAGGACTTGAAGGCTGTAACTCCAGCTGTCACTGGTGTGATTGTGTAAGTCACGGACTGAGTTTAAAATATCACTTATTGCAAGGATATATATGAAATTTTGAGATTTTGCATGTTTTAATTTTTGAGTTATTGATGGATAAATTAAAATAAATGTTGGAATGAAAAATAGATATTTAGCTTCACCCAACAAGACGAAGAATGTAAATTACTTGGGCCCTGCACCTCTTGAAGAAATGGCCAGGTATTATTATGTTAACTAGAGATATATTTTTCATGGAATTTATGATTAATTCATTAATTAATTTTGTTTGGAATAAATATGCAGGCAAATAATTAAAGCAGAAGGACCGTCAGGACCGAATAGAGACTATATCTTCCATTTGGAAGATGCATTGCAAAAATTAGGTATGTTTCACATTCATAATTCCGGTACCATTTAATTAGTTAGTTTTTTAATGACAGAAAAAACTCAACTATTTTCTGGTTTTGCACATGACATTGATATATATTGCATAATTTTGTATTTATTATTTTTGGGGATTATACAGGATTGGAGGACCCACATGTCACAGATCTTGCAAATGCAGTTAGAAGATTACTTCCTTTTGAGTAATAAATTGAAGAATAATTGGAAGAAATATTTTGTTATTGATTTGTTTACAATTTACATGGATTCATCTGCAATTTTTAGGTGATCCTAATCGATTATTGCATGACATTCTAAAGAATTATATACAATTATTTTTACAGATTGTTTTAGTTGTACGTTGTACCATATTTGTATTGTTGTATTAATTTCTTGAAACATTCTTAACTAGAGATTGAAAATCTGGATTTCTTGTAATCAGATATTCAAATTCTTTGTAATTTGAGATTTTAAAAATAGAGTTATTTACATTCTGAGATTTCATGTGAGCCATCTATGTGGATGCTTGTGTAGCAATCTATACACCAAAAGTGTTACAAAAAGATCAAAGTTTCAAAAAATTGACAGGTTGCCAAATTAATAAATACCACCTCATGCTGTTATGGATCCACCAAAAAAATTATATATATTTAATTAATTCATGAGATATGAGTCATATGACTATGGTCTAAGAACTACCATTATGGCTATCCATAACATGTCAGCATGTCACAGCACTACATGTGGGGCGCACAAGCAGATATATTTTGTTTTAATAAACAGAATTTGTTTTTTCATTTATTTCATTTCTTTGTTCTTTGTTCATATAAAATGTAGCAGAAATTGTAACAAAAGAAGAATAAATGATTAACCATATGATATTTACTGCAATCATATTATACACCAATTTAACCAAATCAACAAGCTCTAATCTCAGATTTTTCTCATGGCATCAAATCGGATAAAATTTACAAAGAAATTCCGAACAAAATTATAATCGATATATACTTGACGCACTTAATATTCTATTTTCTCTTTCTTTTTGTAAAATTTATGTCATCATTTCTTCTTGGCCAAAGTTTTCATGACTCCTTTCAAAATCTTTGCAAACCAGATCAAATTCATCACAAATAATACAGCTGGCACCAGAAATACAAGGATATAACCAATTATATGCATTTTCTCAATCTGCAAAAATGTTTTAAAAAAAATTAAAATAAAAGGCATAGTAACATTAAGAATATATAACTGAAATAGTATGAAAATAGAAGGAAAAAAGAGAAATAAATACCATATCATAATGCAAATACATGTGATGAAATATATAGATGAACAAAAGTATTCTTGCCACCTGTATATTGCAATATATTCTCCATTAAACAAGATATTATACTTTTATCAAATAAATAACCAATAGAAAACCAAATAATAATTTTATCAAATAAATAATAAAACGCTGCACGTACCAGCCATGCAAAAAACATAAGAAGACCATTGACCAGATAAGCACTCGATCTTTTCATTCCAGCTGTATCAAGATACCTACCAAAAATAAAAATAAAAATAAAAATGAAATTAATAGGTTATTACTGAAATAGTAATTATTTTTTATAAAATTACCATCTTAAATTAATTTCTGGTGTTGTAGCCTCAGAAATTAAAACCATGTAAGTATAGATCTGTCCTTCACCAGATAGCATTGTATATGCTATTGCAATTAAAGATAACGAGTGATGTAATACCTAAAAAAATAAAAATAAATACATTAAAATAATTATTTAATAACTAAATTCATTTAGTCGAAATAAAAAAAAATATAAAATACATACATATTCCATTCCGCCGAGAGAGGGATAAATCCAAAATATCATCGCAAGATCCGCAATGAAATACCCAACTGACACCTGTCCAAACCAAAAATAAAATAAAATCATCAAAATTGGAAAAAAAAAATCTCTAAAAGGAAATAAATAGAAGAATTAATTAATTAATTACCCCTAAAGAAAAAGTGGAGAGATTTGAGAAGCGAAACGTGACTGGACCCTCCATTTGATCAGAGAATAATTTGTTGAAAAATACCAAGTATACTGACATGACTGTTATAAATATTGCATGCGCACTTGACATTCCCCTAAAAATTAAATAAAATATATTATTATACATCATTCATATATGTATATATGTTATGAGTATTTATATTTATTCATTTATGTATAGTTATTTATGTACCGATTGTTCCATTCAATGCGTTGAATCTTTGTGAGAGAGGGATAGCACTTGAAATAATAAGAGCTTAATATATGCGTCAAATCATGAGCCTAAAAAAACATAATTAACGTATCTTTAAGAGTAATTTAATCATTTAATTAACCCTTAATGATGAATATAATTAATTAAATTAAAATATGAAGGAGGAAAAAATTGTACCAATTTGCACAAAAAGATAGCGAAAAGCAAAGAAGTGTAAGGAAGAACTGGATCAGCTAATAAATAGTCTCTAACTACTTGTTCAGCTTGAGATTTGTAGTATTTAACCTCCATTTTTCAAGGAATATAAACCTGCATTAATGGTCATGATCCGATTTAATAATACATCTTAAAGGAGCAGATAAATCGAGCATAAGCCAGTGAAGAAATATAAATCGATTGTACAAATTTGCCCCAAATTCATAGTTCTTTTCACAAAATCGAAGAAAGACACTCAACAATAGAACGTAAAACTGCCCCGTTACAAAAAAACAATAAATCTTAAGGAAGATTGAACTATTAAAACACAAAACATGCTGGACAAGACAAATTGCACAATGTGGATCGAAATCCAGCTAGAATAAGTCTTAATCACACACTTTCAAACTCAAAATCCACAGATCGAGAGAAATTACTCAATCAAACAACACCAAAACGCAAAATAACAGTACCAAACTGACTCCCAAAAAACAAAAATCAACACCCACAATTAAATTTCCCAAATTAACGCACCTCTGTGCCCCAAATCAACCAATGCAGAAATTATTCAATCAAGCGACACCAAAATGCAAAATAACAGTACCAAACTGACTCCAACAAAACAAAAATCAAAACCCACAATTAAATTTCCCAAATTAACGCACCTTTTCGCCCCAAATCAACCAATGCGGGATTGAAAAATAGCAAAGGGGGGAAACCAGGATACTGTATTTCCGGTCTAAGGAGGACCGAGTCTATGGAAGCGCAATGGCGAGGAGAAGAGATAGAGAGCTTTGTGATGTATTGGGGAAGAAGGGATTGAAATGAAAGCAATCCATTCAACTAACAAAAAGAGAGAGAAAGAAGAAGCGAACAAAACAGGAGAGCTAACAACAGCTTATTATGTCCCTATTCTACATCATTAAATTCATTATTATGAATATGATGCCTTTATTGTTTTTCTACATTGTTTTCCCTCGTCCGGAAAATTCATTTTGCCCCTACATAATCTTGAAATATAAATATATGTCCGTATAAGTTGAAATATATTGTGGATGAGTACTTGTGAAGAAAATATAAGAGGGGTGGAGGTGGAATTATTTTGTTATATAGGGGTAATAGTGTTATTTTTTCACTTTTGATTGGCTAAGCATGTGAAAATATGCCTTTATTTTTACGCTTTTTTGTTAATTAATTATGTGGTTGGTTAGTTAGTTTAGCTAGCTAAGAAAATTAATTAACTAGTTTTGGTGGAGAAGGGTTAAGATTTGAGACTGGACCATACAAAATTAATTAATTTCTCAATTTTTTTTCTTCTTTTTACTAGATGGGAACTCTTTCTTACATAATTGTCTCGATTTTTTTCTAATGCTGTAATTAAGAAAATAGTTGTGTGCCATGAAAATGTAGTAGTAACTAGTAACCAAGCATTATGCAAGCCAGCTGCATCACACAAATAAATAATATTATATTTCTTTACTTTTACATATGGCCAAGAAAAATACTCAAATTGACAATTCCACATTTTTAGAGAGGTCATTTTCTCTTGAAAATTATGATATAGTTAGTACTGGAATCCAATAAGAAAACTCCACGTCAGCAAATTAAATATATGTTTTATAAAAAAAAAATCGCCGGTTGAGATGTCTACGTGGCAACTAACATACTTAATGGTCTCATTTCGATTAGTTAATATTTTCTACAATATACATAATGAAATTAAATATATTTCTAATCTTGGCTAAGTCCTATTCATATTCAATACAAGAATTTTCTTTTAGATATTTTCTTTTTTGACCGTCAATAAATGTTGTTTCGATCAAACAATTTTTTGGTTATATTAAACAAATTTGGCGGTCAATAAAATGTGTTTGACTGTTTAACACATTGGAAAATGGCATGCCACTACGTTAAAATGTTTATGCGCTTATTCCTAGTATTATTCTTATTAATCTTTAGTTATTTTTTATTAATTAATTATATGTTTGTGGAGTTTCCATTCATGAGACCTAAAACATGGCACTTTGACATAGATATTTCTCTAGAATATTTTTGATAATAACTATTGATAGCTTATAAGGAGGTCCTTAATATGAATGACATATTTTTTTGAACTATTCCTCCCAAAAAAGTCCCACTTTTGAATGAATATTTTGAAGTATTATACTAATAGTCAATTCAAGCAACAGAATATTTTTTCCAACAGAAGAAGATAACTGATATAATATTGACATACAAAAAGTTGCAATTATTAATTTATTACACAGTTTTAATCGGACAATTATCACTAAAAAAACTTGTTCGTTAATCTTGGGCACCGTTTGTCAAACTACGAGGATATTTCACATTTGGTATTAGCTGATAATTGATATATTTACATTTTTTTCGATACTTTTGTTTGGTACCAACTCAAACTCTGTAGCTTCAATAAATAACGCATCCACCAAATGAATTCAGGTCCAGTGATCAATTTCATAAAGGCCCCTCCAAATAATTAAAATTTGAAGAAACCTCCAAGGGGAACAATAAATCACGAGTTTTACATATTCTTTCTGTAGTTGGATCGTATTTATTAAACTAGACTTATTTTCTGTGAACACAAATCTTGACTCATGAGTCATGAGACAACTTCATGTGCATATCATGAAACATTAATTAGAGTAAAACTGATGAATATAGTGTTCATTATTGCACAATGTGTTTTGTGCTATCCGTATTTTCTGGGTATACTTACTAATGAGGGGCATTTTTGAAGTTATCCATACAGTATCTTAAATGAAGCCAACAACCACATGCTAAGTTTCATCAAATGTTTAGACTAATAATCCAAGAACTACACAACCCAAATATATAATACAATAAATAACCCAAGTAAATAATTCCATTCCACATATTTGATAATTACCATTACCACTAATGATAAATATCTGGAAAGATTAAAAAGCCTTAACAACAGATAGTCTTAAAACCGACTTGATAAAAGAAAATCAAAACGATTTTCCAAAATAAGAAGCCAGTTTATATACTTGTCATGAAGCCTCTAAATAGAAACGATAAACAACTTGACACAACATACCTGTAAAATGCAAACTCTGTTATCAATTTCAAAATAGCATAATGATATAAATATATAACACAAAGTGTAAGTTAGAAAAACATACAAATAATAAAGTCCTTTTCTAAGCCATGTTACGATTGAGAAGGCCTTTGAAGGATAAGAATAGATCCTTATTGTGGGGCCCAAAGATCTCATCTGCCTTTTTTAGGGTTTCCTGCATGAACACAAGTATTTTTTACAAATAATTTAAGCTACTTTTGAATTTATTTTTTATTTTTATTATTTAATTTATGCGATAAAAATAAAACAAACCTCACGAGACTGCTTGTGAGCATTAAGCTCCTTTATGTTTGCTAAAAATGCCGCAAATTGTTCATATGACAATCGACTCCTAAAAATAAATAAAAAATCAATTCAATACTCAATATAATATATTATTATTATAAAAATAACAAATATCATTATTATTGCAACTTTTATTATTATAACTATTATTCTAATGCATAAAATATCAGATACACAAACCTGATAGGGATAAAAAGAAATCTAATACTCAATATAGTACATTATTATTATTATTCTAAACCAAAAATTATTATTATTATTATTATTATTATAATAATAATAATTATTATTATTATTATTATTATTATTATTATTATTATTATTATTATTATTATTATTATTATTATTATTATTATTATAAGTAAAAGAAAGATGAAAGACACAAACCTAGCCTGACGGAAGAATTCCTTCCCATCAATTCTCGGAGTCCGACCTGTTTCCCATCATTTAAATTAACAAAAACACATAATAAATAATCAATTCATTTATTATTATATCTACAATTAATTATTCTTTACTTAATACCAGTTAAGTTTCTGTTTCTGGGAGGCGAATTAGCAGCAGAAGACTGTTTACTCGAAGGAATCCAAGGAGAGAGAGGGATGATGGGGCCCTCAAACCTCTGTTTTGAAACCGGCGACGTGGCGCCAGATGTCAGCTTGGGAGACACCGACGTGGAGTAAGACCTCGGCGATCCGACGGCTGAGGCTGCGCCAGGTGTCGGCCTCGCGTTGATTCTGGATACTGGGAATGTTGGCGGTCTTGCTGCTGTGAATTGAAGGTGGGAGAGAATGGGAAAGGAATTAAGTGTTAGTATTGTTGTTTTGGTTTATGGAATATCGACGTAATTTCATGCAAAGTAGGAAAATAATGGAAATATCGTGTACACACTATAAAATTTGTGTAATCATTTGAGTTTCTTTTCTTTTGTTTATTTATATATGAAAAAAAGTGAGAAAAAAGGGTAACTTAATTAAGGCAGTTTTTTTTTTGAAAAATTAAGAGAGGGGTATTTATGATATTTCTTATGTTTCGTAGGGAGTATTATGATATTTAAACTTTTTAGGGTTATTATTGATATTATGAGGTTTTGTGAGGGTAAATGTGAAATTATGAGTACAATTTAATGATAGAATAAAGTTACCTTCTTGAGTCACAGCTTGGTTTTCTGAGTTAGGCACAGAGCTGGTGAGCGAAAGTCCATCTGGTAATAAAAAGAAGAGATTGAATTAAAAGGTGAGAGAAATGGATTTTAGGGTTTAGGGTTTTGGGGAAAGAAAAAAACCTTTCCATGAAGACACTTTGGCGATCGATTGATCGCAAGTCCTTATATCAACGGTCTCTTGTTGCTGATTAAAAAACAGAATAATTATTTTTATAAGATTTTAATCGCTTGTTAAAATTTTGCGACTAAATGAGAAGTATGAATATTATGTTATATTATGCTAATTTTATGAGCATACATGTGAGTTATCATCATTAAGTGATTGCATCAATTGTCTCTTGAAAGTCTCTAGCTGCACATTAAAAAAAAATTATGAGAAATTTTAATTATGATACATACTAATTACTAATATTTGACCTAACTATGGATTAATCAGGTTTATCATACAATAATATATATTTCTTTTATTTATTTTTATTGTTAGTGAAAGCAAATAAAATACCTTGGCTAAATCACGCGTTAATTTCTTTGATGTTTGAGCTAATGTATCTCGTTCCCTAGCCAGCTTAACCTTCAAATTGAAAAAACAGGTATTTATAATAAGATTAAATTCTAAAATATAGATTCTTATACATTAGAATGGAGAATATTGAAATAAATATTGGAATTTGGAAATGTTCCTTGCAAAAACCAGGTTTTGTTGAGAGTTTATGCAATAAACTACTCCAAAATTGGGGGGAAATTCAAGTAACATTACCAAATTATATTAGAATTTTTCACAAATTAAACAAACAAGCTTACATTTTCATCTAGAGAAAGTCTCAATCTCGCCTCAGCCTCCTCTCTCACACGATCAATCTGCTCAATCCGGCCTTGCAAATCCGACACGAGCGACTCCTTCTCCAGCAACTTCTGCTTTAAGATTCGCGTCTCAGACTCCAATATCGAAACCCTAGAGGCTATAGCAAGCGAGGTGATCTTCCTCGCCAGGTCGAGCTGCTCGTACGGATCCGCCGGCATCACCGCCATTACCTCATCTGGGATTCGCTGCTCCGGTAGACTCATCGCCCCTGAACCGCCGCCGCCGCCGCCTCCGCCGATGGTCGGAGTCATTGCTGAATCTGGAGAGAAAGATTTACTTTTGGAAAATTGGTAGATTATAGTCACAGTGAGGTTTTTGTTTTGTGTTTATTTTATTGCAGACTATTTTATCCTCGTGTGAATCGAGGAAGAAGAGAGACTTATCTCTCAATGCCCTCCAGTTATTAATAAATGGACTGAACAGTCTGAACCACTCTATTAAAGAAGGGTAATTATTAATTATCCTTTTGTTATTGAATTAAAACAAGCAAGTTTGGGCTATAGCGTAAGAATAACTGCCATATAGCTAATAAATGTTATATTAGTTTCTAAATAATATAACATAGATATGTTATTTTTTATAGAGTTTCTCTATATAATTATATAATGACGTATTGAATAATTAATGGTAATAAAAATACAAAAATGAAAATGCCCATTTGTATATAAATTGGCATAAAATAATAATAATGTATTATTTTTTTAAAATAAATTATATTAGAGTAAAATATTATATTAAGAGGAAAAACATCTGAAAGTTGAACCATCTCCATTTTCTCTTAAACCGAAGAGGATTAATCAAGGGAGACATTCTGCTATAATCATCTCCAGTTTTAGACCTCCATTTATAGAATCATGGAAGATCTGACACTTGAAACTAAGTACTATAGAAAACCAGTTGAAAATAATGGAGATATATATACACAGAATTTTTCAACAAATTTGAAATTTGGTGGAAAAGGTGGTGCTTTGGATTCCCCCCTTCCTTCCGTGAATTGATGAAATATCGACCTGCACCTGGTGTACGTAGACCAACATGTTTTTCAGGCCTGAATGAATATAGAAAAATATAATGGGCCTTGATCCATAGGGTAAGAGCACAGTTATTTTGGGCTTTTATATTTTAATATCCAGCCCGTTTAGATCCTCTTGCTTGTGATTTTGCATCTTATTTTGACAAAAATTGACGAGGTTTTTTTTATAACTTATAAATATGATTATTTTTAGATTGGTCACGCGTATTTTTATTGTTCAGTTTATAGTAGTATAACCTTTAAATATGTTTTCTGAAAAGTTCATTTTGGTTAATAAGCATTCATATATATATAAGTTCACATTATTGGACGGGACATTGTGAAAATATGAGAATACTCAAAATCAACATCATATATTTAATTTTATAGATATTTTGTCATCTGTATCTGTAAATATGTCGTCATAATTTCGTGTGTGAAAGTTCTCGTGTTTAATTAGTATGGATATACATAATTTTGAAAATATGAGAGACTGTAAATCAAGGCAAAGAGAGACATAAATATGACTATGAATATGAAAACAAAACTATCAAAATCATATCTTGTAGCTTTTGACCTTGTACATTTGTAATTACGTAAGTTTTGACCAATTGGCGCAGCCTCAACAAGCTACCTGAATTTTATTAACATTAAATATTTAATCTTTTTTTCTGGATTATTAATTATTGTGATAATATCTGGTAAGTGGAAGTTTTCTCAGTAATAAGTAAAACATGATTTGCTGGTATATAAATTGGGCCATTCACTAAAAGTTTAAAATAAAAAAGATACTCAAAAGAATGTACTGGCAGTTGAAAAAGCCGAAAGGGCATATGTAATGGCAGGAAAGAACTTTGAAGGCCAGATTATTCAAATATCTTTTGTGCATATATTAAATTATAGTAAAATTTTATACTTCTAAATAAATTAAAATAAAAAACAGAAAAAAATAAATCTATTATGTGTAATCTCACTTGTTCATGTTGTGTGTGTTATCTCAAGTTACACAAGTAAAAATAAAAAATATATTGAATATAATTACATGGAGTATTGTTTAGGGTGTCAAATAAGTTTTGGAGTTGACCAAATGTACACTCGTATAAAAAAAAACCAAAGTCTTAATAAATCTTTGAAACAAAAACTAATCAGGGTAAACTTTTTGTTTGGGCGTTCAAATTTTACTAAGACTAATTTGAAAATCAAATTCATATAGCACGCTTTCACTGTTTTGATTCTGAAACAAAATCATCAAGCACGACCAAGTTGGTCATAATATACATACAGTCTACCCCAAAAGATGAATCACCAAATGTTTCTAAAAACCATAATTGGACTTTGATGTTCGACCAATGAAATGCATCCGTTTAAGCCAACGAAGGCTGCATCTATACAAATGGATATCCATTTTCCACCCCTCAGGTTTGAAATCTTTACACTGTCTTTTTCACTGAAAACATCGCTTGTAAGACTCCTAATTTTATGTCTACTATTCAGATAATTTTATATATCATTTTCTAGTAATTAAAAGGATACAATACATATACATATAATACGAGTTCTTATATAGTGCCCGAGTCTTTTTTTTTATTCATGATGGATTAAATCTGGACCTTCAAATTGAAAGGGGTATTTTGGTACTTACTCTTTTTCTTATTTCCTGTTATGCACGTGTGTTCTCACCTCTCAATTATATCCTCTCCATTTGTCCACTGGCTTCTCTCTCCTCTTTCGTTCTCTCATTATCATGAATCTCTTTCACTCTTTTTCATCACGAAATAACAAAATACTATATTGATATACAAAAATATTATATTAATTATGAAATTGATTTTAAAATAGCATTTAGGCATGAACATCATATTTGTACAAAAAGGATAGTGTCAATAATAAAAAGAGTATATTGTTAATGTTAGGTCCTTAGAGCAAGAGAGAAGGGGGTAGAAATACGGTGACTCCAACACAGAATCTCCACAAGGTGAAGAGTGTCGGAGAGAGGAGAGACGAGATGAAGAGAGAAAGAGAGGCCACGTCTCTCATGGAGTGGGAGAGAGAACAGTAGTACGACTGGAGAGAGGAGCACAAGTGAAGAGATAATAGTTACTGAGCAAATTACTATTTTATCCTTTCATGTTGTTTTGGTAACAGATTGTAATGGAAAGTTATAGAGCTGACCAATTATGAACCGTTGGATTAAGAAATCAAGATTTAATAGCAGCCGTTTAATTATGACTCGGACAAGATATAAAAATCCCATATAATACGAAGTGCATGCATGACAAGAATCTGCACTAAAAATATAGATCTACTAACGAGAATGAGTTAGACCTAATATTTGAAAACCAATAACAATTTACATTCCCTACCAACAAAGATTATTACCATAACAAGAAAACATAATTCTACTAAAATATTGAATTCTATTTAAGATAAGAGCTTTGGGGTTTCACAAGTCATGACGTTGTCGTCACCCGTACGTGCCACATATTAGGAAAATTATATTTGGCCCCCTCTAAAAATCCCCCTGAACTTATAAATAAATCACTGTCAAACGGGACCCACAGTCAAATAGCTGTCAAACGGATCCGTTTGATAGCATATGGGGCTCTTTTGACAATGAAAAGGGAATAAATGGGGGATTTAAGTGGGGGCCATGTATATGAGCCCCACATATTATTCGGCTCTTTTTACGTTTTAGAACACACATATCCATCTTCTCCCTTCTTTCTTGACTTTTCTCCTCAAGTCCCTCTCTCTCAACAGTATACTTCTTCATGTATATATATCTTCAAACCATAAGAAAAGAAAACCATAGTTACACACATTAACCAACCCTAAAACCTAACCCTGAACATGGGAAGTATGATATCATTGATATGTAAAGTCTCAAACACTAATTATTCAAGATTGGTAATTTTGAAAGCTCGGAAAGGATACGTTCCGATTCTCGTTGGAATGAGGGAGGCCTCAGCTGAGAGATTTCTTGTGCATGTAAAGCAGTTGAATAATCCGTTTATTGTCATTTTGCTCGAGAAGGCCGCCGATGAATTGGGCTATGGAAATGAAGGCGTTTTGAGGATTCCTTGTGATGTTGATTATTTTCGCAAGATGGTGAATTTCAAGATTAGTAATTAGATGCTTTATCTTCCTTCAAAAAAAATTAGATGCTTGATTTTTTCTTCATTTTTGCGGGCGGATTTTGGTTTTGTTTTGTTTCTAGTTGTGGGGATATCTCATATATTGTAGGAATATAAATTGTAAATAATTAATGTATACATAGCATTATCTTTTATTTTCATAGTACGTTTCCAAATATCATAATTTTATGAGCAAATCGCATTTTTCTTGGTGAATATGTGTTTATACTGCTTTACACAATTCATTTTCCTTTCTAATTAGAGTTTTTTTTTGCAAAATTGGATGTCCCGTAATATTTCATGCTAACTTCTTTGAGACAAGAAGAGGGGCATATTTTTTGTATGTAATGCATATCATACCAAAGTTGATTATCCAACTTCTTCGATACATTTAGTTCTCTTACATTTATTTCATTTAATAGTAGTATAAACAGACCCTGGTCACTTTGTTCTTTTTTATCGTTTTTTTTTATCTTTCATTTTACTTAAAATGTAACTTTTTCGTATTAATGACACTGTAAAGCGACTGCTTATTTTGTTAATTAATGCAATTTGCGCGTAGGATTTTAAGCCTACCGCAATTTATCACAAAAAAAAAAAAGAGTTGGTAGTATAATTAAAAAAAAAAAATCAATAATAATATCTACAGGAAAAAAATCAAAATGAGTGTACGTTTCCAATTTAAAATTTAGATTCACTTTTGGAAACATATTTCTTCTTAAACAAAAACGTAAAACTAATGTGTCAGACATCATCTTTTAATATAACTGCTGATCATCATGTAATGAGGCATCACCGACACGATAAAGCCTGGGAGACGTGAATGGAGCATTTTCATCAAAAAAGAAAAAGACTTGAATAAAGAAATGGGGCGTGAGAGAGGAAGAAATGGCAGTGAGTTAAGTATCGGACGGTTTAAGGAGACAGCGGCTTAATCCTAGGGATTAAGTTATTTTAATGATGTGGTTAAACGTGGATTAAGAATTACAGTTGCAAACTAAATAACTAGGTTAATTTTGGAATTTTAATATGGATAAATCATAAATGTGTAGAAGGCATCTGTACTGAGATAATTTTTTTTTATTAAACTGTACTGAGATACTTTTTTTTTATTAATGAGTTACTGACAAAAGTGTTAATCATATACAAAAACGAGACATGATTTCAGTCTCTAATTTTAGGCGAGGGAACTTCAAATTATTCAAGATTTTTTTTTTGTTTACAACATATGCAATATCTATCACATAATTTTATATAAATATTTCCTGTCCATGTAATGTATCAATTTGCCCTATCAATATATATAGTGATTAAAATATAAAAATATATCATATTGTTGACAACATAAAAATCTTATATGAGCTATCTTATGCAGCAATTATGTTATGGCAGACTACCTTGAATTGCAAGATGTGACATACAGTGAGAGTAAGGGTCAAAAATGCTCACTATTGTGGAATTTTGTCCCTATTTTTTTTTGGAATTGAAAGAGGAAACTTCCCCTCTTCCCCTCATTGAACAGTAATTTAATTTTATTCGTTTTGATCAGGTGAGTATGTTTTCTCTCAGGTAATATGCCCAAAATATCAGCAAAAGTTCAAGCTTGGATTATATTAATTCAATTCAATATTCAATGATTTATTCTCTTCAAATGTACCTTTCTTTTGTTCAAAGATCATCCATTACTTTGGCATTTTCACACTTTAACTTGGTTAATATGTTCTTTTCGCTTCTTAATTTTGAGACATCTGCACAGTATAATCATAGGTTTTGGTTGTATTTATGAGACAGTTATTACTGATCAAGCCACAAAGACTGAAATAATTTTCGTGCACTACAGAAACAAACTAAACATGCCAAATGATTCCATTCAAAGTATAGAACTTAAAATAATAAACACCAGTTCAAATAAGCATTCATTCTTCTACAGTATTTTGCAATAATTAATTGTAAATATTTCAATAATGTTGAATTTGAATTTTTTTTAACTATTTGTCTAAATGCACTGCTTCATTTTTCTGCTTTTTCCTCATGGTCCAAAAAGCTGCACAATACCGATTCTGCGATTCCACCCATATTAGAAAAAACAAATTAAATGAAATTTTTATAATTTTCACTTTTATTTCCTTAAAAAGGAAAAAAAAATGTAAAATTTTCGCAAAACTATCAACATCAAATACTTAACTTATCAGATATGACATGCTTATTCATTGGTAGATGTAATAATTTTGAATTATATGTCAATAAAGTGCAATTAATTATAGATAAGATAGTTACTCATTCAAAGTATATGATAGAGATAGTGATGTGTAGTTAGTTTTATAATAATTAGAAAAATATAATTGCTAGATATTTGAATTTTTCATAAATAAGAGAAAAAAAAATGAGAAACTTACTTGCATCATGGATTTCCTATTTCCAGTGTAAGTAGTCTCTATCATTTTTTCCACCTACAAACATTTTTAAAACATGAATAAAGTATAGTTCAAATATATTAATTTAATTTTTAAATTCATTACCTCCATTTCAAAACCATAGGAATAAGCAACTTTCTTCACATCCTCCAAACTTAGCTCAACTGACATTTCCTGAAAAAAGAACGATAGAAATGTAAAATTACAAAATGCCCTCAACAAAAAAAATATACATATTTGATATAAATAAATGAAATTGCATACATCTTCACCATATGAGTCAGCGAAATGATATAACAGAGGGCCCATATTTATCCAAACCTGTTTATTACACAAAATTAATTAACAATAAAAAAAATATCTTCAGAAAGCAAAACTGATCAATGCTTTTAAATGTGAATTTAAAAAATAATAAAAAAAGTGACTTACCCCTCCATTTTTTAATATTTTTGAGATTATTTCAATATATTCAACTACATTATGTGCCGTGTCAATGAAAAAACATGTCACAACAGCATCCCATGTGCCTAAAAAAATACACAAAAGTTATGTAATTATAAAATTTCTAATCATAATTTAATAATATTTGTATTTTCTTAAAAGATAAAAAAAATATTCAAAAGAGAGAAAATTTACCTTCTTGAGTTGCATCATTATAAACCTCGACAAAATCACCACCACACATAGAAAATCCTTCGGTAATCCCAGCACTAATAAAAAAAAGTAAATAAACAAATGAATAAACTTTGGTGTATCAAAAAGATGCCAAAAATTGCTTAGGATATTTAAAAACAATACACATAAGCTGAAATTGATAACTTGTATACTTAAAGATTACAAAATAAAAAAAAATCAGTTATAAACCCTAAACCCTAATTTACCTGGCGGGAAGAATATCAGGAAAAGAAACGGGTCTGAGCTGGTCAAAGTCAGAAAGACTGTTACAATTGCTATGAATCCATGGATATATTGTCCATTCATTCGCCTCTCTTGTACTGATAAAAAATTAATAAATTAAAAATATTAATATATATCTTTTTTAATAAAAAAATTTTGCCATTTAATTAATGAAAAAAATATTAATATTTGACACTTACTGGTTGAGAATAAAACTGGAGCAAATCATCATGTAATACGAAAACTCATTTCCTTGGCTTTCAAATCCTGTTCAACAATTAAAAAAAAATGAAATTTCCATATAATCAATTTTTAATTTATTTTATTTTTTAAATACCAAGAGAAGAAATCTCCAAAGCTAGTCTGCCCAAACCAGCACCAGGAACTAAGCAAGAAGGAGGTCTGAAAAAACAAATATCAGAAATTTTGAGGGGTTACATTGTAAAAATGCTGTTCAGAAATAAATGAACGAGAATAACATTTTGGGATAGAAAGCCAAGTCCAGAATATAGTAAATCAAACTTTAAAGAGACGAGATATTTGTCATATATTTACAGAAATTAAAAAAAAAATTATGTAACTTTCAGTCCAATATTTCCTAAAAGAGAAGAGAAAAATGAGATGTTTATAAATAATTTATACTGTAAAACAAAAATGAATAATAAACAATAAAAAAAAAAATACCTTTGTTTGTTTCGATTTGGAAAAAGATGGTTGAGTTCGTCTAAAATAGGTTTATAACACTCTTCACGTTCCTTTTTTCCCTGTATTATTAAACCAAAAAAAACAAAATTATACTAAATTATTTATATATAATTATATATTGCATTAGCTTATAAATACGGAAAATAAAATAGTACCTCTTCTGCCCAATCCCTCACAATATTCCTCACAATGCATCTGACCTGAAATTTATACGCAAATCAGATTTACACACTTTTTGAAATATCATACAAATCAAATTACATGCTCAAATTTTCAAAACTTAATATTCTTTTAAAAATGAATTAAATTTTGATTTTGATACCTTATCAACATCAACTAGAGGTACATTGGATTGCGAAGCAGGCCCCATCCAATTATGTGACGAGGTTTCCTAATTATGCATAAGAAATTAATAAATATACAAAAAAAAATATACAGCCCACATGTGCGGAACCACAGAGAAAATATCACAGTAATTTCAAATTTGAATATTACATGTGAATGAGAGCAAGAATTGGAGCAATTTTTACTAGCCTGAATTTCATCATTTCCGTTACTTTTTTGAATTGAAGAATTTTCCCCTTGAATTTCCTGTTTGTTGTGTAAATAAGATCAACAAAATTCACATAATAACCCCTAAACAAAATCCATTTCATGAATTAACTCCCCAAAATATAAATGAAAGAGAAACAAAACCTCTTTATCATTCACATCCATATCTTCACCCATATCAAATGGAGGCACAAATGCCTGCATAATTTGATTTTTACCAAATTAGGGCAATAAATTTAGATAAAATTTAAATTTATAATATTGAAATTTGAAATAATTTGGATATAAATACATGAAGCATGCTCATTATAAAAGATGTGTTCATTGAAATACACCTGAAATTTACGAAATTCATCAGAAAAATAGAAATTACTGCTAATCAATTAGTTGCTACTATTCTTTTTTTTCTTTTTGCTTTTGTTAAGAATTAATGGAAAAATAGAAAAGATTAATACCATCTAAGTCTCTGGAACTTTAAGGGAAGATGAGAGAGAAGTGCCTGCACAGTAACACAAATCAAAGCCTCAGTAAAAAAGGCAAATTCACTGAGGAAAAAAATCGCAAACAATTCCTTGTAAAAAAACAACAATTAAATAACAAAAATCACCTTATGATTTGGCGGTAGTTTCTTGAACGACCTCTCGTATCTCCTCACATCCCTCTCAGCCGCATCTGGATAACTGAAAATACGACTCATTTCTTAATTTTCGCCATTTTTACACCATTTAAACCAATCAAAATGAAAGAAACATGGAAAAGGAGGGAGAGAGAGAGAGGGTATACTTGAGATAGGCGCTGATGATGCGGCGAAGGGACTGGATTTCGAGCTCTTCTTCCTCCTTGTTGTACTGTCTCTCTCCAGATAAAGCAGCTCTGTCCGCCATTTTCGCGTCAACCTCTCTCTCTTGCTCGATTTTACGGGAGAAAAGTGATAATACTGGAGAGGTAGCAAAGCAAACAGGATGAAATGTAGAGGAAAAAAGGATGAAAAGGGCAAAGCAGGAATGGGACCCACTGCTCAGTGAATGAGCACCGTTTCATCCAAATCAATCTTTGGGTTGTGTTCATCCAGGATTTCAAATCTCAGTTTCACCAGATCCGGGATTTGCAATTTAATCTGGGATCTTAACTCAGATTCTGGATTTCCTTCCAACCACGATTTGAAAATGTTCGTTTCACAATGTCAGATTTGAAATCTCGTGTTTAAGCAATCTGATAATTGGAATCCTCTGTTTACCCGATTATCGGGTTTGACATAAATCACGCTCAAGTTAGATCCAATCATATGAAGAGTTTCATGGTTTTAATGAGAGGATCATAGTATTAGTATCCAATCATGTGAAGAGTTTCTTGGTTGTAATAAGTGGATCATAGTTGACGTAATATAAAATAGTTTTTTTTTCCTTCTAATATTTTCATTTTTTTTCATATTAAATAATTTTTTACTATATAAAAAAAAAGAATTTTCAAATCACAAATTCAATCAAATTTGAATTTCGAGTGCTAAATAGACTATATAAGAATTCATGATATATGAGCGGTTTTGTAACAATATTGATATTTCTTGCAAAGGTTTACGTAGGATTATGAGGTTTTTCAAGAAGACACAACAATTCGCCTTGAATCTAAACCACAAGTGATAAAAATTCAAGAATTCAAAATTCAGGTTATTCAAATTTAAACTAAAATATTCATTATTGTGAGTCCTTAATCCGGAAAATTAAAATTTCGGGGCGGACCAACAGAGGAGAGCACATATATTTGGTTTCAACAAAAAAATCTTACTTCTCAAAAAATAAGAAAAAAAAAAGCTTGATGAGACTTAAAATCTTAGGTTCGTTCAAAGAATAATCCATTATTACCATTTCATCTGCGTACTTTTCACAACCACTCCCAATAAATTTGAGTTTTACATGACCTGTATATTTATAAGGTTCAGAAGTAAGTCAGAGTTTATGGAAAATTATGTGTGGGTGAATGAAGTAATGGGAGTAGCCCTTTCTTCATTCAAAACTGGGAATTATAATCCCAGTTTCACAAAATCTGATTCTTTGAGTTTCAATTCAGGTTCAGAAGTAAGCTAATAAACTTCTCGGAGCCCTCCGACGAAGGGAATAACTAAGCACCACCTTCTGTAGACGGTGAGTTAGTCGCATCTTAAACCCTAACCCTCAATCCCTCACTCCTTCCTTCTCCACCAAGTCCAAACCCTAAACCCCCATTGAAACCCTAACAAACGATAACCATTAATCCCAATCTCTCCCCCGTTTCCATGGCGGCTGACGTGTCAATCGCGCCTGATTCCTCCAGTCCGTGCTGCGCTGAGGTACGATTTTTGTTTCTCTTTCTTTTTTTTCTTGTTGAAGATATTGATTTCTTTTGATGGATTTGAGTGTTTGAGCTTAAATTAATTGCTGATTGTTGTAATTTTTGGTGTTTTTTCAGATTAGAGAAAAGTATGAGAAGATGAAAAAGAACAGAAATGATCTCAAGGAAGCTGTGAATCTGTATGAGCGTCTGATGAATAAGATTGAAAATGAAAAAAATGATCTCAAAAAAGGTATGTACATTTTCTCTATTAATCTCTCTTTTCATTTGTTATATTAGAGCTTCTTTTTCATTTTCAGATTTTAGTTTATGTTATCAGATTTATAAAATTGCTCAATATCTAACCATTTCACATTTGATTTTGTGATGAAACAGCCTTTAAAGAGGAGAAAAAGAAAGGAAATTCGGAGAGAGAAGCAAAAGACAAGGAGATAACCGTCAGAAAAACCCTAGAAAATGAGTTGCGTGAATTGAAGGCACAAGTATCCTCTCTCTCTGAAGAATCTAAAACCCTAAACCCTTCTGAAAAAACAGGAGAAGAAATTGAGAGGCTCAAAAGGCTTTTAGACGAAGAGAAAAAGAACGCGAGTGAAGCTTGGAATTTGTTGAAATTGGAAAAAGGGAAGGTTGGAGAAGAGAGAAGGCTTTTAGGTTTAGAGAGAGAAAAGGCCAACAAATTTGAAAACGCGTTGGATGAAGAGAAACAGAAAGCAAGCAGAGAGAAGAGACTAGCTGATGCTGAAAAGGTGAAATTGGAAGAACAGAAGAAAATTCTAGAGAGAGAAAAGAGAAGGGCGATTGAAGAGAGAAAAAGAGCGGATGGTTTGATAAAGAAATTAGGAGAGGAGAGAGAAAGAGTTAAGGAATTAGAGTCCAGAATCGCATCTCAAAATACCCAAAAAGAGAAAGTCCAAATAGATAATTTATTGAAACAATTGGAAGAGGAGAGAGATAGAAACAAAATTTTGGAGACCAAAATCCCAATTCAAAATACCCAAAAGGAGAAAATCCAAATAAATAATTTATTGAAAAAATTGGAAGAGGAGAGAGAGAGAAACAAAATTTTACAGACCAAAATTGCATCTCAAAATACTCAAAAGGAGAAAATCCAAATAGACAACTTATTGAAAAAATTGGAAGAGGAGAGAGAAAAAAACAAAATTTTACAGACCAACATTGCATCTCAAAATACCCAAAAAGGCAATTTTTCCAAATTAGAGAAGGAGAGAGAAAAATTAAAAGCCAAGATTGAGGCTTTAAAATCTGCACAAAGCAGTGGCATTTCGGTAAATAGTGGAAATTTTGAGGTGAAGCTTCTGAAAGAGAAACTCAAGTTTAGAAAAGAGCAGCTGAAACATGTTAAAAACGTTTTAAAATTGGAAAAATCGAAGAATAATTTGATCAAGCAACATTTTGTTCTAATTAAGCAAGATTTCATACAATTATTCAACCGATTTAAATTAATCGATTCGCATCTCGGAATTGAAGGTACCAGTCACTCCACAAAGGTATGCAAATATGTAATTTATTTTTAATTCACATAATTAGGTTTAATTTCTTATTTTCTACTGAAATTATATATAACTTATTTTTAATTCACATAATTAGGTTTAATTTCTTATTTTCTACTGAAATTATATATAGCTTATTTTTAATTCACATAATTAGGTTTAATTTCTTATTTTCTACTGAAATTATGCTAAAATAACCCCTTAATTTTCCCCAATACCTCAATTAAACACCAAAATAACCAAAAGAAATAAAAAAAAGAAACTCTATTTATTTTATTTGTTTTATATTTTTTTTAGGTTAAGCCTGGTATTGGACTGGAGAGTCCAGTTATGCAAAAGTCAAGGAAGAGCCCTTCTGTACCAAAGTCAGGTACCAGTTCTGAGTCAATACCAACAACAAATGGACAAAATATTTACAAAAAACATTTTACTGACAAAACGCTGCTCCAACGGGGCCCACAGGAAAATCTAGAGAGAGAAAGAGAAAGAGCTTCTTCTGTTTCCTCCCCAGTTTTACAAATTCCGAAAATTTCAGGGAACTCTTTGCAAATGCAAAAACTCTCAGGGACCTCTTTGCAAATTCAAAAACTCTCAGGGACCTCTTTGCAAGTTCAAAAACTTTCAGGGACCTCTTTGCGAACTTCCCCCGACCCTATAAAATCCAGCCGCAAAAGGAAGAGGAATGAGAAGAGTAACTTGGATCCCAAGAAAAAGGAGAAGAAAACTAAAAGTCAAAATGTGAATAAAAAGATTCAAAATTCGGATTTTGCAGAGTTTGAAAAGAGGGTGAGAAATGGAGGGGTTTTGAAATTGCTTGAGTTTGAAAATCATGAAATGGAGAGGAAATTCAAAATGGCAATTGAGAGGCCTCTTTCGCCAAATATTCCCAAAATCGCCCCTCGTAAAATAATTAAAGATAATGCGGTTCGAAATGAGAATTTATTGCCCAAATTGGGCGTTTTTGAGCGGGAAATTGGGTCTCATTTGTCGGAATTTAATTCGTCTCTTGATTTAATGGAGATTGTGACTGTAAATGAAGAAAATAGAAGTGAAGAAAAGTGTGGGTGTGTGAATGAAAAAGGAGATAATTTGGAGGGGCGGATTGAGAAATGTCCAAATCTTGATTATTTGGTTGTGTTTTCAAGCTTGAAAGAGGAGAGCTTGGAGAGGGTAAAAACCCTTTGGAAAAAGATGAATTTTGATGAATCTTGTAAGGACAGTTTTGATTCTAGGGTTTTAGAAATTGCATCGAAATCCGAACTTCTATCAGAGTAAGTTCTATTTTTTCTTTAAGTTTTTGTTTGTTCTATTGATTCTGATTTTAGCAAGTTTAAAATTTTAATCTATTTTATTGTTTGTTTTGTAGGGAAAGAGCTTGTGTGATATACTCATTATTAGCAAGCAATATATGTGGGAAATTAATTCAAAATGCAAAATATATTACAGATGGAGATTTTGTTTCATTTATTGGTTCTTTTAGAGACTACATTTATGCAGGTATGCCCTAAACAAAAGATGATTTCTTTTTAAATTTATTTTAGGTTCAACTTGACTAACTATATATTTTTTTCATGCAGTAATTTCTGAAGAAGTCCTAAAATTACTTTCAGAGAGTAAAATCCTTCAAAACATAATATCACTAATGGAGGATTTTATTAATTACAAAAAGGTCCTTGTATACAAAAATGGAGAATTTTGTGCTGAAACCCCTACAAAAGACCAATTCATTTCAAACTGCATCTTATATGCTTCAATTTCTCTCAAAATAAACCGATTAGACATTATTCTATCTTTTGCGTATAAAACTCTTTTGGAGGGAAAAACCGATATTTCACAGACCTTGCTTTTGGTGCATATTATAATATATACTTGTGGAGAGAGATTGTTTTGTACCAATCAAGAGAGATTTTTGTCAAGAGCACTACGATTTGTGGTATTAAAATTGGAGAAAAATGGTACAGGTGAAAAATTAGGGTTTGGGCCGTGTGAAAAATGCCCTTTTGAAATGGATGAGAAGAGTTTTGAGGGTTTTGTGGGTTCACTTTTGGATGAGGTGGAAATGTGTTGCTTGATGCGAAACCCTAACCCTAATTCTGTGTGTGGTGAGAGTTGTAGTGTGTATAAAGCTGAGAGAGATGGTTTGTGTTATTTAATGGAGATTATTTCCTTGGTTGAGCTGGTCGCAATTTATATGGTAAGTAAATTATTGAATCTTAATATTTACATTAAAAAATTGCAGAAATAACCCCTTTTTAATCAAAATTTGCGAAATAACCCTCTGTTTTGTTACAAATTAAAAAGCAAATTTCACTTGGCAAAAATATGCTCAGGAAAAATATTTTTTTATTTCTCATGATTAATGTTGTGCTTGTGCGTTATTTCAGTTTTTATCAAGTAGGGAAAATATAATTACTAAATTCTTAAATCTCATATTTTTTTTGTTTGGTATTTTTAGGACTGGGAGGACGTGTATGAAAAAGTTCTATTACGACTTTTGAAGATATTAGAATCGTGTAAAAATGAAGATTTTTCAGCTGCCCTTTTGGTATTAATCGGCCATTTGGCAAGGTAATCTTTCATTATATTCTTATATTTCTTTTATTCCCTCTTAACCCCAGTTATTTAATTTTGCCTAGTTAAAACCTCCAAATTTGCCGTTAATTCTACAATTAAGCTCCAAAATAAATCACACAAACTCAAAATAAATAAATAAATAAATCTCATATTATTTTCTCTCTTTTTGGAACAGGTTTGGTGTGGAAAAGCTTGGTTATGAGCAAAGACAAATTTCAGATCTGAGACAAAAACTTTCAAATTTTATCAAAACAAATGAAAATTCGGCTGCACTTCCTCTTCAGTTTGCTTCAGTTGGTGTGTTTCTAAATCTCATTCCTCTCCAGTTCAAAGAAGTAATTAGAGAAGATCCCTTTTTGTCAGATAAAGCTGAATTTTGCGGAATAATTGGTCAAATTAAGAGCTGGTTTTCTCAATTGAGTGAAGAACAAAAGACAGTTTCTCAAAGCCTTTTTATGGGATCTGAAGGAAAGGAAATTAATTAAAAAAAAGTTTATATTTTTTTTTCCTTTGATGTGGGTCTTTTTTTTAACCCGGTCATTGTGATATAATTCTGCAATTTTGATCAAGAGTTAGTTCAGCAAGAAATATTTTTTTTCTTTTTTTTTTGAATATTTTTTTAGAGGAAGTATTTGGATATCATTAGAGAGAGAATTTGTTGATTTTGTAGTTGTTGGATTTAATATCAGTTTTTGTTTTATAAAGCCCCTCATTTTGTAAACACAAACATCAAATCTTGAAAGTCTACTAGGCCTTGATAAAATACGAACTTAATATGGTCTTCTAGGCCTTGATAAAATACGAACTTAATATGGTCTTCTAGGCCTTGACAAAATACCAACTTAATATAGGCTACTAGGCCTTGACAAAATATCATTTTAATATGGGCTATTAGGCCTTGATAAAATATCATTTTAATATGGGTTATTAAGCCTTGATAAAATACCAATTAATAATTTAATATGGGCTATGAGCCTTGACAAAATACCAATTTAATATAGGTTATTAGGCCTTGACAAAATACCAATTTAATTGGGCTACTGGGCCTTGATGAATACCAATTTAGTATGGGCTACAGGCCTTGATAAAATACCAATTTATTATGGACTACTAGACCTTGATAAAATACCAATTTGAATATATGCTAACAGGCTCTGACAAAATACCCATTTAATATGGGCTACTAGGCTTTAATAAAATATCAATTTAAAATGGTATACAGGCCTTGATAAAATACCAATTTAATATGAGTGAACAGGCCTTGATAAAATACCAATTAATATGGGCTACTAAGCCTTGATAAAATACCAATTTAATATGGGTTACTATGCCTAGATAAAGTACCAATAAGACTGAGACTTTTTTTTTTAAATACCATTTTTTTTTAAAAAAATTCATGGTTTGAAAATAATGAAATATCTGTCATTTCCGCCACTAGTAACAGCGGAACAGATAATTTTTTATTTTTTGCAAAAATATCCCATTTGCCTGACTAAACAAGATTAATTAGTATAAAAAACAGTGTTCCACCACTACTAGTGGCGGAACAAGCCCAATTTTTTTTTTTACCAATTAACAGCTAAACAGATCTAACAGATGACTAATTAACCAAAAAATTTTAAGAATTAGCCTGTTCCGCTACTACTAGTGGCGGAACAGACCAAAATAATTTTTTTCTGCGTATTTTCAGTTAGGGGGAAAAATTATTTTGGTCTGTTCCGCCACTACTAGTGGCGGAACAGGCTAATTCTTAAAAAAATTTGGTTATTTAGTCATCTGTTAGATCTGTTTAGCTGTTAATTGGTATAAAAAAAAATTGGGCTTGTTCCGCCACTAGTAGTGGCGGAACACTGTTTTTTATACTAATTAATCCTGTTTAGTCAGCCAAATGGGATATTTTTGCCAAAAATGAAAAATCATCTGTTCCGCCACTAGTAGTGGCGGAACGTGTTCCACCACTTGGCAGATATTTCATTATTTTCAAACCAATGGCAACCGTTGAATTTTAAAAAAAAATGGTATTTAAAGAAAAAAAGTCTAAGACTAGGCGTCTAACAAATGCAGTTCTGGACTTTTTGAGAAACTTTGAGAACTATCGGCTCGCGCTTCATTTAAATTCCAGAAAGTATGAAAGAGATCTGGAAATTTCCCGTTCCGTCTCTTCCCTCTTCTCCCCCCTCATATAAATACTTCTCTCTAAGTTGCTAATGGCATCAAATCGAATTAGCAAAGCGAATTGCGAATTACGAATTACAAGCCCGCCTATTAATTTCCAATTAACATTCATTTCAACAACTCAAATCCAATTGAAGAAAAATGTCGATGATTAGGAGGAGCAACAACAACAACATCTTCGATCCGTTTTCACTGGATCTTTGGGACCCCTTCAATGCCTTGCCTCGTCTCTCATCCTCTCTCTCCTTCCCTTCCGAAACCTCCGCCTTCGCCTCATCACGGATCGACTGGAAGGAAACACCAGAAGCTCACATTTTCAAAGCCGATTTGCCTGGAATAAAAAAAGAAGAGGTGAAAGTAGAGGTGGAAGAGGGGAATATTCTTCAGATAAGCGGCGAGAGGAGTAAGGAGAAGGAGGAGAAGAATGAGAAGTGGCACCGTGTTGAGAGGAGCAGCGGCAAGTTCATGAGGAGGTTCCGCCTGCCTGAGAATGCGAAGATGGATCAGATCAAGGCGGCCATGGAGAACGGAGTTCTGACTGTGACTGTGCCCAAAGAGGAGATGAAGAAACCTGAGGTGAAATCCATTCAGATCAATGGTTAAGGATTGAATTAAGTTCTTGTTAAAGAAATAAAAGAAGGATTAAATTACTTGGTGTGGTGAATTTCAGAATGTGGAGGGTTTGGTTTGTATGGTGTGAGGTGTGACTTGAGAAAAATATGTATTTGATGTGTGTTGTGTTTGAATGAATTTGTATTGAATAATATATTTTCTGTTGTGGTGTAATTTACTTTTTTTGTTATTATTCCTTTATCAACCTTATTTTATTGAAACCGCAAAAAATATTAACAAATGTATTTGTTTCTGTTTCTTTTAATTAAAGTTCGGCGAGTAAATCTGTTGTATACAGAAAACAATTCATCCATAAATATACTTTTCAAGTACACATCCAAGAAATCACTTTCCTCACTTTCAAACCACGCAAAAGAAAATCTTGAAAAGATAATGCATGTACCATACAAAAATACGCGCAAACAACAAAAAAGTAAGAAAATGCAAAAACTACAAACTTTTACCAACTACAATTTAATTTCAATCCAACAAACAGCTCAAAAATATACAACAAACAAATTAACTCCTCCACATAAGGAGCCCTCAAACAAACAAAACAATTAGGGTATTATTTACAAAAACTTTCAAGGGGGTAACAAGAAATTACGCATACACGCAAAATTAATTAAAGAAGGCTTACTAAATATACCCTTTCTTCTATTTTATTATCTTTTCTATGACAGTATTCCTTTTCGAAAAAGCCCCTCAAGTTTTCACTATTTACGCCTTGTCAAAGGCTGATCTGGCGATGAAATACTTGAGTGAGGCGATGGCTCCAGACTTTCTGATACTTCTTTATGAGTTGGCAACATGTTTAGAAAACTCCCTTGTGATGGCGCCTCAGAATCCGCGCTCTCTGCAAAATTATGATAAAATAAAAAGTATATTAAGTTTAGTATCTGTATTTATATGTGGGGTTTTATGTGAATGATTTGGTGGATTGTTTACCGAATAGTGATTTGATGGTAGGCCTCTTGGGCTTGTTGCTCTTTTTCCTCAATTCAGCTGAATAAAAATAAAATAAAATAATGTTATAATGAGCTTATGGATTTGATAATTCTAGAGAGAGAGAGAGAGAGAGAGAGCGCGAACCAACGCCAGGGACTTCATTATCGACAATTTCAAAGTTTTTGTAGGTGTAACCCACAAAATTCACATCCTTCGATGGAAGCATCTGCATAAATCAAATATATTTTATTTAATTAATTCCCATTTTAATCAAAACATCACAATCATCAAAATTATAAAAATAATATAAATAGCACGAAAAATGACACCTTTCTCCATGGACCGGATTTTGATGAGGATTGCATTGCTGCACTTGCCTGGACAAATAACAAAAAAGTCACTCAAATTGAAAAAAATGTCTCAACTAAACATAAAAATATAATAAGAAAAAATAATAATTTACCTCCTCAAATTTCTCAAAATTTTGAGTATCCAATTCGCTATTTACTTCCGGAATAAAAGCCGCCTCCATTTGATATAATCTCTCCCAACTCATGCCTCTAAACCACGGATGTGCCTATAATTTCATACAAAATAATACCATTATTTAAATATTTAAGTATAAATATAAGTAAATTAATTAATTAAAAAAATTACCTTAATTTCATGAGCACCTCTTGTACCGAGCCTCTGATCCACATTACACAAAAGTTTGCAAATTAAGTCTTTCGCATCAGGCGAAAGTTTCGCCTCTTCAGGAAATTTCAAATGATTCCTCCAATTCACAATCTATATAATAAAAGGAAATGAGAAAAAAAATAAAAATAAATAAAAGTGTAGTTTTGGAAAATAAGAAAAAGAAGAGGTGTAAGAAAGGAAATATGCACCTTTCTGCATGTTGACATTGGATCTTCAGAATAGAAAGGAGGGTAACCCACAAGCATTTCGTACATTATAGCTCCAAGCGACCACCTAGTTTTAAAAATTAATTAGAAAAACGATATTATTTTTATTATTATTATTAAAATTAAAAAATAATAATAATAAATTTTAAGAAAAAAAATACCAGTCACACTCCATTCCATATCCTTTCTTTAATAAAACCTCAGGCGCAATATAATCAGGCGTACCGACAGTAGAATAAGCCTATTAAAAAAAATCAACAAAAAACATAAATTCCTTAAGGGCATATTTGTAACTAATTTTCTTAAAGGGTCCGAAATGCAAAATTACCAAAGTACGGCGGTTCTTCTGCCAGTGCTGGAGTTGCTCCTGCTGAGTCCGTCTCGGCGCAGAGGAAGCGCTCAGCCGATTATTAGGGTTAGGGTTTCTGTCAGGCGGATTTCTTACGTTTCTACCCCCAGAATTATTATTATTATTATTATTATTATTATTATTATTATTATTATTATTACTACTGTCAGGTTCGCTTAAATTATTAGGAAAACTGCTGCTGTCTAAAGGCTTGCATAATCCGAAATCGGATAGTTTTAAATGCCCGTGCCTGTCTAGTAACAGATTATCTGGCTTTATATCCCTGAAATTAAAAAATAATAATAATTAAAAAATGATAAAATATATATAAATTGAACAAGTGTGGTTTACTATCTAGAAAAGTGGAAATAATGGTTTTCCACTCTGGTAGAATTATGTATTGTATATAGATATAATATACATAAAGTAATTAATTAAAAATATAAAAATAAATAATAATTAATTAGAAATATAAAAAAAATTAAAAATATAAAAAAAATCAAGCAAGCGCCACTTACCATATATGAACAATGCTTTTCTAATCATGCATGTGCATCTAGTCTATAGATAATCATGTATTTTGTATAAAACAATAATCATGTGCACCTAAGGACATAATCATGCTCCTCTCTACATGGAACACAATTATGATGTTTTGTACATGGAAAGAAACAATCACGTCACCTATCAACACGCTCACGATGCTTCACATTTAGCCATAATTACTAATAACTTATTATTCATTATTACTAAAATACCGACGAATATGTTCTAGATACAGACACAATACCCATGAATATAAACATAAATATTAATTAATAATTAAAATACCCATGAATAAAATTATGTTTTATATATGCAAACAATCATGTATACTCAAGATGTTTTACATACAGATACAGTATTAGCACCTACAGATATAATGACAATCTTTTGTGTGTAAATACAATCATTAATACCTATCAATACACTCATGATAAATTATATATAATAGAAATAGTAATTAATTAACAATTTAATTAATTACCTGTGGATGTAATTGTGTTTATGTATGCTCTCAATAGCCAACACGGTTTCCGCCACATAAAACCTGGCCTCGTCTTCAGTGAGAGTATCTTTACGCATTAAGAGAGTCATCATGTCGCCACCTGGCAAGTACTCCATTATTAAATATAAAAACTCGTCATCTTGGAAGGAATAGTATAGTTTCACGATGTACGCGCTGTCCACTTCTGCTAGTAGGTTTCTCTCTGCTTTCACATGCTCCACCTGGAAATTTTAATTAATTATTTACTTTATTTATTTATTTATAGTAAGAGGGGTTTTGAAGGAGGAAAAACTATGGAATCTGGTATTTATGGAAAATAAGCAGTACTTTAGACTTTCTAAAAAAAACGTAATGTTAACTTTTTATTTTCAAAAACTTAATGTTTTATTTTCGGGGAAAAATATCATTTTGAAATAATAGAGAAATAATATGTGAAGATCTCAATATATTTTGAAATAATAGATGAATAATTTGAAAAGTTAAAAGTACGGGTTTTTTTTTTGACATTCCAAAAGTTAGGAGTTTTTTTTTAAAAGTTGGGAAAATATAGGGTTTTTTGAAATTTTTCCCATTAATTAAATGGCACTTATTTTTGGAGAAAGACATATTATATAAAAAATAGAATAAATAGACTAGACCATACATGAAAGGTACCTGGCCCCTACGAAGCATTTCGGATTTCTTAAGCTTCTTCATAGCAAATACATTCGCTGTGTTTTTCTCTCTACAAATTCTCACCTGCACAAATAAATCCAAAACTCAAAAAATGTAATTTAATAAATAAAATATTAAAAGATAGATTTTTTTTTATATTTATTTATCTCAAATACCTCTCCGAAAGCGCCTCTACCAATAATGGTAAGAAGATCAAAATCATCGACCCCCATTTTATGCCTTTGCAATCTCATATATTCCGTTTCTTTTTTCTCCAAGTTTTTTAATATATCGTTTTTCTCCTCTCTTGACACCTCAGCATCCGCCAGCTTCCTTTCCAAAACCCACCTCCTATCAAAACCAAAAAAATTTATAAATATACCCTCAAAATTTGCAAAATACAAGTCTGAGACTAATAAAAAAACCAATAAAAACTATGAAATAAAGCGATAAATGCACGATTAGTCCCTGTTTGTCCTTTAATTAGATTGCAAGCTAGTCCCTGTATTATTGCTTTAAACTTTTTTATCCCTGTACTTTATAGAATCATGCAAAATCAGTCCCCGACTCAACGACCACCAATCATGTATGTTTTCACAAAGTACAGGGACCAAAAAGCCCAAATCAATAGTCCAGGGACCAAATCGCAATCCAATTAAAGCACAAGGACTAACCGTGCATTTATCCCCACAACCAAACTTCTCAAACCATAACCAAATTCAGACAACGAACTAAATAAAAAACCATCAAAAATCTCACTAACTAACCTTTCCTTCCTATCCTGCAAACTCTTCATCTGAGTCTTATAATGATTCTCGATATACTGTTTCGCGGCCGCCACCTTCTGCTTGGTCACATTACTCGGCGCCTCCTCACTATTATTCAAAGGCGGCTTTCCGGAACTTCCCGTCCCAGATCCCGAAATCCCGGCCTCCTTTTTCTTGGTCGGGGATTTTGTTGAAGTTGACTTTTCCCCGGCTGAGACGCCGGATTTCGGGTGCAGCTTCTGGAACCAACTCCTCGCCGAATCCATGCTTTAGAAAAAAAAATGAAATAAAAAAAGAAATTAGTATTTAATAGTTAATTGTTTAGGTCAAGAAACCTGTAATCTTTGAATGAATATACGAATATATGGAAAATATATTGTCGGAAATATACGTATAATGAAATATATATAGATATATATTTCATTATACAGTTTATATATAAGAAATGTCTAAAAAATGATTGTTTTTACCCCAATTATATAGCTTTATATAGCAGTCAGGCCAAGGAATATTTCATTTAATAGTTTATATTTGTTCACTGTTATTCCCAAATAACTGATAATTATATATTATCAGTTATTTGGGAATAAGTAAAAAATAAATTATTGAGGTTAATTTTTCTGATATTAAAACCCATTAATGATTTAAGAGGGGGTTCAGAATTGTAAGAAGTAGTTTGTATGTGAGAAAAGTCGGGTCGATTTCTTATTTGCAAATATGGAAAAGTATAGGGTGAGATTCGCAAAAATCAAGGCAGTTAAAACGGCCTGCGGGAAACAGTATGGTAATTAATACAGTATAGACAAAGAATATTGGCGCGTAACGGCTATTTAATTATAGATAACGGCTAATTATTAGTTTGATATCAGAAATTTTGGAAATTAACTAACACTGTATTAACTGAAATCGTACTAGCGGATCTAGTTTTTCCAAAAATAAATAAATACTGTATAATTTTAATAAGTTTTGGAAATAAGATCAAAAGATCAAATTATGAATCAGAAGTGAAGAAGAAAACAAAACCCTATAAACCACACAGCAAAATCCCCTTTTTGAATACAAATTAACACTAAAATCTCTACACAAAGTCAAGGTCGCAATATACACAAACATCTATTAGGTCGCAATTATGTAAAACTACTAAACCCCGGAATAAAAAAGTCACAAAATTCACAGTGAAAAGTCAAATCATCTTCAAAACCAAACTGAAACTCCAATCAAACACCCCAACAGTACATAACTCCACTTAGACCAACTACTCCTGCTGATTCCAACTAAAAACTTCAACTAATCTCGATCTAGATCACTCACACCCCAAATCTGGCCTCAAAAAAAACAGCTCGACTGATTAAGCAAGGAAGCCGTACCTGTTCGAATTCGTGCGCAGATTACTTCAGATCTGAATTGTTTGAATCGCGGCTCGGTGTGTGTGTGTTTGGTTGAGTTCGAGGTTTTCAGCTGAATACGAGACGTCGCTTTGACTCCTGATATTATGAGAAGCTTCACCCTTTCAAAAGCGTTTCTCTCTAGCTTTCCTTTCCTTTTCTTCTCTTTCTTTTTGGTTCGCTATATCCCTAGTGCGCTCCGATGTGGCCGCCTGTGTGGCGGGTTGTTGTTTCTAGTAGATCCCCATTTTTTTTTTAAATAACTCGAATATAAAGAAAGGAATAATTAACATATGAATATGTAATAAATAATATTAATTATTGTTAAATTTTTAAAATATCTTGATATGATTAAGCCAAAATTTGAATATTATTAAATTAGTGTAAATATCAGTGTATAATTTATGTATTTGTGAGAGCCGACAAATCAATATAAGAATCAAATATTACTGTCTAAAGAAAAATAAATGAAAAGGGATCTATTTGCATTTTGTAGTTCAACAAAAAAAAGGAGAGAAGTTAGAAAAGAGAGTGTTTGGCCAAAAATTTCTTGATGGATTAGCTAATTGATTAATGAGACCACGTGTACAGTTTAGATGAAACTTTTTCAAATAAAAATAATAATTCATTAAGGTTTCTATGATGTACAAAATTGTGATTTAAAACAAATTTCTTCATAATATTCGAAGCACATAATACCCTACTTCAAATTATGATGTGACATGGAAATGTGTTTGTTCAAATATATATTGTCTTTAACTAATTAATTAAGTGAACTATCTTTGTTTTCAGGTGTATATTTTCTGAAATTCTACAGGGGGTTTCGCCCAATTAATAAGCTCTCTTAATAAATATCAAGCTATACAACATTGTAGGAGTAAAAAATAAGCAAGAAAAGTGAAAAAAAAAAGGAGAAAATGATAGAAAATTTAAGAGAAATGACATGAAAGCTAAACAAGAATTAAGGCAATCTTTTATAAAAAGAGTTGTGAAGAAAATAGAAATCTTGGTAAGAATGTTATAGACGATCTTGCGAGTTTACTCCCTCTCAATTCGATCCAAGTCAATACATGTTTGTTGTTAAAAATATTTTGGTATATTATTTTATTATTTTCTAGCGTTTCAATGTATAACATATCAACATACTATTTTTATTTCAAAATATCATTCCACAATAATATTTTACATCTTTTGTCTACTAAGTGATATCTTTTATGCATGTAAAAACTTGTACAAAAATAAAATAGTCATTCAATTTTTATTCCTTTTCTAAAAGAGAATGAAGGTACAATAATAACTTGCTACACGAAAATATAGAGGGGAAAAGGCACGGAAGATTTGAGTTGGGACTCAGATTTCTTGCACACCATCCGCATGACGCGGTTTATTAAAGCAAGTTTAGAATGAGTGACGGTCCTGTTGCTGTGAGAATTTGGTGCATATCCTATGAAAATATTACTAGGGTTCTTTTTAGCTTTACTTTCTTTTTCCAAATAATATATTACCACTTTTTTCCGAACCCAAAAGAAATACCAGAGGTGATATTCATCATTCGGCCTCATTTTATGTAAGTTGTCGTTTATGATCAATTAGAATATAGGGCTTATTTGCATGATAAGAACTTGTGTGAGTTGGGTTTAAAGTAGGTTAGAAACAAAATATGAAGTTTTTAGGGTATGCTTTAATGTGATTAGTGAAAATGAAGGAAGTAGTGATGTGGACGATTTTAAAAACAATTGAAAGGCGTGATATACACTGTCAATGTATACATTTTCATTAGCAGTCCGGACTTGTTCTTCGGGGAGAATAGAGAATAATGGCTATTTTTTATAAAGAACGACAAGTGCATGTTGGTATTGAAAATGGGAGTATAAAAAATATATTGATATTTTTGTAAAAGATAAATATATGAAAAAATATTATATTGACACAACAAGTACATAATTCAAATAGGTATAATTATAAATCTTAATTTATCAAATATAAACAAATCAAAATAAAGATATACCACATACAATCAACTATGTATATATCTAAGGTCATATTAAATTGGTATGGTTCCGGTTCATATGTTACATATAGAGTGATAAAAAAATGCTTAATACATACTATTAACACACAAATATATTAGTACGTACATAATTACTTGGATTTGATAATTATATGGAACCGTATATTTATTAATATCCGATTCATATCTCACTTTCAATATGTGTATTTATATCTCGATAAATATTTTGAATCATAATTCATAACGAAACAAATATAAGAATATATATAGTTCTAAATATAATTCAAATAAAATCCAAATATTATCATGTCCTTAGAAGTACGTGGATTGAGATTAGCCCCATATTTGATCATGTTACATGTATAATATCATCGATAAATCTTTATGTGCCCGTTTGACAAAGTATGGAATAGAGAATAGTGACTATTCTATTTTATTCCAATAGCGTTCGGCTAGATATATAGATTAAAAATTTGATTTAAATAATATAATAATAATTTATTACCACATAAAATAGAAAATGAGAAAATTTAACTGTCACATAGGATGATATTTAGAATAAAGAAGCGCATATATTTTCTAAATTATACTCTATTCCTACCTTGAAATAGAGTAATTTTTTTTTTCATGTCTTTAATCTAAGATATTTCATTCATGTTCGGCTGAAATAGATCCTCTATATCTCTATTTCATTCTATTTCACGTGAGCCGAACATGCACTGTAGAAGCAAGTGCTCCGTAGCCTAATTGATAGAGTATATTACATGTGTAACAAAAAATCATGAATTTAAATTTCGCCAAACGCAATTTTATGTGACACATATTTAATAAAGTTTTATAACTTATCAAATATGTATTGAATCTAAAAAAAATCTTGATAGAAAATGATGACTATGACCCATCCAAATTTTTAAAAACAATAATAAATAAATAATATATGTTATTAAAACTTTAATACAGAAAATTCAAATTTCAAAATATAAATCTTTTTTGTTTTTATTTATTGACCTACCCTCGTCTTCCTCCCAAACTTGTGTGCAAAATCTGTAGTAAATATTCTTTGTAAGCGGTCAAGTCAAGATCTATCATACTATAATATGCTGGTGTTGTTTTAAGTCGGCCTTGTTGGGTCTAGTTTTACTTTTACTCATTCGAATCACCGTCATAACTGATTTTCAATCTGATTCGTACTTTTAGAAATTAAATTATCATCATAATAGATATACTTTGGACAGAGTGAGGGGTATCAAGTTTGAAATTCATACCAAATCAGATTTTTACCTGTTCCAAAATTCGGATTGGTTTGGACTATCGATTCGTTGAATTGACTTGCCACTATTTATAGGATTTCAGGAGACAAAAATCTGGTGGTTCTTTTCTTTCGTATCCACACAGCAGGAGACAAAAACCACGCTCTCAATTTCAGTCTCAGCAGAGAGGAACTGAAGACTTTTATACACAACTGGAGAGGATCATGTGTTCATTTTATTATGCTTTTTCATGGATTCGGTGCGCCCACGTACCGGAACCGGTCCTCGTCGCTCACAACTGTCTCTTCAAACGACACGTGGAGGTCAGCGCCGCCCGAGCGGCGAGTGCTTCTAGTTCTAGGTACAAAATACAAAAATCTTCATAAAATCATATAGATGAATATCTCATGCATAATGTTTGTGATGAGTCATGGATGTATGTAAAAGTTGAGCCGGTACAGTAAAAGGTTGTTTGTTGATGATATAGGGAGATTGAAGTTTATTATAAAATCTGAACGGCCAACACGTGGTCCACACTCCACTTTAATAAACCACAGTGCAACAAGGTAAAAGGGAGTATTGTCAAATTTACACAGAATGTACCCCAATTTGATGTTTATGAATATTTGATTATATTTTTAAGGCTAAAGTTATAATGAGAGGCAAACATATTTCGTCAAGTATTATTACTATTGTAACAAAATATTATTAATTAAATATATGAATATAATGACGTTATTTATGAATAAATATACACAAATGTATCGAATAAGAAGACGTCCCGCGTGATACTGCGAGTATGAGATTACTTGTTGATTATTTGTGATATAAAGAAATAGTATAATAGCATAAGATGAGCTCGTTCATATACAAACATAACTTTATTACATTATTTAGCTCAATATACTTCATGTTTCTCAAAACATAACCTATTACCTCCTTGAGTACAAAAAAAATGACAATATAAAACCAAACTTACACTGCCACAATAATATGTGCATGGAATGATGAAGTCTCGATATTCATTATCCTATCAGATTATCATTCCTCAAATGCCTTCATTTTTACAAACTTTATACATATATTGTTTGCTATTATTTAGAGTTGTTTCATTAGCTCACTGTTAAAACTAATACTATAGAATGTTAAATGAATGTTTTATGCAAACTTGATTAGTTTAATAATGATGAATGTATCTTATTTTTTCTTTTTTGGTCACACAACCTGCAGCATAAAAAATATAAGCAACATAAAAAATATGTTAAGGAATCTTGTTTATCAATGTTCGGTTTATGATATATTTTTGGTATTTTACCATTTGCTATGTCGTTTAATGTAGTCGTTTATTGTCAATGTATGTTGTGTCAGTTGGAGTTTATATGCTGGTAAATTGACATAGTTTGAAGAGTTTTCAATTAGATTTTAATGTCTTTTTTATTTTTTAGGACTAAAATTGAAAGAGAGTTGGACGTAATTTTTTTAACATTATTATTAATAAATATAATAACTACTAATTTAATACGGTTCATATTTTAGTAGGCAACATGATTGAAGATGTACTGGAAATTTAATGATTTAGATATGCTGTTATGATTTATTATAATAAGCAAAAGCTGTTATTATGTGTTCATACTGGGTACACATTGAAATTCTTTTGTTAATAATCTGAGTGCAGCAAAAGAAATTTAGAAATCAACTCAAATGATTGCTGGAATTTGTTTCATTTGATTCGTGTCTATATCAAAACAACCAATTGCATGGATTTAGAATATTCCACTGAAATCCACTGACACCGAGCATCTTTTCCTTTTTTTTCACCCCTTTTTTCCATTCATTATCAAGCTTTTATTCCCTTTAATTGGCGTTATATTTAATATTTCATGTATTTTTTTGTAATATTTAAATGGCATTTATATCTAGTATTTATATGTAACATGTACTTCCTTGGTGCAAGTAATAATTTTTACTCGATAAGCTTCTCTTGTCAGAGCAGTTATTACAACAAAATGATTTTTTTTTACAAAAGAATGAAAACAAGTTAAATAACAAAAACGTGTTTAACAGATTGTAACAAATATATTGTAGAGGACTTCGATTCCGTTTTCCATTATCAGCAAAACACATTTCTTTTCATTAATCACTTTGACACGCCATTATATCAAATAAACCCGGTGTGTGGTGTTCACACACCACTCAACAATCTTTTGCTTTAAGAGCTATACGTAGACATGGTCCAACTCAAAACAACAAACTTGTCATTTTTAATAGAATATTGATTGTTGGTAAAATTTACAAATAGTACGATAAATATTAATCATTTTAATAATTATTGACGATAGAATTGTTTAAGATAAACTAAATAATAAAACTGAAAAAAATATAATTATGAAATTCACACATTAATCTTAAAATATTTCTCATACTATTGAAGATATAATTTTTTATGATATTCTAAAGTTAATATTTAAAATCAGCATAATCTTGGATCATTTATTATTAGTTTAAACTAAATCTCGACGGGCCAAAAAAATGATTATTTATTGTACTAACATAAATATTGATTGTTTATTGTACTAATATAAAAATTGATTTTTTATTGTATTAATATAAAAATTGTTAAAATAAATCTCAACGAACCAAAAAAATGATTATTTATTGTACTAACATAAAAATTGATTGTTTATCGTACTAATATAAAAATTGATTGTGTTATTGTATTAATATAAAAATTGATTGTAATAATATAATAATAGACCGGTTGCAAAGGGGGGACAGTGTTAGACAGGCGTATAGATAGACCGGATCTATACACAATGAGTAAAGCGACATCGGAGAGCGTATTAATGAAGCAAGCTTCCGTTATTTCACCTGCAATTTCCTTTTCCCTCTTGCCTCTCTCTCTCAAGAGGGATAAATAAATCAAATGTTTTCATTTCTATCAATTTAAGTGCGAATCTCTCTCGCTTAATTCCAACTCGAGTAATCCTTATCCTAACCTCAGCGTTTGATTGATTTTATCTCTCGATTTCTTACTTTGTTCTTCTCCCGTCGATATTTGCGTGTTTCTCTTTTGGTGTTTTTTTCCTTCAAATCTCAGCTGGAGAAATCTCAATCTCTGCTTTAATCCTTCGTTTTTGAAGTTGTATTAGTATTTACTTCGATCGGTTTTCCTCGATTTGTGTTTTTCTTTGCTATTTCGCTGGGGATTCGGTCTCAGCTCGAGAAACCCTAAACCTAGATTTCCAGCCGTCGGTAATTAGACGAGCCGTTTTATTTGGTCATCTTGGTGTTTTAAAGAGCTTGGATTTGTATTTTTTTTATCATGGGTTCAATTAGGGGCCTAGAGGAGCTCGGTGCTTCAGGAGATCCTTCCGCCTCTTCTTCTTCTTCATCAGGTGAGATTTAATTTGCTGTTTTATTATTCTCTTTGTTCATCACAAGTGGAGTAGGTGTGTGATTTGTTAATTTTGTGGTTCTATTGTCACTTAGGGTTACATTTTAGTAACTTTAAGCTCTTGTTAATGATTTGTTCAAAGTTTTCCACCGTTTTAATCCTTCCTTTTCTCAATTGAGGCCGTATTGTAGTTCAATTGCTCATCTGAGAGTAAATTGAAGCACATTTGGGTAGAAGACAGCCTATCAGGTGCAATTGAGGGTCAACTGAACTGAGATATTCATATTTGAAATGATTTTCTTATATTTTGCAGATAATCCGTATTTCGATGCGTCCAAATACGCATTTTTTGGAAAAGGGGCAATGGAGGAGGTGGAATTGGGGGGTTTAGACGAAGAAAATGAGAATTCTGATTCCCGCTTTGGCGGGCCCACTGATGCTGAATACCGCTTTCCTTCTCTTGGCGATAAAGATGAGGTTTGTATTCTATCTTTTTCTTTACCTTTTCAATTATTATTTCATTTGTCTTTAGCCTTTAAATAAGCTTGTTCAATCTTTTAATACAGGTTGATGTTCTGAATTCTCTATCTGATATTGACGATCTCGCTAGCACTTTCGCAAAGGTTTCCCTCTTTCCTCTCTCTCTACCATATATTATTTTCTCTTAATTACTGTGCTCATTTTATTTCAGTAACTATAACACTGATTTCCCCTTTTCTTTCTCTCAGTTGAACAGAACTGTAAGTGGTGGAACCAGAAATGCCGGAGTTATCGGCGACCGTCGTTCCGTTTCCATGGAAAGTAAGTCCCATTTCATACCATTTATCCTTCTTTTGTTTTGTTTTATTTTACTTTTATTTATTTATTTATTTTATTCATATCCTTTATTTCCCAGGTTCATCCACAGCTGACTGGACAAATCCAGAAACAGAATTCCCTTCCTGGATCGACCCCCAAATCCTGGAAACCGATTCCCAGGACAACAAACGCTGGTGGTCCCAACCCGACCCGTCAACCCGTTTATCCGACTCCAAGCTCCTCCACCGAACCTCCTCCTATCCTCTCCAGCCCTCGCCACATCATCACTCAGCAGAACCGATTCCCATCCCCAAATCGTGCTCCATTTCCTCCTACCCCTACCAAAATGTCCAAAATACCCTCACGCGCCACTCCAGCATTCCTTCTCTGAGCCCTGGTCCCCACGGAAGATTCCACTCCAGTTCTTCGTCCTCTCCGTTTAACTCTTCCTCTCCATTTGGAACCGGATCGGGTCACCTCTCTCTTTCCGGGTTTCCTAATGGGTTACCATATGGATCCAATATTTATTCTTCTTCTCCTTCTATGTATCATTTGAACGATCCTATGAATCCTCTACTTTTCTCTAAACAGCAGCAAATGATGAATCATCAGGTTCAAGTTCAAATGCCGCCGTTTTACCACTCGCAACATTTTTCCAATTTAATCCCCGATTTAAATTTAAACCTAAATCAAAGACCGAGAAATCCGAGAGGCCACAAACACCATCACCACCACGCGCGATTTTCCAATTCCAACCCTCTAAATTCTCAAAACTCCGAAAATTCCAAAACCGAAATCGTCCCCAAATCCAATTTCCGATCCAAATACATGTCGTCAGAAGAAATCGACTCCATCTTAAAAATGCAGCACAACGGGTCCCACAACAACGACCCTTACTCTGACGATTACTACCACCAGGCCAGCATTTCCAAAAGATCGTCAGGATCCTACAACGCCAGACAGCGGTTCTGCCCAGCCACGATCAAGGATTCCAATTCCGGGTCCTCAAAATCCCGGAACTCAAATCCCGATTCTGGACATTTACAAGTCGACTCCCAAGGCAGGGTTTCCTTCTCCTCAATCCGCCGCCCGAAAGCCTTGTTAGAACCCGACCCGTTAGAGACTGTAAAATCCACTAAGCCTTTGGAGAAAGAGATTCCTTTAGCCGCAAGAATCACAATTGAAGATGGATTTGCGTTGCTTTTGGAAATTGATGATATAGACAGGGTTTTGCAATTCAACCCGCCTCAAGACGGAGGGTTTCAGTTGAGACGAAGGCGTCAGGTCCTTCTAGAAGGTTTAGCGGCTTCTCTTGAGTTAGTCGACCCGTTAAGCCCGGCCAAACCCGGTAACCCGGTTGGACTCTCGGCTAAAGACGACTTGATTTTCCTGCGTTTGGTTTCGCTTCCCAAAGGATGGAAATTGCTTTCACGGTACTTAACAGTCCTCTTACCGGGTAGCGAGCTGGCGAGGTTGGTTTGCATGGCGATTTGCCGTCACTTGAGGTTTTTATTCGGCGGATTCCCTTCAGACGCCAGCTCAGCAGAGACTATAACAAAGCTCGCGAAATGTGTTTCTCTCTCTATAAAACACATGGAGTTGAGCTCTTTAAGTGCTTGTTTAGCAGCGGTTGTGTGTTCAAATGAACAACCGCCTCTGCGGCCGATCGGAAGTCCAGCTGGCGATGGCGCATCCGTAATTATCAAAAGTATTTTAGAAAGATCAACTGAGATATTTACAAACCCTAGAACTTCGTCTATTTGCACTATACAAAACAGGGCTTTTTGGCAGGCTTCTTTCGACGCGTTTTTCAAGCTTCTGACTAAGTATTGCGTGGGGAAATACGAGAGTATAGTTCAAATGCTGATTTTGCACGGAAATGGAAATAATAATAATAATCAGGGAATCGGTGCTGACGTGGCGAGAGCGATTAGTAGAGAAATGCCAGCTGAGCTTTTATGTGCGAGTTTGCCTCATACTAATGAGCAGCAAAGAGAGATGTTAATTGATTTTGCACAGAGAGCCATGCCTGTAACGGGTTTCAGACCCGGTAACAGCTGTCAACCCGCTTCGGAATCCGTGCCAGGTTAAAAATGTGTTTTGAGGGTTTTTAATATTGTTGTATGAAAGAAAGTAAATTAATTTGTGTGTTAAGTGTTATAATACTGCGGGGAGGTTTAGAGGTTTAGATGGGTTTGTACAGGTTTCTGTTGTTTTAAAGAAGCCGGGTGCGAATTGAAGGAATTAGTAGGTTTATTTGGTTTTAAGTTGTTTGTAGGTTCGGTTGGGTTTGGTTTGGTTTACTACAGGATGATAATATGGTGACTTATTGCTCGAGTTAGGGCGGTCTGTGTTGTGTTGGCTTAGTTTTTATATGACCTGTTTATTTCTGTTATGATGTTGTGTCTGAACTTTGTTTAACTTTGTGTACTCTTTTTAAGAATACTATTTACTGTTATAGTTACTTAGTTGTTTAATTAAGTGGATTTGTAAGAATTTGATCAATCTGGTTTTGTTTCTTTCTTTTTTGGAGATTTTATGAGATGTATTTTTGGTGAAAGCTCTATTCATGCTTTTAAATATTTGATTAGTCTGGTTTTGTTTCTTTTTTGTAAGATTTCTGAGAGGTGAATGTGGTTAAGTTCTGTTCATGATTTAAATATTCTTTGTTTGGTCTTTGTATATTAATCTTTTGTTTCTGATTCTCTTTTTAATTAGAGAAATTATTCCTAGTGCTCAGAAAGAAGTGCCTACCATATAATTTTAGATGTATACATATATATTTATACTTGGATATATATATCTTTTGTGTATATAAATATATATTTTTGAAAATATATCTTTTTGTAATTTCATTGTACTTTTTGTGTTTACAAAAATATTTTTTTATAATTTTATCATAACTTTTATAATCGGACGCGGTTGGGCGCTTCAAAATGTTGGTACTCCACGTCTGTTTGAATTATTTGAATGATTTTTCCTATTCTTTTCCGTGTAATTTTTTTTCGTAATTATTGTTCATCACAGCAGGAAAGTTCCTATATTATTGATAATTGCAAAAAGCCCCTCCATCTTTTAGAAACTAAAAAAACAATTCTTACCATTACTTCAAGTCATCAACACCATTAAATTACTCAAATCTAACAAAAATATATTTCTATTCTAATATTGGACATATTTTAATAGCTCCAAATACAATTATACCATCCCTCCAAAAAAGTTTCCCCATAAAAAGTCACTTCACTGACTCACTCACCGCTTTCCTCTCTTCCCTTTACTACCGAGCACTCCACTGCTCCACCTTCCAACCTCACCAATCTCCTTCCTTCTCCTTCCTTCCTTTCCCTCTCTTCTCAATCAAGAAATGACGAACCGATTCAACGACAATCCCAATCCGAATCCCAATCGCAACCCATATCAACAACCAGCGCAGTTCCGCCACCCGCACTACGCCACCACCTCCTCCTCCGCCTCCTTCAAAGGCTGCTGCTGCTGCCTCTTCCTCCTCCTCACTTTCCTCGCCCTGCTCGGAATCGCCCTCGCTCTCGTCATTCTCCTCGTCGTCAAACCTCACAAGCCTCAGTTCGACCTCAACCAGGTCTCCGTCCAGTACCTCCTCGTCACTTCCCCTTCGCTTGACGCCTCCAGTGTCTCCCCTTCCTCCTCCGCCAACCCCTACCTCTCTCTCAACATCACGCTCCTCTTCACGGCCGTCAACCCAAACAAGGTCGGAATCCGGTACGGATCCACGGATTTCGAGGTGATGTACAGAGGCGTGCCTCTCGGAGTCGCCGTGGTTCCAGGATTCGAGCAGGCCGCGCACAGTACCAGGATGGTGAAGAGCACCGTGAGTGTGGATCGATTCGACGTGACTCAGGCCGGCGCGGTGGATTTGGTGAGAGACGCGACGGTGAACGACAGGGTGGAGCTGAGGATCACCGGTGATGTCGGGGCGAAGATTCTTGTAATGGGGATTACGTCGCCGAGGGTTCAGGTTTCTGTGGATTGCGTGATTGTGATAAGTCCGAGGAAACAATCTGTCACTTACAAGCAGTGTGGAGTTGATGGAGTGAATCTCTGATTGTTGAACAAATACAGAAAGAAAAAAATCTGATGATGAATTCCTGTTATAGTTTGATTAGAGAAATCTAGAAAAATTCTGATGAATATTCCTATTATAGTTTGATTAGAGAAATCTGATCTATATTTTTGAGGGCTCTGTCAAGTCTTTGTGTAGTTTAATTCTAGTCAAGTGTCCATTAATTGAATTGTTGTTTTGTTGTCAGTAAAAAAAGATGATAGTCTGTCTTTAGCCTCTCAGTTATTGGCTTTGTTCATTTACTCCATCATTTGAGATGAGTAATTTTGTTTGTTCACATTTGGGGTATAATTGAGAATCAGATGAGCTTAGGATTTGTAATTCAGTGACACTGGAGGTTTTAATGGTTGAATTAATTGAATTACGTTTCCTCCAACCAATTTAAACTATGATGCATGGAGAGATGGAGAAATTTCTTTTTTGGGTAATATATCATATGCAGAAATGTCATGTATGATAGTTTTCCATGCACCATATTATGTCAGCATTTAAGAGTCAAATTCCAATTTAATAATAATGATGGAATGCACAAATTAAACTAACTTCAAGACTCCATTAAATGAGCATACAAGTTAAATGATGAGATATGAGAAGCATAATTTTCCTACTTAATTTTGCTATAAAACTAGGATAATGCTCGCGTTTTGCCGCGAGTATTTCAATTTTAATAATTATTACAATCTAATAATGTATAACTTGCAATTATGAAAATTCAAAATTAAGGTTTGTGAATCTATAATACATAAATAATACATGAGAATTCAAAATTATTGTCTTTGATTTTTATGTCATTATGTCTTGACATATTAATTAGAAAAATAAATTAAGTATTAATCAGGCTTAGATGAATGAGATCAGAGAAAATAAAATGCAAGATAATTTATTTCGAAGATTTTAGTTGGAACTACATAAGATTAAATTATAGATGATTAACTTTAAAAAAAATAAAAAAATAATAATATTTAATATTGTATATGGAACAAATATGTATATTACATAGAATAATGTAACATACAATATGTCTTTATGTGATATTGTGGTAATAATTTAAATGAAAATATAAGATTTCAAAAAAATTTGATCCAACGGCCAAGATAAAATTTACAATAGGTTTCTTGAGAATGCACAAAGAGATATGAAAATAAGGTATAAGTTAATGAGCGTATCATTTTTGTATATCTTCATTTATATAGTCTATATTTACATATTTTAGAAAGAAAAAAAAATTGGAACCATAATAATATGGAACTCAAAATAAAAATAAAATTTCAACAAATTTATATTTGATGATTTTAATATGAGAAATAAAATATTTTCTTAAGAATTATAATTTTTTAAAGAAGAAAAGAAAAATTATTTATATTTTAATGAGTTAACTATTCGTTTGTGGTAATAATTTAAATCAAAAGTTAATATTTCAAAAAAAAATAATTGATTCAAAGGCCGAGATAAAATTGACAATAAGTCTTTTGAGAATCTTCACAGAGAAATGAAAAATGAGGTATAAGATATAAGTTAATTAGCATATTATTTTTGTACATCTTTTTTTATATAGTCTATATTTACATATTTTAACAAGAAAAAAAATTGGAACTATAACAATATGGAACTCAGAATAAAGAGAAAATTTCAACAAATTTATATTTGATGATTTTAACATTAGAAATAAAATATTTCATTAAGAATTATAATTTTTTAAAGAAGAAAAGAAAAATTATTAATATTTTAATGAATGAACTCTTCATTAACTATTGGTATTAATAATTGAACATAACTTTTCATCATGATTCATTGAAATCATTTGATTAAGATCTGATGGTCACAAACAAACTCACAACGGTTCTCACTAAATCTGGTATGGAACACAAAACACCAATTCAACCTATCATATGCTTATGTTTTAATAACTATATAAATGTTGCCATAAAATATCAATAAATTTGAGAAAATGAATGGGTAAGATTGGATAAAAAAAATTGATCGAACGGTCGAGATAAAATTGATGATGTGGCCTCTTGAGGAGGTTCAAAAGTAGGTGAAAAATAAGGGGTTGGGGTTAATGCATGTAGATTTTCTCCATTTATTTATGTTGGTTCTGTTGAAATTTATTACAATATTCTAATTTTTATGAATAGAATTTCACTATTTTAATCCATTTCTTTCATATTTTATCATTTTTATTCAGAAAAATAAAATATTTTATTTTCACATTTTATTTCATTATTCCTTGCCAACAGAGGATTGATTCTATTTCTCACAGGTTCTTGCGCAGCACAACGTCTAACCAACATTTTCTTCGTAACATCGGTTATATCGAAGCTCGATATATTTTTCCTATTTTACCCCTGCTGGTCTACCGCCGTTGCATCTTGATCCAACGAACCACATTGCTCCAAGATATCAATCAGTTCAATCCGACCGTCCATATTCTCGTAATATTAACTCAAAACGGGAGACTAATAATGTAATTTCGTCTTCTCTTCTGTACAAGATCATTCCTACTCGTACTCGCATAAACCATTTCCCTCCAATTCGATTAATCCCTCAAAACCATCCACAAAATTCTCCAAAAATGCTCAACAAACCTCTAATCAACCCCTCAATTTCCCCAATTCCCATCCTCCCTCCCAAAAACAACCCTCCAAATCGCGTCAATTTCTCCCTGATCCCACGATCCAATTCACTCGAAAGTTCCAGTAACAGTATTGAACTATCAAATGATGCTACCAACAAAACCAGCCCTTCTTCCTCCCCAGAGAAGCTTCTTCAGTCCTCCAACGCCGTCTCAGCGCCGCCGTATCCCGGCGGGATGGGCCCGTACACAGGCCGAGATCCGAACTTGAAGAAACCTGACTGGCTGAGACAACGAGCTCCACAGGGCGAGAAATTCCTCAAACTAAAAGAATCCATAGGCGAACTGAAGCTCAACACAGTTTGCGTCGAAGCTCAGTGTCCTAACATCGGCGAGGTACATACTCTCTTACTTCCACTTCTCTAAATTTCCAACTTAATTGAACGACGATGAACTGTTTGATGAAATCCGACTGTTCTATTACAGTGCTGGAACGGAGGAGGCGGAGCTGGAGGTGAAGGAGACGGAATAGCGACGGCAACTATTATGCTTCTTGGTGACACGTGCACACGTGGCTGTAGATTCTGTGCCGTCAAAACGAGCCGAAACCCGGCCCCGCCTGATCTGTTGGAGCCTGTGAATACCGCCACTGCCATTGTTAGCTGGGGGTGAGGTTTCTTACACTCGCACCCTTTGTTTTTGGGGTATTTTCAATAAACTTTCTAAGCCTATATGTGACATTCTATTATTTTGCAGGGGCACAAATGAAAATAGATTGTCACATGTAGCCTTAGAAATTTTAGACCATTTTTTGAAAGAGGGGATTTGTTGTTTATTTTCTCGTGTTTGAAGGATACTCATGATATTATTCCCATTTTGTAGGGGTATATATGTGATATGTTGATATTTACAATATACATTACGGATGAGATTGCCACTTTATTTTATAGGCATAATTAATATAATTACAAATTTTGGTCATTTATTTTTCATGCAGAGTGGATTATGTGGTGTTGACCAGCGTTGACCGAGACGACCTGCCAGATGGCGGTAGCAGCCACTTTGCCGAGACAGTTAAATCCTTAAAGGTATTAAATAAAAAAGCAATTCATCATTTTATCACTCTCATTTGTTTATTTATTTTTATTTATGTGAAGAGTTTGAAGCCTGAGATTATGGTGGAGTGTTTAACATCGGATTTCAGAGGGGATTTAGAAGCAGTCTCACTTTTGGCAAATTCAGGCTTGGATGTATTTGCTCACAATATTGAAACTGTTAAGAGGCTCCAACGAATCGTCAGAGATCCTCGCGCTGGGTAATTAAATTATATTAATCCATTAAATAAATTATTAATTATTGAATAAATTATTAATTAAATTATTAATTATTGAATTAATTAAATTAATCAACTGGATAAATAAATAAATTATTTAATTGATTAATCAATTAAATTAATTTATTATTATTTACTTAATTAATCAATTAAATTTATTTATTAATTATTATTTATTTGAATAATCAATTAGATTTCATTATTTATGAATTTATTATTAATTAACTAATTGATTGATTGATTAGTTAACTATATTTTTGTGATTTATTAAATTTTTTTTTTTTTGAATAGGTATGAACAGAGTTTATCTGTTTTGAAACATGCGAAAGAAAGCAAAGAAGGAATGGTGGCAAAATCGTCAATAATGCTTGGACTTGGAGAAAAAGACGAAGAAATTAAACAGACAATGATTGATTTGAGAGAAATCGGTGTAGATATTCTCACTTTAGGCCAATATTTACAGGTTTTTATGAATAATATTTTATCATTTTTATGTTTCTTACACTAAATATGCAATATATGTTACAAAGTAACTTTGGGATTTTTTTTGTAGCCGACTCCGCTTCATTTGACTGTGAAAGAATATGTAAATCCAGAAAAGTTTGAATTTTGGAAAGAATTTGGAGAGTCCATTGGTTTTAGTTATGTTGCTAGTGGACCACTGGTAAATATTTATCTACTTATTTTGTAACATTTATTAATCTCTTTTTTATTTGGTTTTTAAGTTTTTTTTATGCTGATAGAGGTATTGTTTGGTTTGATTAGGTTCGGTCGTCTTATAGGGCTGGAGAGTTATTTGTTCAAAATTTGGTGAAGAATAAGAAGAATAAACTCGTTTCTAATTGATCTTAGTCTTTTATTACATTATTTTTTTGCGATTTTGGCTGTTTATTTTTATAATTTATATGTTGTGGGTATATTTATTTCTTTGATTTTTATGCGACATTATTTATTTTTGTGTTTAGCTTCCATGTAATGATTAGCATAAAATTTAGAATAAATTAATTAATTATAAATTTCAGTATTTTGAGAAAAAAATATTGACTTTGAAAATCAGACAAAAGCATCAGCCTTAAGTACCTTTACAGGAGAGTGGTTGAGTTGAAGTCTGTTGAACTGTTGAAGTCGACGGAATCTTTTAGGGCCCGTTTTGCAAACCATGAATAGAGGATCAGTAGAATAGAAAATAATCAACTATTTTGTTTTATTCCAATAATGTTCTGCCAGATAATTGGAATAAAAATTTAGTTTAAATAATATAATAATGATTAATGACTAAAATGTCCTCATTTTATAATTTGATTAATGCGAATTTTGATAAATAAAAGTTTTCTAAAATAAAAAAAAAAGATGCTAATAAAAACAAGTTTTCTCAACTAATTAAAATCAGAAGTATGAAAAAAATATAATAAATACTTATTTAAGCAGTTGTTAGATTGAAAATTTAATCATGGTTACATGATAAATAAAAAGGAAAAAAACATAGAATTGTTTTTCTTGGTAACAAAAGTTTTAGAAAATAAAAGAAATATGGAGGGAGTGAAGGAGAAATAAAATAAGGAAAGAAGATGATTTGGCTGCCACGTATGATGAAATTTGGAATACATAAGAGTATTTTTATCAGAAATTATAACATAATTCATGGAATATAGTAATTCCATGCTTATTATGGGATTGAGAATTTTTTTTCTTCCATGTCTTAATCCGAGATATGACGTTCATGTTCTCCTGAAATAGACTCTCTAATCCACTAATCCACTCTATTCCATGTGTAAAGAACAAATACTTAAATCTTTTCAGTTTCCCACTTAAACAATTCCTGGTTCTCATTTTTCCTGGCTTTATATTCACGGTTTTCAATATCCATCATATTCTAGTTCCTGGATTTATTTGGGCTACATCAGATCGAATTTATTGGTTCTTTTTTTTTTGAAGGTGAATTTATTAGTTCTGCTGTGTCAATGATGGGATTAATGAGTTTGACAAAGTGCCAAATGGACCACATACATAATTACCAAAACAGAAACACAAAACAGTGCAAGAAGCCTAAAACTAAAATTGTGAAATTCCTACAGTGGATTCTTATTCCTTTGTCATGATCCAAAGAGAAAACAAAATTGTCCTGCAGTTGAAAATGTATGTTAGAATTGGAATGAAAAAGTTCACGGGTTTGTTGAATATAATAATACAATTAGGAGTACTGTCTTAAACCAAATAATGCTTGTCTATTCTACGTATCATGCGAAGAGAGAATGTGAAGTAAGGAAAATACCAAAATTCAACGGCTAGTAGGGTCCATCCATTTATTCTCTCCACTAACGGCTATTATTTCCCGGCGCAACTCCAAACCATCTTTTCCTTTCCCTTTTTCTCTTATGTTTTTGTGTTTGGGGATGTATATCACTTGCATAGTTTGCATGTTTTGGATAAAGAAAGGAAGAAGGTTGATATACTTATCATTCATTAAATGTATATTAAGATCATAATGCAACAAAATAATTGATTTCACACGTTTTCAAAGAGATGGATATTTTATTTACTAAATAGTATGAATTTTTGTTCGTTCAATTATCAAAATGTAATATAATACTGATCAAATATCCAAGGCAGATCTAATCCAACCTGGCTACATCTAAATTATCCTAAAACTCTCTTTACATCTTTGAAAAAATGAATGGCTGATTCAGAAAGTTCCAATCATCCGGAATTAAAGTTTGGCATTACTAATATTGTACCATTCTAGGGCCCAATTAAATGCATGATTGATATAAAAGGAAAATGAAAGCAAGAAATGGTGAAAAATGCAAATATAATAATTGTAAAACCATCACGCCTTCTCAAAGTTGGAATAATATTTGAAAGAAAAAAAAAAGTTGGAATAGTATTCCGGATTCTGATAATTAACTAAACTTTATCCACCACAAACATTTCTTCATAATCTTAACTTGCGTAATTGCAGAGTAAAAGTTATTCAGAACATTAACATCTGGAATTGCATAAGTTGTGGATCATTAAATGGGGGCAGCTTCTCTTGTACTCTTTTATCTCTTAAATAGAGGTGATTTTTAAAATGGGACCTGATAGATCATGATTGTATATGACTGTTCACGACGGATCCAATAATAATAATATATATATATTTATTATATATATATATAAAAAGTGAAAACAGTATATAAAAATGGAAAAACTGTATATAAAATGGGAAAACAATATATAAAAGTATAAAAAATAAAAAATACACAAAGAATAAACAACAGTACATAAAATGACAAAACAATATATAAAATGAGAAAAACAGTATATCTACAATGCCATCGTATTTTTACATTTCCCTTTTAGAATAACCTGGTCAAAGAATGAGAAGATACTTAATAAATGTTATCAATGTGTTACACTTGTATCTTATGTGAGTATTAATTATATACAAATATATAAAAAATTTCTGATAAAGACTATTGATGATTGTCTTGGCTGCATAAAAACCACATAATTACCAAATTCTAACTTAATTATTTGTTTACCCCAGGGTGGTTTTACAAAATTGCATATCACGTGATGGAGTTACTGTTGCCACTACTATACCACCACTCACAAGTCACAAATCATAATTACAAAAGAAAAAACCAAATAATAATTGTAAAATGAAAATATAGTAACATTATTGAAATAATTATTTAACCAGTATATTGGAGATACAAAAAAACCAAATAATAATTGTAAAATGAAAATATAGTAACATTATTGAAATAATTATTTAACCAGTATATTGGAGATACAAATCCTCCATTATAAATACTATTATATTTCCCTTTATTGATTTAATTTTCTACTGCAAGTACCTTACATTTACATTTACCAAGTTCTATATGGACAAATTTTATGATTAGATACTATGCAATATTACTGACATTTTGATGTGGGAGATGGGAAATCCGAAGATATTTATCAGAGCTGTAAATTAAGGAAAGAGGATGAAGAACGTTGGGAGAAGGGAACAAGGAATCCCTCTAAACACACACATCTTTCTCTCTCTTATTTTCTCCTCTCTTTTTCATCTCTCTGAGCTGTTGTTTTCACCTCTCTCTCTCTCGATATTTGCGAAAAGACCTAAAAGCAGAATATTAAGGCATTAAAATAGAATATCATTAGTTATAAGTAATACTAAAGCCTAGCTAATAATTCCCCTCTTACGAGCTCTGACCTCTCCCATCACAAGCATTAGCTATAAATAAAAAAGGGAAGAAGAAAAAGATCTCTCATTACTCATTAGCGTGCTTTTATTAATTATAGTTATAGCACACCCACGAAAAGAAAAGAGAAAAGCTGTAAGCACTAGTCTCTTTATTACACTGTACTGTTGTACCCTTTCCTCACCTCTCTTAAACCCCAGCACAGAGAGAGAGAGAGAGATAGAGAGAGAGAGAGAGAGAGCTTTATTACTCGAGTCGCAGAGAGAGCAGTGCAGTGCTCTTCACTTGGTCGTTTTTGGTCTCTTTTTCTTTCCTTCTCTTATTTTTAAAGGATTTTTGTTTCTGGGTTTACGTTTTTGAGGGATTTTGCCAAGTTATGATGCTTCGTTGTATAAGAATTTAGAGTTTCTAAGCCAATAGTTGAAGGAGAAGTTATAACTTTTGGATTTTGATTAGTGGGTTTTGGTGGGTTTTGTCCTAATTTGGGTTTTATCAGCTGGAGATTGAAGGAGAGCTGAAAACTTGGATTTTTTAGTGTTTGTGTTCAATTGGGTTTGATCGCTTTGAACTTTGAATGGAAAATTGAAGGATTTATTTGAGAATGGCGATCTTTTCTTGGGTGCATTTGCGTTTTTTGGTGATTTTATTACTTTTTTGGAATAATGGGTTTTGTCAAGAAGATTCAGCAGTGTACATTGTGACAATGAAACAAGCACCTGTTGTGCATCGAAATACTGATTTTATGAGGGCTAATCTGCAAAGTAGCCAAGTCAGTAAGGGGAATTCTACAGTATTAAATATGTCAAACAAGCCAAGGTAATCTTCCTTTTTTTCCATTTATGGAACAGAATTTTTTTTAATAAATTAAAATACTGTATTATTTATTTTTTCAGGTATAATACTACTAGATATGGTAGTTACAGTTCATATATTGTACACCTCCAAAATTCAATTTTGAGAAGAACGTTAAGAGGCGAGCGATACATAAAACTATACAGCTACCATTATTTGATCAACGGATTTGCTGTTCTCATTACCTCTCAACAGGTTCTCTCTCTACAATTTTTTTTCTCTTTTTACATAAAAGCCCCTGATGTTTCACATATTCAGTTATAATCTTATCTTACATGGCCAGTACATTTCACAATTCATACCTACATATAATATACCCCAGTTCTTTTTCTTTTTACAGTTCTCTCTCTTAGTATTTACATTTTAACATGCATGCATGAAAATTCACAACATTACTTGAATTTTGTGTATAACACTATAAGTATTTACCCATTTATAAGCTAATTTTCATGCGAATTACGCTTAGTTTAAGTACTAACAAACATTTTCACAATTTCACCTTTCAAAAAAGGCGGAAAAACTTTCCAGGAGAAAGGAAGTCTCCAACATAATCCCCGATTTCTCAATCCGTGTCTCCACAACCCACACGCCTCAATTCCTAGGCTTACCCACAGGTTCCTGGGTGCAAAACGGGGGACCCGAATCAGCCGGGCAAGGAATAGTCATCGGCCTTATCGACACAGGCATCGACCCAACCCATCCGAGCTTCTCCGATAATCCGGGAATTCAAAATCCGGGAATTGAAAACCCGGGAAATGGATTCCCGGTTCCAGCAAGATTTTCCGGGATTTGTGAAGTCACGCAGGATTTTCCTTCGGGATCCTGTAATAGGAAATTGGTTGGAGCCAGGCATTTTGCGGCTAGTGCTATAACTAGAGGGGTTTTTAATTCCTCGCAAGATCACGCTTCTCCCTTGGATTGTGACGGACATGGAACGTGAGTTTGTTTGTTAGATTAATATAATGTTAATTATGTTAAATGCTGATTAAAAGTATATTAATTTTATAATGGTTGTTGAATGAAGGCATACGGCTTCTATTGCAGCGGGAAATTATGGAGTTCCAGTAATTGTAGCGGGCCATCATTTTGGAAATGCAAGTGGCATGGCTCCTCACGCTCAGTAATTTATTTTCTTTTTTTTATTTTAAATTAAAATTACCTGCGTTTATTTTATTTATTTATTTTCTATTTTTCGTACTCAGTGTTGCTGTTTATAAAGCTCTGTATAAAAGCTTCGGTGGTTTCGCTGCTGATGTCGTTGCTGCCATCGACCAGGTCCGTATTTCTTTTTTCTGATAATTTTTCAAAAGCCCTGCATTATATCTATTAAATTGATCCCCCTATATTATTACAAATTGCAAAAAAGTCCCTCCTCCTTAAAAATTCAAATAATACTACCCCAATCAATAATTTTCTCTACAACATTTTATCTAAATCCATCTGATGGGATTTTGCCTATTTTTCAAACTTTCGAAGACTATTTTCTTTACATTATCCGATAATGTAGGATTTTCTTTTAAATTTTTTTACATAACATGATATTTTTTCAATTTAGGCATAATTTAGAGGCTTTTACGCAAATTTCCTCTCTTAACCCTATCACACAAACTCCAAAAACCAAAGCACACAACATAATTTATATACCCCCTAACACTTTCCCATGCTTTCAGGCAGCAGAGGACAAGGTAGACATAATATCCCTCTCTATAACTCCCAACCGTCGGCCAGCCGGAATCGCCACATTCTTCAACCCGATAGACATGGCGCTTTTGTCGGCCGTCAAGGCCGGCATCTTTGTCGTGCAGGCCGCCGGCAACACCGGCCCCGCTCCGAAGTCCGTCTCCTCCTTCTCCCCTTGGATCTTCACCGTTGGGGCGTCTTCTCATGATAGGAGTTATGCGAATGGGTTGGTGCTCGGGAATAATGTTACGATCCCTGCTGTTGGATTGGCGCGTAAGTTTAAAGACTTGTATTGTAGATGTTGAATGTTAGTTTTTTTGTTTTTGCTTTAAGCCCGTAGGCATCATCATTGCTACACGGTAATATTACAATGTGAATGTCCAAGCAAAAAGAAAATAAAGCAAAAGAAATAAGGCCTGAATAAACCTGATAGACATGGCGATGCTGTTGGCTGTGAAGGTCGGCATCTTTGTGGTGCAGGCCGCGGGCAACACAGTCCCCGCTCCGAAATCCGTGTCGTCTTTTAGTCCTTGGATATTTACTGTGGGGGCATCTTTGCATGATAGGAGTTATGTGAATGGGTTGGTGTTGGGGAATAATGTTATGATCCCTGCTGTCGGTCTCGCACGTGGGTTGTCGAAGCTGAATTTCTAGATAAATATAAATGCTATAGAGCATGACCAGGAAGTATGACGGCAGCATGACGGACATGTAGTGGTGCAAATATTACAGCTGAGTATAGCTAATTAAAGAATTAACATTTGGAGTGTTGACTCTGCCGTGCTGCCGTCATGCTTTTTGGTTATGCTGTGCAGCGTTTTGTATGGACGAATGGATATTTAAGGTCTATATTGTTAAATTAAAAAAAAAATACGATATAAAGCCCTCTTAACTTGTCATATCAACTCCTGTTAACTATTTATTTTTGAACAAAGACCATTTTTTTATTGAATAGAACAAAGGTCATTTTTTTCATTCTTGCACGGGTGTTGAAATTTCCAGCTGTTTAATATGTGCATAAATAAAGATTTGAGGTGAGATACTTGAAAACATATGATAAAACAAACATTCTATTTAATTCATAACTTTTTGAAATTGGCTGAATTTTTAGTTAGTATTTGAAAAACTATTTCATTTGTTTAACTTGTTTTATGAACTTCATTTTTCAGCTGGAACGGACGGTGAAACCATGTACACACTAATCTCCGCGACTCACGCTTTAAAAAACGACACAAAACCGAGCGACATGTATCTGGGCGAATGCCAAGACCCGGTCCGTTTAGATTCAAATTTAATCAAAGGGAATATTCTGGTCTGTAGTTACTCGATCCGGTTCGTGCTGGGGCTCTCGTCCGTGAAACAAGCGTTGAACACCGCGAAAAACGTGAGCGCTGTTGGAGTTGTTTTCTATTTGGATCCTTTTGTTATTGGGTTTCAGTTGAACCCGACTCCGATGGGAATTCCGGGTTTGATAATCCCTTCTTCTGATGACTCGAAGGTAAAAAAAAAAACTATGTTTGGAATATTATGAAAAAAACTATTTTAAACTTTTCATTTTTTTTTAGAACTTTAAAATTTAGGGGGGTTTTGGAAAAAAAATGGAAAGTTTAAATTAACTTTTCTAATATTCTAAACATGTTATTTATCATTATTATACATCATATAATTTCATGTTATTTATCATTACTATATATCATATAATCTCTTAACATGCTTTCTGATGGTTTACTTTTCCATCCAGACATTTCTGAGTTATTACAACAACTCTCTAGTCCGAGACTCCAACTCTTCAAATATAATAAAATTTAATGCAATTGGAAGAATAATCGGCGGATTAAAACCTAATTTTAGTAATATCGCGCCGAAAGTGATGTATTATTCGGCGCGAGGCCCGGACCCGGAAGACACATCAGTGTTGAATGCGGATATTTTGAAACCGAATTTGATCGCGCCGGGGAATTCGATCTGGGGCGCTTGGAGCTCCCTCGGTTTGGATTCCAATGAATTCCAAGGTAGTTTTATTTTACTTATATGTTTATTTATTTTATTTATTTGTTTGTTTGTTTGTTTGTATGTACGTTTGTTTATCTATTTATTTACTTATTTAAGCCATGGTTTTGATCATTTGAAATTGTTTAAATGGGTGTATTTGTATATGTAAAGTCACTCTCACTTTTTTTACCATCTCTGTATAACTTAGACTTACCAGTCATCTTGGTCTCTTTTCATAAAATTCATTTTTTTTTCCTAATTTAACCCTAGAGTTTCCTTAATTAAAATTAATTTAATTTAATTTTGTAGGAGAGAGTTTTGCGATGATATCTGGCACCAGCATGGCGGCCCCACACGTAGCAGGATTAGCAGCCCTAATCAAACAACAATATCCCGATTTTACCCCTGCAGCAATCGGATCCGCTTTGTCCACATCAGCCTCACTAGAGGACAAAAATGGAAACCCGATTTTGGCCCAACGGACCTACGCCAACTCGGATTCTACGCAATCTCAAGCCACCCCTTTCGATATGGGCAGCGGGTTTGTGAATTCTACGCAATCTCTTGATCCTGGCCTGATATTTGATTCCAGTAAGTAATTTACTGGACACCTCCAGTTTTTATAAATTCCATTTATTTTTTATCCCTTTTCTGTATAAAATAACCCAAAAGTTATAAAAAATTAATAACTCAACCCAAAAAAAGCTAGTTTCAATGATATGATGATTCTTTTTACTGGACACCTCCAGATTGTATATACACCATTCAGTTTTTTTCCCGTTTCTGTATAATTTAACTCTAAAACTCAAAGCACAACTCAACCCAAAACATCTAACTAATTTAATATTTCTTAAACAGGTTATGATGATTATTTATCCTTTCTTTGCGGAATTAACGGGTCGGGTCCAGTAGTGCAAAACTACACAGGCAACACATGCGGCTTCACAACTCTTAACGGGTCGGATCTGAATCTGCCTTCGATCACAATTTCGGTCCTTAACCAAACCCGTAATTTAACACGGACCGTGAAAAATGTCGCGAATGATGAATCATACGTGCTAGGGTTTAGTAATCCGTACGGCACATCGATTTCCGTGTCGCCAGATCAGTTTTTCATTAAAAAGGGCGAGAAACAGAGCGTGAAGTTTATTATAAGCGCGACTCAGAATAGTTCTACTGCGAGTTTTGGGAAAGTAGGGTTTTATGGCGATAAAGGCCATATGGTAATTTTGCCGGTTTCAATTGTCACGAAAATTACGTATTGATGGAGATGTTAATGGAGATTTAACTCAAGTCATGACACGAAGGCCTTAACTTGATTTTTGTTTTTTAGGTTAATTTTTTATGTACATTTTGATGGTTTTTGTATTTAGTTGGCAAATTTGGCGGCCAATGATTTTTGTATATTTGTTTTGTTTGATCAGTTTTTATGTGTGCTAATTTTCTTTCTCGTCTTACGATTTGTTGTGTACTAACTGTTGAATCCAAATTTTTCCTGAGGGCCATTTTGAAAAAAGAAGAAAAACTTTGAATGTGGCTGAACCTCATGGTTGTTTAGCAAGAACTGGAGGTGTCCATTTCTCTTATGAGATAATGAAACCTGAATGGAACCATATTGCAAAAAGATAAACAATTGAATAAATATTTAAATTAATAGACAAGTAAACATGTACGTAGATATATGATCACTAATTATGAGCTCTCTGATAAAAAAATAACGAGCGATCCATCTTGAATTGGAGGCCCACGGCCCATGGGTTCAGTTCGTCACGTCATTATAGAACGAGTCTATAGTTCTTTTTGTCCTGGAATTCAAAGTTTCGTCGTGTAGAGATTTCTTCTCAAAGAATACAAAACCGACGCGGCTTACTGAGTACTGAGAGTGAGGCAGTGTGTACGTTCCGATGGAGAATCCCTTCGATCGATCTTCTAAAAGGCGAGATCCTTACTTCCTTTAATTCTGAATCCTTTTTCCCTTTCTTTGTTGTTTTGATTTCACTTGATTTCGTCGAGTCTTTTTCTGTGGTCGATTGAGGAAAATTCTCACTTTTAACTCCTCGATGGAAAACAGAAGTCAAAAACATAAATTAAACACTTAATTAATCTAATTCGATTCAAAAATCACCAAAAAGATACGAAAATATTAATCAATTGAACTGATCATACTTACTGGTATACACTGTACTGCCCAGACTTGCATGTTACTGTAATTGTTCAATTTTTTCCCTCTTACAGATCCTTTCTACCTTAAAACTATAATCTTATTTTTGATTTCTTATTTGTAGAACCAAGTATGAAACTGGTGATTCAATCAATCAGATTCAAATTCAAAATGAAAGAAATTGGGCGGATTTACCAACCGATTGTCTCGTTTCAGTGTTTAAAAAAGTCGGTACGCCTGATTTGACTCTCAATGCGCAATTTGTGTGCAAATCATGGTACAGAGCCTCTTTAGACCCGACTTCCTGGATGATTCTAGAAATGCAAGATGTCGATCTTACTTTGCACGATTGTCCTTTTATCGAGCGGTTCAAGAATCGATACCGTGTATATAATTTTGGTTTTAGGGCTTTTGTGAGATTTCTCCTTTGGCGTAGCAAAAATAGAGCTACTCTGTTGAATCTTGGAAACCGCCGATATCCTCTATCCGATATGGTGTATATATTCAAAAGGTATGCGCACGAATATAATATCCAACCCAATATTTTTATTTTGAAATCAGTTGTGATTTATTGTTTAAATTGTAAATTTTGTTTAGGTATCCCAAGCTGGACATTATCACATGGAAGGGAATGGACTCTCCGAATTTCATGCGTGAATATATTTTGAAACTCGATGAAGCATTGGAAAGAAACATTGCGAGTTGGATTGGGATTCTTAAAAAATGATGAAATATTAATGTGTATTTTTCTTTATTTATGTAATTTATGTATTTTATGCTATGGATAATGTATTTGACCTTTTTATTGATATCTTAATTTGCATGTATGTTTCTTTTTAGTAACCAATCAATTCCTAAACAAAAAAAAAAAACATAAATACAAAATTACATTCCATCAAATAAAACCAATGGCTCACTTGTTATATATCTTTCTGTGTTAATTCATCACTCGTGCACATTAGAACCAATGGCTTATTTGTTATTCAGTCTGTTGAAAGGGTATATATGAAAATTTCCCAATTTAAGAAGTCTCAAGGAGTTGAACCAACAAAAGACATCACCAAAACCCCATCCACCGTATTCCATTTTTCAAACCAAAATATCAATCAACTCAGCATAAATACCAACCCAATTTGGTTCATCTTTCTCATCAAAAATCAATTACACGCACACAATCATGTCTTCAAAAACCTTGTTTGCCATCTTTCTCACCATTTTGGTCCTTTCAACCAAAGCTATGTTTTGCGAATCTCGCGTTCTTTTAGAGGCTCCCGAATCGGAATCATCTCCAAAGGTTGAATTGCCCCAAATTCCTTCATTTATAAATGGCATTTTGCCTCCAATGCCAGCCTCTATACCGACTTATGTGCCTGTTATGCCAACGTTACCGATTCCTAAGAGTATACCTCCAATGCCTTTTTCGATTCCGAATTTCATGCCGACTATCCCGAATATGCCAATTCCTTATTCTCCTCCTCAAGCGGATGAGTCATCGCCATGAGATAAGAAGGGACAGATTGTGCTTTGTGTGTGTTTTGGTGTGTGTTTTGCTTGTTTGGTGAAGTAAATGTTGTGAAATGAAATGCTTATGCATTTTGGTAAAAAAAAGTTAAAATGAAATGAAATGGTTATGGATGAGATTTGATTTTGTTGTGTGGATTATTATTATTACTTAAATTCACATGGTTACAAGTACTATCATGATATTATGGTTATGGACATAATAAGAGTAACGACTAAAAAAAAAAGACTAGCTGAAAACAGTCGCATAAACACTATAGCGGAAACACTAATCCTAGCACTGAATAAAATAGTATATTACTGGAAAAGCTATAATATATAATATTACATCGAATGAAATAATTATAACGTTGTCGTCAAAAAAAAAATATATATTATAATGAATGTACATCCCACAGGCTCTGAATATCTAAAATATAATTGGAAGAGTAAACAACATGGGGTGGTGGCGCAGTTGGCTAGCGCGTAGGTCTCATAGCTATTGAGTAATCCTGAGGTCGAGAGTTCGAGCCTCTCTCACCCCACAGACAAGAACGATGATGATTTCAGTGCATACGTGGCAGACCGGGGTCTGTCAATTCACCTGATCTTCAGATGACAACCGCACTTCTGAGTTCTTATTTTTTCATTCATATTTTCTTACTCTTCTTTATTTTTTCGGTAGATTTTCTCTTTATTTACTCAGAATTCCTCCCAATCCAGTTTATTGAGAAATGAGCTGCTATCACTACTCCATGCGGCCATTTTGTAATTTTCTAATGGATACACTTGCCCTAAATCTAGCGTTAAGCCCTAAATCTTCAGCACGTATTGCTACCCGATTTTTACTCTTTCATAGCCCAAATCCTTGTCGTATATCTACGAAAGCTATGTCTGGCTTAACGAGTCCGAAGGTTCAGTCTGAAAGGAAGCCGTTTCCTTTGTCAGTAATATCAGGTGAATTCTTACTCTTGAGTAATTTGAATTTCGTTTATCCAAACTGAAACTAGAAGGAAAGATCGGATTGAATTGGCTTAATTTCAATTGCTCTGATTGAACAATTTGTTTTTTTTTTTTTTTGAGAATTCTGATTGAACAATTTGGAGGTTACAACTTGTTTTATTGCTCTTCAGTAGTTTGAATTTACCCTGCATAACTATTTCTTTTATGTTTTGCCGTCACAAATTGGGATTTGAATCTTAATTCGTGCTTATTGATTTCCAGTTGGTAAATTATAGTTTTTTTTCTCATGTTGATTATAATTCAGGTGTGGAAGAGGCATTAATGGGATTTGTCACCGGAACAGGAAGATCCACAGAGGTCGCTCACGCGTAGGTACTTTCTATTCACACATTTATTCTTTTTAAGTTTTTCCACTGATTCATCTTCTATATTTTCATTATTCACTTAATTCGTTTAATTTATTTTTTTGGAAAAATTCATTCGTTCAAGTTATTAATATTTCCATTATTCATTCGACTTGTTTTGTTCTTTCAGAGTGTGGAAAAATGTTGTGAAAAAAGGCGATACAGTTATCGATGCGACATGTGGCAATGGACATGATACATTAGCATTGCTCAAGATGGTATCAGATGAGTCAACGCATGGTCGTGTTTATGGTTTGGATATTCAGAAATCTGCTATTGAAAGTACGAAAACTCTGTTGGAAATTTCTGCTGAAGAACATGAGGTAATCGATTTAAAAGATCTATACATAATTATTTTTTATATGTCCATTTGTTGACTCGTTTTTTATGTGTTATATTTGTAGAGAAAGATGGTTGAGTTATTTCAAGTTTGCCATAGCAAAATAGAGGTAGTTATTCCAAAAGATGTTCCTGTCAGGTAAAATAAAATCACATTTCTTTTTTTTTTGAGAAAAGATTCCAGGTCAAGCCTGGACATCTATCAATTTTATATAAAGGAAAAGGTCTTAAGTCATCAACCGGATCGATGACAGGTACAGGAAATAAAATTAAAGAAAAACCCTATCTTAGCCTAAAACAAAGAAACGAAAAAAGGAAAACATAAAAATAAAAATAAGAAGTGAAATTGAAGACCAAGATGAAAAAACAACAACAAAAGAACTAAAAATCAGAACTTTATTATCTTCAGTTGGTCTTATCTTCTCCAAAGTTGAATTTCAGCTTGAATTATGTTCTTCATTTGCACTAGTGAGGTCTTTTGATCTTGGAAAATTCTTCTACACCTCTCTCTCCAAATCTCATAGGCAATCGCAGCCATTCTTTGACCAACATCGCTGTTAGTGAATGTCTTAATTTGATGAATTATGTCACTGAAATTACACCAATATCTCATGAGGCATTCTGGGTTGTAGCTCTCAACGGAACATCAGTCTGTGCGTATAATTATATTAGCCTTGCCATTTTTGCCCAAATTCCTTGGTCACTCCCATAATATTTATAAGCCCATTTTGTTATCAATGCCGTATTTAATATGTGCAGATTTTTGATCCCTAGCCCCCCTGCGGACTTAGGCAAGCAAACACTTTCCCAATAAAATCACATTTCTTACTATACTGTTTTTCAAAAGTTGTGAAAAATAAGGGATATTATCTGTTTTCTATATTATTATGTGATTGACTTAATGCATACGCAAATTTCCCTTCTTTTTTGGTAGGTTAGTAGCATTTAACTTAGGATATTTACCTGGCGGAGACAAAACCCTAATTACGACACCAAAAACAACGGAAACAGCATTAAGGGCTGCAAGTAAATTACTGGATTCTGAGGGGCTTATTAGCATAGTTGTTTATATAGGTCATCCGGGCGGAAGGTAATTAATTTCTTTTTTATTATTCGCTTAATTGTATATTCAAACTATATCCATATTCTTTTCAAATCAAATTTATTGCATTTTATTTTTGATAATGTTGTCGTAGGGATGAACTTGAGGTAGTGGAGACATTTGCTTCAGGCTTGCCAGTTGAAAGTTGGGTGAGTTGCAAGTTCGAGACGATTAATCGCCCAACTGCCCCTGTTATTGTTCTCTTGTTCAAGAAATGATTAGCTGAACTTTGATTTTTTTCCTTCAGTTTTGGTTTCTAAATTTTACTAAGTTTCGAACAAGTTTGGTTTAAGCTGTGCTTTTGTTTGCTTACTGAAACTCTGAAAACTTATTTTAGCAAACCTGATTGTAACTTTTTGCGGCAATACCTGTACAAGAGCTTAAAATGTCACCCTTACCCTCTATCTTAATTTTCTGTTGTGCTTGCACTTACCCTACCTAAACATATTACTCACATTACTATATTCACTTATATCTAAACATATTGTACTTGCACAATATCTTAATTTCATTTACTAACAAATTACTGACATTACACAATATCTTAATTTTTACTTACTAACAAATCACTCACATTACTATATTCAGGAATAAACAATATTTTTATCATCTCTAATTTGAGGACTAAAGTTTTTGGGTAAAGGCTCATGCATTTTTGCAAAATTGGATTAACAGAGAAGAACAATAACACAGACAAAACATAAAAGAAAAGAAAAAAACATTGGAATGAATTCACAACCAAAGGAAGAAACTGATTCTCAAATGTACTATGATCAAATCAAAATTGAACGGAACAGTGCTGATAGCTAAAAGTAACTCAAGCTAGTGCCATACAAAAATTTCACAAATAACCCTAGAAAATCAAAACACAACGCATCAACTTTTTTAACCGATTTTTAGTTGGCCTTGACATACTCTGTCACAATGTTCAAACCCTCAGACTCCTCTCCATAATCCTGCAAAATAAGTCCCACATCAAAACCATATAATTAAATTCTCATTTCATAACAATACACAATTAGACAGTAAAAATATAATAAAAATACACAAAAACAAACCTTAATGACAGCGCAAGAGCAGCCCACAACCTTCCTTGCCTTTCCTTCAGCATCAATTTTGCACAACTACACAACATTCCAACCACTCCAAATCAATTCAACACAAATCACCAATTCAAAAACATCAATCCAAAATCAAATCATAATTAATTAAACTTACACCAGCCCATTCACCAATGGTTTTTGAGTTAGGCACGGTGACCAAATGCACGTTATGCTCTTGGCAGAGAGCCTTGACAAGTTTCACATAGTCAGGCTGGTCGCAATCCTCAGCCAAAATGCAGAGCTGAGCCGTGTGCTTCTCAATGGCCTTTGCGCTCTCACGGAGCCCCTTGATCAGTCCGTCGTGAGCCGACGATTTCTTCAACACGAGCTGAAGAGCCGTCATTAAGTCCATCGGTTCGCCAAGAACTGGTGCGGGCGCCTCAACTGGTACTGCAACTGCAACTGCTTCTTCACTGAAAGATTGTGAAGGGAAGAGAAAGAGTATAATTAGAGGTAATGGAAGATTGGATTTTGTATAAAGACATGTTTTAAGATCGGAAATTGTGAATTGTCTGAGAAACAAACTATTTCGGTGATTTTGCAACTTATTTTAGATGTGTTTTGATGGATGTTTCATGTACAAATGGTTCGGTAAGGGTAAAGCATTTTGCGAATCGGAAATGTTAGATCTGAACAAAAATGAGCTGTTCGTTTACTGATAAGAGAAAAATACTGAAAATATCTGAAAAACTTACGCCATGATGAATCAAATCTCGAAGAGCTAAAAGAGGGATGCGATGAAGAATTCCAAATGCTGTTCAAAATCAAACTTAAATTAGCACTTAAAATTGCGAAAAGAAAAATGCGATGACAAATAAAAGAGAGAAAAATTACAGGCGGCGCAGCAAGTTCTAAAAAGTGGCGTTAGGGTTTTTTGAAGTAAGGAGAAAGAGGCTATTTATATAAGAGGATTTTGATCCAATAAGGTTCTTCACTTATCGGATCTGGACCCGATAAAATTCTTTTACACGGGCTTTTATGGGCTTTTCACTGACCACCAATAAAACGGCCCAATAAATTATTACTGGAGTTCTCTTGTTGTTTTAACTGGAGATGATATATGTATCATCTTCTTTATCTGAAAGTCCGAGTAACAAACACACCGTCATTTTTCACTTTTCAGCATGGTTCACCTCGCTCTCTATAGCTCATAAACCCTAAACCTTCTCTTATCCAGTAGAAAAAACAGAAATCGAGCAAAGGTGGCATTAAGAGGATCGCTGAGCATAGAATATTGAAAATTCGATGGCATTTTGCTCTAATTGCTGGCTTCTCCGAGGTTTAATCTCTCGTAAAATCTTTATATTTCGAAATAACTTATCAATCTATCCCTTAACTTTGCTCGTTCCTCTTTTCTCCCAGATGGATCAGTACGTGGCCTTGCATCAGATACGGCCAGGTTGAATTTGCATTCCCGTTTCATTTTTACAAATAATCAGGTCAGTGAATAGTAAACCGATGCCTTTTCTCTTGTCGAAATTCCATTTTTCTCACCTAAATTTCATTCACAGAAGCTGTTCGTCAAAATGCCTCATCACTCAACTAGAACAAATCCAAATCAAAACCATCTCACAACATGCGCAAAGAAGAAGGGGAGGAGCAAGTTCGACCCGATGAGAGACGAGCTGCCACACTCCAACTCCACCGACCATATTGGCGGGTCCCGCGCCAACATTCCCGGTCCGGAATTGTGGCCCGAGGGAACCATGGAGCAGGTTCGCGCTGCTCAGGCTCCCCCGCCGAAAGGCGTCTCTGACGGATCTCCGTCTTTCGGAAAATCGCCTGGCAGCCGTCGATCCAAAAAGTAAGAAAAAAAAATTGTTCAACTGAATTTTGTCACCATTGTTTATGTTGAAATTTGTTATTTTTTTCTTTCTTTGCTTCTTTTTTTTTTTTTTTACTTTTTTTTTTTTTTTTCCTTTTATAACCATCAATTGGGTTGATGTATGTATGAATCAACAGAATTTCAGGCTTGACCTGGATTCTGCTTATAAAAAAACTTAATTTCGTCCCTTAGCTGGATTTCATTACATCTCGCAAAATTAATCTATATTAATTAATTAATTCTATCAGATTTAGCACAAATGCAAACGGATCTGAATCGGAAGACTCCGAACCCGTCCAAACTTACGAGCAGAGCGAAATCACAGAAACCGAACTCCAACCCACACAAACAACCCAAGAGACTGAATTTACCGAATTACCCCTGGGCACAGACAGCGAAGGAGAGGATGCCGAGTCAGCAAAGGGAGAAGAACAAGAGGAGTACGTGGTGTACGAAACGGAAGAGGAGAATCAGAGCGGGTGGGATTTGGAGAAGCAATTGGGGAACCCGCACCCGTTTATAAACCCGGCGAGTCCGAAGATCGAGGGCACGGTTCCGAATGAGGATCTGTGGTGGAATTGGAGGAAGGAGGAGCGGTGGTCCAGGTGGCAGCGGCCCAAACGAACTGTCGAAGCCGTATGTTTTTTGTATTGTGTTATTATTTATATTTTTATATTGTTGTTTATGTGTTTTTATACCGTGGTAGTTATATAATATAATATTATTTACGCGATTTTGATTTTGATTTTGGATTATTTTATTTGTTTATTTAATCTATTTGTGCCAATATTGGCTGTTTCATACCCTATGATAGATATCTTTTATTTGTGTATGTTTGTTTATTTATTTTATTATTATTATTTTTGGGTAAGCTGTTAAAATAGAATGTTAGTTTAAGTCCTAAATAAGCCCTAAAAGGAAACAGAAAATGAATTTTTGATTGGTAGAGGACCAACCGGTGAAATCTTTCATGTAGAAGGGTATTTCGGTAAAATCTTCTAAATGTATATAATGTATGTAGGTGTTTGCGAAAGGTATGGCACAGATAGGCCAAATAAAACTATTTGGGAAAGAGCCTACAGTCGCAGAAGTTACTATTACTCGGGCGAGACGCCACGTATTCAAAGAAGAAAGGTATATAAATATTAAACAAACCCTTAATTTAAATCACTTCATAAATATAAATAATTCAAGAAAAAAAAATCTCTTGATTAAATAACAAAATCATATCATATCTAAACAAGACATAAGTCTCTCAATTAAATAATAAAAATTTTAAGGAAATTTGCAAAGAACCCCGGCATTATTGAAAATTGTAAAAAAAGCCCTTGTTAGCTTATATCTAACAATAAAAATCTTTTTTGCAATTTTCATTAATGCAGGAACTTTTTTCCAATTTGGACATAACACAACACCGTACCTTTATCACAAACGTCCCTAAACTAACGTTAATCCCAACTAACAACATGAATTTCTTCTTATTACTATTACTATTACTATTACTATTACTATTATTTCATTTTGATAAGATTACAAGTGGAGAAGAGAAGGCACAAGCAAATCGGCCCAGTAGCCTACTACTCGGAATGGGTGAAGGCCTACAAGGACATCGACGTGTCACGAGAAGCGGTACAGAAACGGTACGAAGAGACGGGGATGGACGAAAACGAGCAGCTGAAGGAGATGCTTTCTCACCAGACTCTCGCGGAGTACAGAACCATGGTAGGCACGGATAATAGGATTAGAAGGGATCCATTGGCCATGCGCATGCCTGAAGAGCTGATTAAAGAGAGTATGGGCTTTTTTTGGTTTTTTTGGGGATAAATGCACTGTTAGTCCCTGTACTTTATTTGGATTGCAATTTAGTCCCTGTACTTTAACCGTCTACAAATATATAAAAAACATGGATGAAAAGTTCAAGTTAATAGTATAGGGACTAAATTGCAATCAAATTAAAATACAGGGACTAACGGTGCATTTATCCTGTATTATTTTTACTGTTTTTAGGGATGAATGTGCTGTTAGTTCTTATATTTTAGTTGGATTGCAAGTTAGTCATTGTACCGACCATAATCCTATACTCCGGTGTCATAGTACGAAAGCATCTCCTTCAGCTGCTCGTTGATTAAAGAGAGTGTGTTGTTTAGTTTTGTTGGTGGTTTTGTGTCATTGTTTTTTGGGATAAATAAATGCAGTTGTAGTGCCTTTGTTTTGATTGGATTACATTATGTTAGTCCATGTACTGTTGATTTGAACTTTTTGATGGATGTAGTTTATGAATTGATAACCGTGCATAATTGTGTAAAGTATAAGGATCAAAAGTTAAAATCAATAGTACAGTGACTAGATTGGGATCGGATTAAAATATAGGGGCTAATGGGATATTTATCACTTATTATTTTTATATTTTATTAATTTTATTTGTTTTAGTATGGGGTGGGGATCCTGTATATCGGACGGAGAATTACTATAGAGATGAGGATGAAGTGATTGATTACAGAGGACCGGAATTTCATGAGCACATTCCTGATGTAGTAACTGCATTGTTGTCGGTAATAGTTTTTATTATTATTATTATTATTATTATTATTATTATTATTATTATTATTATTATTATTATTATTATTCTAAATATAATGACTAAAATGTTATTAGTACCAACTACCAAGTAAGACTCAATTAGTTCTTCATGGGTGAGTCGTTTTTTTACCTTTTTGTTCAATTGGCTCTATATTGGTAATTGTGGCTTAAATAAATATTTAATTTTTTTTATGTTAGACTGGGCAAATGGCTCCAGCAGATGAATATATGGCAATGTTGGCCAAAGAAGAAGAAGGCGACGAGGAGGTAATAATATTATTAATAATAATAATAATAATAATAATAATAATAATAATAATAATAATAATAATAATAATAATTTTTAGTTTTAAGTTTTTTATTACTGATGATGTGTGCAATTGCAGCTGAGTGAAATTGATCAAGCGATGTCTTCTGCTGTAGATATTGGAGAGAATGAGGTGATATAACTTGAGAGCTTTTTTCTACAATATTTAAAATTTATTACTGAAACAAATATTAAATTTTTTTTTCTTAACTTGTAATAGTTGTTACTGGAAGATAATGAGGGAGAAAAAGAGTTGAAAATTGATGATGGTGATGCCGAAAATTGGAGCCTTCTAAAAACTAGTCCCCACCTTCAAAAACCTGATGTAAAGAAATCTACGGTTATATTAAAAATCAATTTGGATTTACGATCAATTAATTACTGCTGCTAATTTTCTTTTCTTTTTTATGTTTTTTCAGGAGAAACCAAAGAAAGAAGGGGAAATGACATTGGAAGAGGCAATTAAGGACGCTGTGAACTTAACTGATTTTATCATGGATTTTGAAGGCGGTTCCGATGACGATTAATAAGCATTTTGACCCCTGAATGTTTTTTGTATGGTAGTGTGAAATGATGTCTCATTATTTTGCTTTGCTCTATATGCATTTTTGTAACGTGATCTATCTTGAGAAAAAATCATTAAAATGTGGATTATTATATTTCATTATGATTAGCTTCTCCATAATTCAGTTGTGATGTTCTAACCATTTGAAACAAATTTTATACTATTTATAGTAACAAAATTACAATTTAAATTTGGCCTGATGAAAATTTGAAAAAATCATTCAACTGAAAAATGAATCACAATAAGATGCTAAAAAATTTCCTTAAGCATAACAGAAATAAGAGATTACTTAATCCTAAGTCAAAGAGATCAAATACTTTGTTCACAACTAATAGATAAAAATGAATTATTCCTCAACCAAGGAAATAAAAAAGATTCCACATTAAACTTAAAGCTCATAAATTTAACAGCTAATTAAATCTCCTAAATTAGAGGTTGCAACTTGCATGCTGCAATTGAGTCAATAATCCACGCACTGCTGGCAATTTTCCCACCTGACACGTCAGCAAGAACTTCAGCCTGTAATAACACACGCTCATCACATGCTCTCTCTTTTTCACGGTTCTCAATGCTGTATATAATATAAGTTGGTGAAGAATCATCTAGAAGCTTCTGTTGGTCTCTTGAAATTGGTTTTCTTTGCAAAATAGTCCCTCCAGCTTTGATAATTAGATCCTGTATAAAACTTCTGTAATCCTTTGTGTAATCTCCAATCAAGTAGAACTTCATTTCGTTGAAGAGTTTCGGTTCCTAAAATTTCATAATAAAAATGGATCATTAGATTTTATTTATTTTTTTGAATTTTTGAAATATAATAATTACCTTATTAGCAATTCTTAGTCTGCCTAATCTAGGACCGTTTCTTATTCCATGCACATCAATTTTAACTTCAAATTTTTCCTCATCAACTGGCTCCATAGCTTCCATACAAATCCTAATCCCTGTAAAATACAAAATAAAATAAAATAAATGAATAAAATTCCTAAAAGATTTTGGTGCCACTTTATGTAGATCAATTGAGAGGCAATTGAGGCGAAATTGCCTAAACTGAGGCCTAACTGCGCAAAATTGAGTTTATGTGAGTTTTTTTTTAATTACTTTAATATTTCCCAATTGAGGTGGAATTGCTCAAACTGAGGCTTAATTGTGCAAAATTGAGTTTATTTGATAGTTTTTTTTGTTTTATTTAAAGTTGGTCTTACAATCAAGAGTGATGATCCATTTTCCATTAAGAATCGCCATTAAATACTTCAGAGTTCTTTTGCATGCACCCTTTTCATTAGTCGATGCAATAACATGAGTTATATTTGGGCTCCAACACTTTGAGATTTGCGCACCAGTCAATTTTGAAAATTCAGAAACTAATTCCTAAAATTAAAAAAAAAATTAAAATATTACTTTGTGTAAATCATGTCAGTATTAGTACAACAGGAGTTAGAGAATGAGTTATTGATATGGTAGATGAAAAATTAAAAAATTTTGGGGTAATTTTGAAAATTAAATAAAATAATACCTTTTCTTCAAGAGAAAGAGCAGAGCAAGACAGGATCCATTTGCTTGGAGATCCAACAGGCCATTTCCATGATTTAGTAGAACCATTTTCATTTTTCTTTACTGATAAAACTTGAGAATTACTGAAATAATAAAAATAAATATAATTAGTGAAACTATTAACATAGATCAAAAGAGAAAATACTAAATATTTATTATTTATTACTAAATGAAGCAATATATAATTATATACCTCTTTGTAGTAGACTTATTTTTGTTCTTTTTTTCTGGACGAGAGTTTTCAATTGATAATTTGAATGATTCATGGAGCGGACAGAGCATCACAAAATTTTCCTGCCATGAAACAAAAAAATACAGAATTTTATTTTAACTATTAGTTCATTATTCATTCCTATTTAAGCTACTTCCAAAAAAACAATTTAAGATGTATTCCACTCAAATTTCCCCCTACATTGACCAAACTACGCCCAAAAAAACAAAAAAACAAAAATAAAATAACATAAAACTCACTCACATCATCCCACTTGCACTCTGGAATCAATTTAGCACACGTGAAATGAAAGCTCTTGCGACAGCTGGCGTCAAAGCAGCCCAAAGCCGCGCCTTTAATGCCGCAACAACAGCATTTAATTCTTTTACTCCTCGCCAGCTCAGCGCTCAAGTTGACCGCCACGTCATCCTCAAAGTACACGTCAGGCGCCCTTAAACAAATATGATACAAAAATTGTTTAATTATTATACCGTAAATCAAGGTTTTTTATTGAAGTATAATAATAATAATAATAATAATAATAATAATAATAATAATAATAATAATAATAATAATAATAACAATAATAATAATAATAATAATAATAATAATAATAATAAATATAATAATAATAATAATAATAATAATATTACTAGAGTTTTTTTAAGAATACTGACCATTCCAAGCAGTTTTTATGAGAGTGAATAATATTTCCTTCTGTAATAAAATCAGGATTTACTGGTTTGCCTTCAAAATAGTGAACCATCTCTCCAGAAACCTAAAAATATTATTCTTAGTTATAATATCCTCATGATTTAATTGTCTAAAAAATTTAAAAAATATACATTAGGAATAAAAAATAATACCTCAGTGACATCAGAAGAGTGGCAAAATGCACAAACAAAATTAGAAGGAACAATTTCACATTTCTTCAGGCTAAAATCACTCAAATCACATTCAATAATATTTTTCATTTTAGATGCCTTCTCTCTAGTTTTACTTTCTTTTTCTTCATTATTTTTATCCGTTTCTTGTGCGGACACTGAATTAGTTACTTTTTCAGGGTCCTCTTTGCGATTTTTCCTCTTGGGAAATTTCTTTTCAATTGATAGTTTGTTCATTTCATCAACTTTTTCCTCAATTGAATTTTGACCAATTTCTTTTGAATTCTTTGTGCCTTTTTTGTTGGAAACTGAGGTGCTAATTTCCAGTGTTTTGCAATTACTTGATTTTACAGGATTCTCTTTGCGATTTTTCCTCTTGGGCACTGATAATTTATTCATTTCATCAATTTTTTCCTCAGTTAAATTTTGACCATTTTCTTTGGACTTTTTTGTGCCTCTTTTGTTGGAAATTGAAGTGCTAATCTCTACAGTTTTACGGTTAGTTGATTTTTCAGGGTTCTCTTTGCGATTCTTCCTCTTGTATACTGATGGTTTATCCAAATTTTCAATTTTTTCCTTCTCAGTTGAATTTTGACCATTTTCTTCAGAATTTTTTACAGTCCTTTTATTTGAAATTGAATTGCCAGCTTTATTATTTCTCTTTCTCTTATTTTTCGGTTTTGTATCTTCATTTATAACAGGGCTAGTTTCATCATTTTGTGATATTTTATCCCCTTGAGCTTGATCCAGCTTTTTCTTCCCTTTATTCTAAATTATTAAAAAAAGAAAGTAAAAATATTACTCAAAAATAATAAAATGATAAGTTCAAATGATTTTACAATTTTATTTTATTTCAAAATTATACCTTTTTTGAAGGAGTGAAACAAAGTTTTTGAGAGCAATGTTTCTGAGTCCATTTAGAAATTTCACCATTAAAAGCCTTTGCTGCCTTGACTTTACTCTGAATTAAAAAAAAATCATTAATAAATTTTTCAAACATTACAACTTTATAAATAAACATAAACAAAGATTATAATCTTTGATTTTTGTACCATACCAACCAAATTTAGTATAACCAACACTCTTTTTCTTTTCTTTTTTGCACTTTCACAAAAATTGGCTTATAATATTAAGGCTTAAATGGTAAAATTACAGTCAATAATGAGACAAAAACACAAATCGAAATTCAAAGTCAAACTTACATTTGGAGTCGTATTCAAATTTCTCTCATCATCTGAATCTTTAATATCACTAAAACAAGGAGCATATGGTGTTGGAGCTTCATCACTCAAACTTACAAAATCCTCATTTTCTCCCCCTTCATTTTCTTCTTCTTCATCTTCATCTTCCCTCAGCCAGAAAAAGGGAGAAAATGAGGGGCTTTTTCGTAAATTTACCTCAACTTTTTCACTTTGATCCTTCTCTTTATTAACCACTGATTGATCGTTTAAATCACTTAGCTTCAAAACCTTTTCAGGCCTCACAGGAGTCTCATTTAATGGAGATGAAGTTACATGCACACGCTTCTTAGCAGGAAATGAAGGCTTTGTTTTAGGGTTTAAAATAGGTTTTGAAGAATTAGGGTTTGGTTTTGAGACATCCTTATTTTTCTTTTTTGGTGATAATTTTTTCTTTCCTTTAGTTGAATTTGCACCAGAGGTATTTGCTTCGGTATTTTGTGCAGATCCATCTGTATTTGTGTATGGACAAAATTGTTTAGAGGAATATTAGCACACAAGCAACAAGCATATAAATTGTTTTTTAAATTGATTAAATTATTTTATATGTAATGTTGTGCATATACACATCCATAATTTTTTTTGGATCGGGACACAATTCAGATATAGAATGAATAAGGATACGGGTCAAATAACATGATAAAAATATAGATCTATATTTTATTCGGACAATTAAAACTAATAATTAATATATAATACAAATATTTCTTTTTGTAACTCTCAACTATCAATAGTAATATTGCATAAATATACCTTTCAAAAAAAAATATTGCACAAATAACAATACATACATTTTTTACTATTCGATAAAAACATAAACCCTGTAAAACAATGGCAAAAAAACTAATGAAAATATTATGAGCATGTACTAAACAATCTTGTATTCAAATAATCGACCAAATTTGATTTGATTTAAATATATCCTAATAATAGAATAATACATTTCTCTATTTGTAAATTACTATTCTAAATACCTAATTTTTTAGCACCGCTTGCAAATTCCATGCTCTTGAAAATGCTCACCAAATTATCCATGTAAGGTGCAGCATGTAATTCTACATAAACAAACGTTACTTGATAAATTTCTTTTTTTAATGAATTGAGCACTTGATGCATTTCTTAATAAATTCCATATGTTCTTTTGGAAAAAATTAATAAAATTCAGAAATTTGAATACCTCTTCTACGGAAAGGAATCTTGCAAACAGGGCAGCTTGAGGAACATTTCATGGATTTTTGAATGCAAGAGCTTCAAATGAAAAAAATCAGAACATCATTACTGAATGATAAGGATAATTAACAAAAGAAATAAATAATCATTGTGGAGTAGCTTACTTGCAAAAGACATGATTGCAAGGGATTGAAAAAGCTGAATCGAAAAGGCTCAAGCTACAAAAATCAAATTAGAGTTAGATCTGAGAATAATACAAGTTAAATAACAAAGATAAAATTAAATAAACCAACATCATTCAAAAATAGTGATCCTATCAGATAGGAGAAATCAAATAAACTGATTTAAAAATCTGATCATCTTATAGAGAGGCTATTCTAACAGAACTTAAGATCGACTAGAACTAAAAAGGATTTTCGCTAGACTAGTTCTCAACAATTTGTTTGATCAATAAACGACCATTTCCAAAACAAAAGTTAAACAAGCTAAGATAAAAAATAAAAATAAAATCGAGTACCAGATCGGGCATTTGAGCTCGTTCCCCATTTTCTCAAGATGTGAAAAGTCCGCCATTGCTCTCTCTCTCTCTCTCTCTCTCTCTTGGAGAAATTTAGATCAATAGATTAATTTTATTTTACAAGGGCGGGGTCTGAAATTTGTAGTTTCAGTTTCGAAATATGTTTCGTAATTGGAGGGAAATGGAATTTTTTCCCTCCCCGCCTTCTTTTCGCATTTTAATCTCACCGACTTGTTGAACTTGGGCCTTTTATTTTAATAATAACAGGCTTAACTTTGTAAATCCCAAAATGATCAACAATACTTTTCATTTATGGCACATGAAGAGGAGAAATTCTCACTGCAGTCCATTGGAATTTTAGAGCTATGAAACAAAATCACGCACAAACGTAGAAACTTCCATCACTAATAATAGGCGCAGATTGAATAGAACGTCACAATAATATTATTTATTGAACGGAAATTCAACAATTAAAGCACACTTTATCATACAAATTCACAATACTAAAACAAATAACAAATTAAATACTACAAATAGAGATATTAACGCCCTTACAGTCATCTACTAAGAAGATAAAAACAATATTTACACAGTTCACATAAACCATTCTTAGTAGAGTGGAAAGTCAACGAACTCATTCTAACTTATTTTTTTTCTCATTTTTTCTAGGTTTTGCTCCCGCATTAAATTTGTTCTCACCTTGTTTCCCTTTTTCTTAGAAATATAGGAAGAAACAAAGCGATAATTCAATTTACGTCAAAATAATATTTTACAAACAAATTCTACTCTTCACTATCATCTCTCACGAAAAATTGTATCAAAATTGTAAACAGACACCTGGAAAAAAAAAACAAGAAAGGAACATCAAAATCAAGTATACAATTCATTCGAATAAAAAGAATTACATTTAATTTCATGCATTACATTTTACTTTTTGAGGGGTGAAACAAATATTTCAACAATTTGAAGGGGCATTAACGCAATAATGAAATCATATAGAACATAAAAAGCACATACATACCAGCAGTATTTTTTTCCATTAGAAACACTGGAGAGCCATTAAAAGGGGGGCAAAAATGTAATTTTCCTTCAGTACTATACTTCAAATACAGCATATATTTAGGTACCAGGTAAAGATTTATTATCTTTATAAAAAGAAAGAAGGTGCGAATGGAGTTTCCCTTTTATTGAGTTTGGAATTTGAGATTGAAATTTCTTTTTCGAATCGTTTATCAGCTGCTCCCTGCAATTCAATACAAAATCAAATATAAATAAAAAATAATGGTATTTTTTTACCATAAAAAAATAAAAATTACAATAAATCTCACGTGATCTGACAACATGACAATGGAATTAATATAAATAAAAATCTTCAAACAGAAAAAAAAAAATTCCCATTTTTCTAAAAACAACCCTAATTTCATCTAAATTTTGCCTTAAATTTTTTTGTAATCAGAACATACAATAGAGGTTCCAAAATAAAACAAAAAAAGAAAATAATATTTTTTTTAATTAAATTGAAGGAAAAAACTCACCTAAGTGAAGCAGAGTCAAGACCTTGCCTAACACAAAGCCTCTTAGAATCTCTCATATAACTTTCCACATCATCCGCCCAACTGCATGACCTCAGCTCTGACCCCGCTTCTCTCACCAGCCTTATTCAATTCAAATTTTTTTCATGTTAATATAATATTATTTCATAAATATTAAAAAAAGAAATAGAAAACAGAGATAAAAGAAACTTACAATTCTTTCAACTTTTGGAGATGCTCATAAGACCGTAACATGCAAGAATCGCCTGTCTCATTCGAACTGCTCTCTCTCTTCAGCAAATTCTCAGACTCTTTAGAGTGAGAAACTGCACTAGAACCGTTGCTAGAGCTACATGGCTCTTTTAACTGGACATTTCCAGTTTCATGACTTAATGAATGGTCAGGATCTCTCTTTCCGTTACTCACAGAAATATCTTTCAACACCTTTCCATTATTCATAGAAACATCTTTTAATACTCGTCCATTTGCAGTTGTGTTACTCGACTGGCCCTCTCTAGATATTTGATTAACTGGACGGTCCATTTCTTTTTTACCGTTATTAGAAATTTCTTTTAATACTCGTCCGTTTACGTTATTATTGGAAATTAACGCCTTTCCTTTATTAATGGATTTAGACTCGCCTGACGATCCAGAATTAGAAGGCGATGATGTGACCTTATTGTTTAAATTATTTTTCTTGATTACTGTACCGTTATTTCTAGTATCTGTTTTGGTCGTACCGTTTGAGACTGAATTTTGTTTTTTAATCTCAAATTTAACCGTACCGATCTGCTTTACAGAAGGGCTTTGAGCTATTATATTACCGTTTGTTTTATTACTGGTAGTTGAAACACCGTTTTGTTTTATTAATGGCGCTTTTGTAATTTCGGTTTTCATTGGAGGTGTTGTACCGTTTGTGTACCCATTTTTGGTCATTTTGTGGGGTTTAGTGGGATAATTAGGGTTTTTGAGCATGTAGAAAAGTATGTAGACTTTTTCTGATAATACTTCTTGAAGACTTGAACGGGAAACTTGAGTGTCGTTACAACAGTACCAGTTTCCACAAGCATCCTGTAATTAAAATAATAAGAAAAAAATTAAATTGGTTTAGGAAAAAATAGAGGGGATTTTTTGCTTGTGAACCTAATCTAAGTTAAATGCATGTCGATGATTTAGCAAAAACATGAATTGTTAACTTAATTTTAATTTTTAATCATGTTTAGTTATTAAGATGTAGCTAGAAAAAGGGTAATAATGTCATGGATGAAAAAATTTAGTTATTAAAAATGTAAAATAACCAAAGGGTAAGAAATTTTAAAACCTTCAATTATTAAAAAATTAAAATAATAAAAGAGAAGAAAGGAACCTTTATGTATGCATAATAGTGGCCAGACTCAGCAGAATAGCCTGAATGCACAATACTGCCAAAAAGGCTATATTCTGAACGAGAATCCTGCATTTTAATTTAAAAAAAAATAAAACACTGTTTAAACAAAGATAAAACAATTACTTAAATTCAACAGAAAAAATATTAATCATTTTATTGTTCAAAAGTGATTGTGAGCAAGCAAATTTGAAAAGCAAAAACAAACCTTGGTTCCATCAAACATGTAATTTGAAAGAAGCAATTCCTCCTCAAATTCTATGTGCCGATTAATTTTTCCCCCAATCAAGCCCTCAAATCTCTATAAAACAACAAAATACCAATCATTATATATAAAAATAAACTAAATATCCCCACAACCAAAAGAGAGAGAGAGAGAGAGAGAGAGAGAGAGAGAGAGAGAGAAATTGTACGAGAGAGAAATTGTACCTTGAGCTGAATTACAAGCACATTTGGAGCTCTAGAAACAAACATCTGCTTCCTAGCAACCGACAACTTTTTACACCTACACATCATTCAAAATTCTTCATTAAATAAAATTAAAAAAAAATCAAAAAATTATACATAAATAATCTCTGAAAATTTTACCTCTCACAGCTGTACTTATTACTCCCATCAAGAACCTCAGGCTTGAAGAACCGTGCCAAGGCGTCCTTCACCGAACCGCTCTGACACAAGTCGAGACTCAAGTCCATTATTTCGTCCGTTTTGTTCGACTCCCCTTTGCAAGACATGCATTTCACTTGGCTTAATACTGCTCCTCCAAATATGTCCCTCATTACCGTCCCCACCCCATTTTTCTCCACCTAATACAAAAAAAATAATTATTAAAAATAGAAAAAATAATTATTTTTAAATTTTTTTTATAGGGTTATAAAACATTAAAAATAAATATTAAAAACAAAGAACAAAACGAAAAAAAGATTTCATATAATTATTTACTTACTTATATATTGATTAATTGATAAATTTATTTTATTTATTTACTTATTTATTAATTTATTAATTTATACATTAATTTATTTACTCATTTATTCATTCATTCATTTATTTATTAATTAATTAATTTATCTATTTATATATTAATTAATTAATTAATTTACTTATTTATTTATTAATATATTAATTAACTTATTTATTTATATATACCAGGCCCTTGTGGGGCCCAGCAGCAAGGAAGGAGCATATTTATTTAGTCATTAATCTACTTCTATATTTATTTATTATTTTAATTATTTATTTATATATACCAGGCCATTGTGAGGGGCAGAAGGAGAGGACCGAGCCTTGGCCAGCTTGACAGAGGAGACATGACAGGTGTCGATCACGTATCGCAGGAACTCATGCGCATCCTCCTGGCGGCCCCACTTGAAGTGCTCCGCGAAGAGGGACAGGCACTTGAGCACCTTGGTCGGGGACTCGACGGCCGGGATGATAGTCCCGTTTTGAGGGGAGGAGAGGAGCCGCGCGATCTGGCGCTCCATGATGCAGAACGCGCACTCCTTCTCCCTGTTTGTGAATACTGCTTTGCCTGTGGAGAGAGATGAATTTGAATTTGGTTGATTAGTTGGTTGTGTTGAGTGAATACAAAGAGGGGCATTAAATGGTAATGTTTGCTTGAAAGCAATTTCTAACTGACTGACTGACAGTCTGTCATGCACTGGACAATTGGGCAATAACTTCCTATAATTTCACAAATCAGAGGGGCCTAAATGCAAAAATGCCAAAGTTTCAGAAGGATTGAAGTAAGCAAGACATAATTGCGCAAAGGAATGCCTGCAATTCATATATTAACTTTACTAGACAAAAATTGGAATAAGAGTCATTCAATATGGGGATATAAATTGTTCAATTTGGGGTTAATTGAGGTGAGAATTATTCAATTTGGGGCTAATGGAATTTGAGCCAGACCAAATCAGCAAGACAAAATCAATTAATCAATTCGCAAATCAGACGTCATATCACAAAACGAAAACTCACACAAGGAGGAGTGATGCGAGGCGAGACAGAACTGAGCAAAGGGCGGGGTATGAGCTAAACACTGCAAAACGCTGTTCAAATAGCAAGTATTGCCGAGATTCTTCAGCCCTCTGGGCGGCCCCGCCCTCCTGAGCAGCGGGCCCCACGCCATCTCCAGTCGCATCAGAATCCAACACAGCCGCCGCAAGGGATTTCTCTCCTCGCCGTTCCCTCCTTCGCCGCCGCAGGAGACAAATTACCATCCGATCGCATCGCACCGCGCCGTCGTCGTCGTGCTTGTTTGATCTCTTCTGCGTCGAATTCTGTGGCTAAACAGAGATTTGAGAAGAGGAAAATTGGTTGAGTTTTGTTTCGTTAGGGCAAGCAGGAAAAGAAGGAAATGGTAAAAAACGAGGAAAAAAAGGTACGAAATTACAAGAGCAGATCTATAATAGAGGTCTGAACTGGTCGCCGCAGTGTGGACCCGGTTCATTGTAAAACCGGGAATTGGATTTCGATTATTTTACTCTTTTTTTGTGAACCAGGTCTAGCTAGGTATTTAACGGGAGACTTTGGTTCAGGACCAGGAAATGGAAAATTATAACCGTCTGTTAAGAATCCGAAAGATTCTTCAAAGCGTTGCGTAACTTGGGCCGAGAGGTTTGGACCTTTGGGCCTAGTCTTCAACAGAGGCTCAAACATTACTTGGTTGCAAAAATGTGTTTGTAAATCATTTAAAAAAGAGAAAAGTCCATTTTTGCTCCCTCACTATTGAACTAGCTAATTTTTGGTCCCTCAACTTTCTATTGGTCTAATTTTAACCCCTCAATTATTTAATAAGTGCATTTTTTGTCCTTCCATCCGTTAAGTGCTTATGTGTCCGTTAAATTTGACACGTAAGTAATTACATGACATTAGTAACGTGACAAATATTTGAAAAAAATAAAATATTCATTAATTCCCCTCTTTTCTTAAAATATTATTTTTATTAAAAAATATATATTTTTTATGCATTTTTATTTGTTAAATAAAAGTTAACACGTTATTGTGTATATGTTAAGAATATATGCCACGTCATTGCTTACGTGTCATATTTAACGGACACTTAAGCACTTAACGGATGAAAGGATCAAAAACACACCTATTAAATAGTTGAGGGACTAAAATTGCACCATAAAAAAGTTGACTGACAAAAAATGAGCCAATTCAATAGTTGGGGAGGCAAAGTTTGACTTTTTTCTTTAAAAAAAGATAAATTATGATATTTTATTCTTTTTGTGACATGAAGCTCCGCAGTGAACATTTTGTAGGTTCGTTTTTACAGTCAAAAGGGCATATCATCAACAAGTACATACATTACTTCCATCAAATCAAATTATACATGAAATCAATTCAAACAAACAAAAAAAATTGTTTGCTCTATTTTCTTTGTTTCATAAATTAAGATGATAATATATTAGGATTGCTTTTCTTTCAAAAAATTAGCGACAACTGAGACATCTCCGTGAATCATTATCCGACCATCTACCATGTAAATAGCTCCATTGGCATATCTAAGTTCTTCAAGGCGGTTCATAACACAATGCGGCGACTTCATATTGACTCACTACACACGTCTTTAACCTCATTTATCATGCCTATCTATCAAAAAAGATAAAGGTATAACTTGTCATCAGCAACAATATTCATAATTTTTGTTTTTTTTGTGTCATTTTTTGTTATAGATCTATATATTTACATAACAAGGGGGTAAGACTAATTGAGAACAGCATACAACTCTATACAGGGACGGAGCTTAATAGAGACTGGGAGGGGGCCATGGTCCCTCCAAGATTTTAAAAGCGTAGTATATATTAGTAGTGTTTTACTAAAGAAATTTTTTCAATACATGTATTTTTATGTATTTGGCCCCCCCAAAATATTTGTTAAGTGCTAATCAATGGGGAAATTTTTTTTGGCCCCCCCCAAATAATACCGTCAAGCTCCGTCCCTGACTCTATAGATACTACAAAGCCTAAATAGCATATAACCTTTCTTTCTCAATTAAACCTACTACATAAAGAAAAGTGGTTAAGGTCAAAGTACGAAGAACTTAACTTTAACACTGAACGATATTTTCAATAAGTTTCAACATATTTTGATGTGAATTAGCATATTTTTTTGCGGCTATTTCTCTCGGAAGAGATTTTCCATACTCCGGTGAAACATGCTATGTCGAGTTGCTTAAAAAGAAATTAGACTGCTCTTTATTTTTTCTCTTGGACTTGTTTTTTACAAAAATTCATACATATCTTGGATGATTTGATTTCCTCCAATAACTCACCTAACTTTATATTGAGTTCATTTAAAAAGTTCAACGCATACAAAGTTTTGGTCACTTAGATATTTCCTTTCTTTTTTACTTCGACTGCGAGAATAAATAGACAAAGTGATAAATGAACAAAAAAAAAGTTCCTTCAAAAAATAAATCAACAAAAAAAACTTAGTTAACACTACTATTGTGTGATTTTTAGAAAACTCATGCAATAAGGATGATTTAACTGACTCAATTAATGACCTCAAAGAATGTGACATAACATGGTTCCTTTGTAACTACATAAAAGTGAACTGAGATGTTCATAAACATTTTGTTTCAATTGAAATTCCGGATGGAAAATTAACTTTGTTTTGATCAATTTTCAAGTTCAAGAGTAGCTTACTTACATAGATACGAGCTGTCTAATTTCCATGCTAAATATTGTTATAGGAGGAATTATAAATAGAAATAGAATCTAAAATCTTCTTGCGCTGGTCTATAAAAACGGCAGATATAGTGGTGAAAGTTTGAAGAGAGAGAGACATTACCAAAAATTTAAAGGTTAAAATAGTTTTATGTGAACCAGGTCCACCCAGATATTTAACGGGAAACATGGTTCAGGAAGAGGAAATAAAAATGAGAAAAGCTCACTTTTGCCCCCTGAACTGTTCAAAAATGTTCAACTTGCCCCCTGACTATTTTTTGCGCACTTTTGCCCCCTGAACTCTTCCAAATGTTCAAGTTGCCCCCTCCATCCAGTTAAATGCCCAGTCAGCAGTTAACTGATTGCGTGGCAGCCTCTTCCCTTTTCTTTTCTTTTCTTCCCGTTCTTCTCTTTCTCTTCTTCCTTCTTCTCTCCTTCGCTCTGTCTCTCTTCTCTCCTTCTCTCCTTCTCTCCTTCGCTGGTCGCCGTCGCCGCGCTGCCGCCACCGCCGGCGAGAGACTGGGGCCGGAGATCTGGCTGGCTGGCGTCGTCGGCGGGTCTGGCGTCGCGCGGAGAGAAGAGAAGAGACAGTCGTCGGCGCGTCTGGCGTCGCGCGGAGAGAAGAGAAGAGACAGAGAGCACAAAATAGTAACGGTTCCTTACGAAGAACCGTTACAGATGTATAAAATAGTAACGGTTCCTTCTGAAGAACCGTTACAGATATACCAAATAGTAACGGTTTCTTCTTAAGAACCGTTACAGATGTACAAAATAGTAACGGTTTCTTCTTAAGAACCGTTACAGATTTACAAAATTAACGGTTTATTAGTATCGGTTCTTAAGAAGAAACCGTTACTATTTGGTATATCTGTAACGGTTCTTCAAAAGGAACCGTTACTATTTTATACATCTGTAACAGTTCTTCGTAAGGAACCGTTACTATTTTGTGCTCTCTGTCTCTTCTCTTCTCTCCGCGCGACGCCAGACGCGCCGACGACTGTCTCTTCTCTTCTCTCCGCGCGACGCCAGACCCGCCGACGACTGTCTCTTCTCTTCTCTCCGCGCGACGCCAGACCCGCCGACGACGCCAGCCAGCCAGATCTCCGGCCCCAGTCTCTCGCCGGCGGTGGCGGCAGCGCGGCGACGGCGACCAGCGAAGGAGAGAAGGAGAGAAGGAGAGAAGAGAGACAGAGCGAAGGAGAGAAGAAGGAAGAAGAGAAAGAGAAGAACGGGAAGAAAAGAAAAGAAAAGGGAAGAGGCTGCCACGCAATCAGTTAACTGCTGACTGGGCATTTAACTGGATGGAGGGGGCAACTTGAACATTTGGAAGAGTTCAGGGGACAAAAGTGCGCAAAAAATAGTTCAGGGGGCAAGTTGAACATTTTTGAACAGTTCAGGGGGCAAAAATGAGCTTTTCTCAATAAAAATCTAAAGCATCGTGTTCTTCCTTCCTCCAAGAGTCTTGGGCCTTTGGGCCTAGTTTTCAGCAGATACCCAAAATTTATATGATATTGCAAAATTATTTTCACCATAAAGTCTTAAAAATTGGGTATGTTCAATTTCATCATCGAATGTGCAGTCAAAAGGCCATCATCAATAAGTACATTATTTACGTGAAAATTTAATTATAAATAAAATCAATTCGCACAAAACAAAACAAACCTCTATATTCTTCTCAAGATAATAAAAATCATAAATTAAGATAATTAACATATTCGGATTGCTTTTCTTTCAAAAAATTAGCGACAATTGAGACACCTCCATGAATTATTATCCGACCATCCTCCATGTAAATAGCTCCATCTGCATATTGGAGTTCTTCAAGGCGATGCGTAACCCACAATGCAGCAACTTCATCTTGACTCGCCACACAATTCTTAACAGCATTTATCACGCCTATCTATCAAAAAAGATAAAAACATAACATATCATTACAACAATTCATTATTTCGTTCGTATAATTTTTTATTATAAATCTATATATTTTTCATAGAAAGAGAGCATGAGTTGCTGGCAGCAAGATACGAGACTTCCAATACAATTTACTAACAATATCACTATGTAATGCAATATTTTAATAATAAAAACAACTTCACAAACATTCATTATTCTATTATCTCAGACAATTTTTATATCCTCTTCTTCTAATAACATCTTCTTTAAAAAAAAAAAATTCTAATAAACCATTTGTCGTGCAATTTTTCATAAATATTACAACTTGATACCAAGTTTTCGTTAGCCTTAAGAAACACCTTTATCAGTAGGATAAAGGTATCAGTATTTTCATTACTCGTCGTTCATATAATTTCACCCTCCAATATGATATTTGACTTCCTTCAATAACTCACATAATATCATTATAACCACTAAAAACTTGTACATTGTGTTCATCTAAACAAAATACTACAAATCCTAAATAGTTTCTGCCACTTGACTGCTCACAAATCCACTAAACAAAATACTACAAATCCACAAATCCTAATTAAACTGGGTATAAATAGACAAGTGATAAGAGGCAAAACAGAAAGAGCTCAAGTTTAACACCATTGTTGTGTGATCTTTTCATATTGGTCATGCAATAAGAAGGATTTACCATGATAAGAACTTAATTGATGATTTCCAAAAGATGTGAAGTAGCATGCTTTTTGTGATTACATAAAAAATTTACCAATTGAGATGTGTTGTACTTGTACTTGTACAGTGTGATAAATGAGGAACTAATTTCTATTGAGAATAAATAGAAAAAGGATGATTCAGCAGGATAAAACTGTCATTGTGTGGTTTTTTCTAAAGCTCATGCAATAAAGAGCACAACTTCATTAAAAATATAATAAAAAGAGCAAAACTTCAACATCATCATTGTGTGATTTTCTGAAAACTCATGCAATAAGGATGATTTAGCATTATCAAATTGTCATCGTCTTAATTAAAGACCTCGAAATGTGTGAAATAACAACTTTTTTCTTTATGACTACATAATATTATTTCCCATTAAAGGCCAATGCTGGTAGGGTCCACTAACATGATCCCGACTCGTTTATATAAATACAGTAGCTCACAAAACGGATGTTATTGTGGTCCAAAACAAGTTGTACATTATGCTCATATAAATAAATACAATAATGCCTAAAATATTTACTCATTCACTTTCTTTTCAATTTCAAACGAGAAAAAATAGACAAAAGTGATAAATGAAAAAAAAAACAGCTTAACTTTAACTTTAACATTAATATTATTCTTTTCGGAAAGCTAATGTCAAACAAATGATTAAGCATGATAAAATTGTCATGCATTTATTGATGACCTCAAAAATATATGAAATAACATCATTTCTTTGTGACTCTGAGACTATTTTTCATTGAATGCCAATTAATGCCATGAAACAGTAGGTTACAAAGAGTCGTAAATCATTGATTATTTGAAGGCTAGAAATAACTAACAGTGATAAGTTACAAAATATTTGTAATAAATTGACTTTGAAAAAAACATGACTATATATATGTATATTTTATTTTTTTGTACATATTTTTACATATTCAATAAATATTTTTACATATTATCTTCTTTTTTTTTTAAATTAAGCTGAAAATTATTACATAGAGGCACTTGATTTTAATTTTATACAAATGACATGTGTAAATTTCCAAATCAATTCTCTTTTCATTTCTAATAATCTACCACGTTTAGTGTTAAACTATTTGAGCCACAAAATCGTTTCTTTTCCTCAAAAGAGGTTTTTCATAATCTCAAGAAGGATGCTATGTCGAATGGCTAAAAATGAAGGTAACCTACAAATGGCATTTACTGCCATTCTCGTCCTTTACAAAAGTTTCTACATAACTTGGATAGTTTGATTACCTCCAATAACTCACTTAACTATTGCGGTAAGCAACAAATTGTATATTGAGTTCATCTAAGTACAACTACTAAAATGTTTTGGTCACTTAGGTATTCACTTTCTTTCTAATTCCAACAAGGAACAAATAGATAGGGATAAATAGAAAACGAAATAACTTCAACACTACTAATTGTGTGATTTTTAGAAAGCTCACTCAATAAGGATGATTTAGCAGCTAGCACGATGAAATTGTGTGAGCATTAATTAATGACCTCAAAGAATAGGGAATTGCATGGTATCTTAATGACTACATAAACAAAAATTAATTTCAAGAGTAGTTTATATATAAAATTTTTTAAGTGGGTAGTTATTTATCATATGAACTTGCATTGAAGTGTTGCGCATTAAGCCATGTCACATAGGAATTAAGAAGCAGAAACTAAAACTAAAATTTTAAGACTTGGGCTGGCCTATATAAATGAGAGATTTAGTAATGAAATTTTGCAGTGTTTGTTACGCAAAATTCAAGGGTCAAATTAAAGGAAAATTTATATTCTTTAAAAAGAACCAGAAAATTAATGAATACCTGGTCAAATTCATCCAAAAATGTTGTTAATTCATCTAGCAAAAGCACCTTACATTTCTCAGCCAATGCCCCTGCAATTGCAACTCTTTGTTTCTGACCACCACTAAGTGTTCCTATTTGCCTCTGTCCAAAAATTTAACATAATCAATAAACAGTGGGGCCCACAAACAGTTAGAGATTAGTTTCTGTAGGGCCCACAAATAGAGAAAGCCTTTTTCTAAAAGGTGGGAATTGTTTAATACCTACTTGTGAGTAATCTAACATGCCAACAGAACTTAGAGCGTAAGAGACTCTTGATTTGACATCATCTTTTGAAAGATCGAATTTACCGAGACCAAATGCAACATCTGATTCGACTGTCGGCATCACCACCTATAAAGAAAATAAAAAAAGAAAAGAAAATATTATGATTTTACCCAAAAGAAATATCATATTGTGAAAATAATAGTCTTCAAGTAAAATATTCCATATAAAAAAATTGTAGGAAATAAAACCTGATGATCAGGATTCTGAAATACGAAGCTGCACGGCCCATTTACGTGTACTGATCCTTCGGTTGGATCTAACAGACCTGCCAAAACCTACAAAGTTCAAAATTTCAATTTTCTTTCAAAATTCAGAAATTCTACTCCAAAAACTGCCAAATTGTATCAATTTTGCTTCCTACATACTTAATTCAGTTCAATCAAGACATCCCATTTGCAAATTAACAAAAAACAACAAGATAAAAGGGCATTTAACCTTGAGGAGAGTTGATTTGCCGCATCCATTGGGACCCAGAAGCATCCAGAGCTGGCCAGGCGGGACCAAAATCGAACAGTCTTTCAGAATCGGGAGATATCTGCCTCGCTTGGTCGTGATTGAATAGCTCACCTTTCTACTCTCTATCGCCAGTGAAGAACCCGATGAGGCTCTCGTACTGCAAAAAGAGAAAAAAAAAATAATAAGCGAACTGAAACAACGAGATATCCATTAAAGAGAGATATAGAGAGTACCAGCAAGAAGTTGTGGTGGAACGAGAGAGAGGAGAGAGAGAAGGGGAGAAGGAGAGAGTAGAGGTCGCCATTTGTGGCGAGGCGCGAGCAGTGGGAGGAGTGCTAACAGTTGTTTGGGCCTCCGCTCGTATTTTCATCTTCACTGAAATCTTATGGCAAGCTCGTATTGTGATGTCAATAGACCAAATTATGGGCTTCACTGGATAGCAAGCTCAGGCCCGTTTTGATCATTGTAGGGGCCTTTTTCCAAAAATAATAATATTATATTTTGTAACTATAGCCGTTTTTTGATGTAAGGGTTTGTTTGCACTCCTAAAATAATAATAATAATAATAATAATAATAATAATAATAATAATAATTTTTCAAAATAATAATAGATTGGACCTGCCATTTTAGAATGTCTTGATGCCTTTTTTTTATTGTTTCAATATGCTCGATCAAATGCGAAGTTTTTCCTCTGGGTATAATTCCTATTTGCATGGTAAGATTTGTCTTGGATTCAGTCATTAAATATCCACTAATTTATTTCAACTTTAATTGTGTGCACTGCACTGAATCTTGTCGATACTAATATTGACATCTTGAGCTATATAAACTTGTCTCAATATATAGTCGTAACAAAACATTTCATTTCGAAAAAGCAGAGATATATTATAAATAAGTTTTACCGAATGGCTCTCAAGAAGGCCTTTGTTTTTGTTGCATTCTTGTTATTTCTCGCATTTTGCAACGTACCAATTAGAGGAAGAGATGTAGCCAAGCGCGGCCATACAATAACCAATACTCAGGTAAACCAAATGCTTCTTCCTTGCGTACATTTTTCTTCAATAAATTAGATTATTCGTCTTTAACTTAAAAATATTTCTTCGAGAGTTTTTTTTTCCAAGTTATTACTGTTTTTTTAGATGGTGGCAAAGTTTTTGTACAAAATAATTTGTCTTCACAACTAAACCATCAAATAAATCAAGAAATCTTTTTCGGTGAAACATAAATCAACTAATTCTTTACACTTTGTTATACACAGGGAGAAAATTCATCTACAAGTGTGAGATCTCGAGCTCAAATAATGGATCAGTACACACATGTGGGTTATATACTTACAACAATTTCTGTTATTTTAGTAAGTTTGATTAATAGATATCTCATGGAGTTATACATTTTTTTAGTATGCTGGTTATTTGGCACAAGGCAAATGGCATGGTGTCAGAGCAAAAATTAATGTATGGGGCCTACCAGATGTTCAACCCAAATCATACAGTGCTGCTTATATAGCAGCCAGGAGCCACAGTGAATTTATTGCGGCTGGAATTCATGTATGTCGAATATCTTAGATCAATTATTCATTTTGTTACAAGGAGTGAGGCAATAATACTTTAAGTATTTATCTTATTATATTTACAACTTTTTAATCATTGGTGTTGGTTTGAGATTTGTGCAAAACATGAGCACAAATTTTACACTCACCATTTGTGATTTGTGCTGATCGTGAAATTCAAATCTTACAGTGAATCCAATGATAGAAAGTCTTAAACACCATAACACAAATATTTAATAAAGTTTTTTAGTCTCACTTCTATTACTAACTCAAATTAATGTACTGTTTTATATTAAAAGAATATATATATATATATATATTCTGTGTTTGTGCTATTAGTATTCTTATCGTAATTTTTCCTCCATTCTTGAATATGACAGGTATATCCTAGTTTATATAGAAACAATGACGTGCGCTTTTTCACACATTGGGCGGCAGTAAGCAACACATAATTTTCATTAGGATAATAAAAGTTCTGAATTTCTGATGAAATAAAACATAACAATTATAGGAATAATAAGTTAATTAGTTAACTTTGATATGTTGTTTTCTATAATAAGCATATTAGATTTTCACAGACTTCTAATGGTAAGCCGGCGATGGGTTGCTACAACACTCAATGCAAGGGCTTTGTTGTCGCCCGTGAAACAAATACTTATCCTGGGCAAGCCTTGGCTCCTCCATTTTCTACTTACCAAGGCGAACAAAAATACATAACACTTCGGATTAAGAAGGTTTGTTATACAATCGATCTATCACAATCCATTAATTACCGGTTTACCATGTTATATATATCTTTGGCATTCTGATAAACAATGGTTATAAGTATGTGTTTTATACATAGGATGAAAAAACAGGAGATTGGTCACTATACAGAGAAGATCAAGGCGGACCGATAGGCGGCACAACATTGCTAGGATGGTGGCCAAAAACTCTCTTTGAAGATTTACAATACTTGACAACTCAAATCGAGTGGAAAGGCGAAGTCTCTTATCACTCTAATGAGAAAAGTCCTCCGATGGGCAGCGGACATTATGCTGAACAATACGAAGGAAGAGCGGCATTTTTCAAAAACATTCTTGCATATTCATCAAAAGGAGAACGTGTTGATCCTGAACGTAATTCAGTCTCTGTTGATATTGATAAACCTGTGTGTTATGATGCGTCTACTTGGTTCAAGAATAAACATAGCGAAGACGGTTACCATTTTTTTTATGGGGGACCTAGTGGTTGCTCAGACAGAGACTAGATATTAGGATTTGGATGTGAACTAAATTTGAATGTGAGCCAAAGGATTATTTTTTTTTAGGGCACCAAAGGATTATTTAAACAAATTATCCCTCTTTGTTCTTCATGTGATGTGCATGTATACAACTATTAAATAACTAGAATTTTACTCAGAACAAAATAGAAAAGATCAATATATACAATACATACATAGAAAAGATTAATATATATAATACATGATTATTAAATATTGAGTAAATTACGTACCTTGCCACTCTGGAATGTCTAGATGGTTCACCTAGGGCTTGTTCGGTAAAAAGTGGAATAGTGGAAGAACAGAAGAGTGGAAGAGCTGTTATTTCATTATCGTTCGGCAACATCCATGGAATAACAAGTTGGTTTAAAATATATACATAATACCTAATTACTACAATGCCTTTATTCTAATCATATTTTTTTAATTTATTTAATTATTATTCAACCTAAAATAAAATAATTTGTTTGATTTTATTAAATCATTTATGTATGACAAGAGAAATGGAAAAAATGAACAACGAAAGAAATATATGGGAGATGGATCTCTTTAGATAGAGAAAAATGAGCATAAATATCTTTATATTTTAAATATATGATTTCATGAAATTATTATTGAGAATTGATGGTTTTTTCATCCTTATTTTTCTACAAAAAATTATTTGGTAAGAAATAAGAGAGAGAAACATAACATTAATTATTAGTGCTTTTTTATCTCAAGATAGAAGAAGGAAGGATATTTTTATCTTAAATTTTGTCTTATTCCATGGAAGAAAAATCTTCCACCCCCCTGGAAGAAGGAAATTACACTCTTCCATCTATTTTTTTCCATTTTCTTCCACTCTTTTTCGGCTGGAATAACCTACTTCTTCTACTCTTCCACTCTTATTTCACCTTGCCGAACGCCACTCTAGTTCCCAAGCTATATTTTACTGGGCTCACTCTAGCATCCAATTGGGGCCGAGGAACACCGAGAGCTGGCCAGGCGGGATTGAAATTGAATAGTCTTTCAGAATCAGGAGAAATCTGCCTCGTTTGGTCGTGAACTCGTGATAGAATAGCTCATGTTTCTACTCTTTATCGCTGATGAATGACCTGATGAGGTTCTTGTACTCTAAATAGAAAAGTAAAATAATCTATTTGAAACAACGAGATCCCCGTTAGAGAGATAGAGTACCAGCAAGAATTTGTGGTAGAACGAGAGGGAGGAGATCAGAGAGAGAAGGGAAGAACGAGAGACTGCAGCTCGGCATTTGACTACGTTCATATTTTGTTCTTTCTTGAAATCTTATGACTGGATATTACATGGGCGGATGGACCAAAATATGGGCTGGGGTTTAGTGAATTATTGAGCCCATTGATCATTAGTTTAGTTAGTTAGTATTTCTAGCTGGACTAATTTATTTGGAAAAAAAATACATTACTAAGCGCTCACCATATAAAAATGTGTATTTAAAATCTTGCCACATCACATCAATATACTAATATATATGAAACTTTAGAGTTCAGTCTTATTATGAAAGGTAATTTTTCAGCTTTACTCTCATTCACTTATATTATATGACTGACTGTTATATTGAATTTACTTTTTTTTAAATGATATTACGGATGGATACGTGATATTATAATCAGATGTAAGTAATAACTCATGTCACTGTGTTGTCATCGTCACAGCAACACTAATGTTGATACTGAAATACTAATAATAACAACAATATCACAGTAAATAGATATAACTTTCTTAAAAAATAACAATAATAATAACCATAATGATATTGAAGTAGGAATAAAAAGATTATGAGTTCAAAACTCGGCAAAGTCGATTTTTTTTTTAAATAGATGAGAGACATATTGTTGGTACAAAATTATTTGGATATTCGGATTTTGGTAAAGAATAAAATATTTTATTTATTAAATAAATTGAAATACATTTTACAAATATAATCTTTATATGTAAAATAAAATAAATAATTAAAACTCTTTTACCTGGATTGAGCAAACTCTGTCCTAAAGCGTATTCCGTCTTATACGTGCAAGACTATGGAATCGCTCCAAGATAATTCGAGTAGCGTCACTCCTTAGCACACGAGCATGTGAGCGACTGACGGCATTCCTCTTCAACAACCCAACGAATAGTATAATAATATATATATATATATATATATATAATATTTATATAATAGTGAGTAGTGTGGAAGATATATATGAGTATATAATTTCAATACTATTTTTTCTACACTCTTCACCAGGAGCCACTGTGTCTATATATAGTAGTTTGTGAATGTAAGTTACAATATCATAATACAGAGATAACCGACTAGTAATTGGTATTAATTCTATTGAATTGTTCTATATTTAGGTAATTAGTATAGGTTACAAACCATGAATGGGCCGGTTTGATCATTTCCATTGTATTGATTTCATTATTTGCTCTAATTAAATTACTATTGGTCAAATGGTCAAGATTTATATTAATTTTATATATTTAATTTTGAGTTTTAATATTATACTCTAACACATATTAATATTTCGGATCTTTTATGGCGCCTCAATTTGTGACATTTGTCCAAGATATGCCCGTCTTTATTCAATGGAAAAGTATATTTGGCCCCCGGTCAAATCTCCCATCCGTCCCCCTCTCACTGTCAAATGGGCCCACAAGTTGTCAAATGAGCCCCGTTTGACATTTTTTTGATTTAATAAAATCAAAAAAATTAGTAGGTCCCGTTTGACAGTGTCAAACTTGTATGTGAGGGGAGGGGGGATTTAAAGTGGGGATCATGTATATGCTCTTTTATTCGATGAAGTATGTTTTTATTTTCATTGGGAGAATTTTCCAACTGGTTGAGTTGTTTGTCGTAACTCGTAATTATATCTTGAGAGCATATCCGCTATCATGTTAGGTTCTTGGGGGTATGTAGATAACTTGCTAATAATAATTTTTGCAAAAGTCTGTATGGACATGTTTTATTGTTATCAAAATGTGGTATTTAGGACTCATGATGTTCGTGATCTAGCATGTCCTATCAACTGTACTTTGTAGTTGAATCATTAGTATTTATATTTCAATTGCCTTCATCATAGTGGGCACTTTCTGTTAGTGTTAATGCTAGTTATGAGCCCATCGGGGTTAATTTTAGAATTGAATATTTCAATTTCCTCCAATAATTCTCTCAATTTCATTGTAGTTACAAACGAATTGTATATTACGATCATCTAGTTAAATATTAAATGCTCAATGGCTATAATTTTTTGGCACCTAACTATTTATTTTCAATTTAACTGAGACAGTAGACTAAAAGAGGAGGGTTTAACACTATTATTTTGTGATTCTTCCAAAAGCTCATACAATAAGAATGATTTAAATTGTAACATGATAATGTGATAGGTTAAAAAGAAGAGGCTTTTAGCATTGTGTGACTTTTAGAAAGCTCAGACGACTAGAGTGTGAATTTAATATGATAAAATTATCATTGCCTTAGTCGACGACCCCAAAAATGTGAAAGAACATAATTTCTATGTGACTGCTTAAGAATTTTCTTTTCATGAAAGCCCAATCAATCGGATGCTCTAACACTGATACGTTTAAATGTTGTCTAATAAATTTAACTTCGTAAATAAACCCTCAAGCAAGTATTTAAAAAAAAAAACTTTGTAAATAAACTCGAATATTTATAATTAATATCTAGGGCCTGGTTATACAGTGGCCGATGGACCAAACTTTGGTCTCTTTGAAATCTTGATCTGATTACTGGGCTTAATTAAAAAAGTCTCTGTCCTATTTCCATGAAGACCCCTTTACTGCAGACAAATTACAACAAAACATCTCATTACTAAAATTAAGGATAAATTTCACCATAAGTCACTCAATTTTTAAAAATATCCAAATAAGTCATTCAACTTTCAATTGTCCCATAGAAATCACTCAACTTTTAAAAATTATCGAATAGGTCACTCAACTTTCAATTGTCTCATTGAAGTCACTAAACTTTTAAAAAATTATCAAATTGGTCACTCATTTTTCAATTAGTTGGATGACTTATTTGGTCATTTTTGAAAGTTGAATGATCTATCGGGACAAATAAAAGTTGAGTGATTTATTTGATAATTTTTTAAAGTTGTGTGATTTATTTGATCATTTCCTAAAATTTAGTGACATAGGGGTAGAAATTTACCCTAAAATTAATAAGGAAAATTTACAAAAAACCCCCTATCTTTTCTGAATATTACAAATAACCCCCTGCATTTTCGTTTATTACAAAAAACCCCCTGTCAGAAGAAGTTTTCTTTCAAATACCCCCCTACATCACTATTCCATCCATTCCAAAGTTAATTATTTTTAAAATGACGAAAATACCCTCATGTATTATTTAATTAACAAATTAATTAAATAAACAAACAAAATAAATTAAATAAAAATTGTTAAACACATAAAAAATAATTCATTAAAAATAAATAAAACTAATTAAAAAATAAAAATAATTAAAAATAAAAGGTTAAAAAATAAAATAATTAAATAGTTAAAAATAAAAAGTAAAAAATAACTCAATAACAATTAATTAAAATAAACAAAATATACATAATTAAAAATCTAGAAATAATGAAACAAAATATAATAATTAAATAAATAAATAAAAATGAAGTAACGATAAAAAATAAAATTATAAAATTATAATTAATGTTATAAAATAGGGAAATTTACAAAAAAAACCCCTAACTTATTTGAATATTATAAAATACAAAAAAATTAAAAAAATAAAATAAAATAAAATAATAGAAGAAAAATCAATTTTTAAGAATAGTAATAATTATCGATACACACAACTCTATTTATTATAACATAGTGTAAGTGCCTAATGCATTAACTGGCACAGTGCAACATTCAGGTCAACACCACATTAATAATAATTTTATTATTTTATTTCTATCTTTACTTAATTTTTATTTATTTATTTAATTATTATATTTTGTTTAATTATTTCTAGATTTTTAAATATGTATATATTTTTTATTTTAATTAATTGTTATTGAGTTATTTTTTACTTTTTTATTTTTAACTATTTAATTATTTTATTAACCTTTTCTTTTTAATTCTTTTTATTTTTTAATTTATTTATTTTAATTAGTTTTATTTCTTTTTAATGAATTTTATTTTTTAATGAATTGTTTTTTATGCGTTTAACAATTTTTATTTAATTTATTTTTTTACTTATTTTTATTTAATTTATTTTGTTTGTTTATTTAATTAATTTGTTAATTAAATATATTCAATATACATAAGGGCGTTTTAGTCATTTTTAAAAAAATTAACTTTGGAATGGATGGAATAGTGATGTAGGGGGGTATTTGAAAGAAAACTTCTTTTGACAGGGGGTTTTTTGTAATAAACGAAAATACAGGGGGTTATTTGTAATATTCAGAAAAGATAGGGGGTTTTTTGTAAATTTCCCAATTAATAAACCTTCCCATTTTGGGCAGTGGAAATGGAAATCCAGAAAAGCATTTCCAAGAATCCAATTCTCGACAGGGCAAGAGTCTTCTTCCTTCAATCTCTGCAGGAATTTTAAGAACCGCGCACGAGAAGCAATCCTTTCATCTCCTCTCCTTCCTCCCCACGCAAAGAACTTCACAAAAATCTCTTCCGTTTTGCCCTCGTTAAGATTTCCACCAGCCATTGTTTACCATTTCCCTCCTTTTATGCGGCTCGAATGAGCAAGGAGAAAGACACCATTTTAGCTTCAATGGGAGCTCAGCACAGCTTTCAAGCTGGCAATGGTGCGCTCTATTTCCCCCTTTTTGTGCTCGGTTACTTTGTTTATGTTTAATTTGTTTAGTTCAATGGTGATTGAATGTGTTGTGTTTGTTGAAATGCCACAGCGAAGGTAGACTTCAATTTCGACCTGACCCACATGCTTTGCGAATCTCTCTTGCTGCCCCCTTTAAGGTGCATTTTTAATTATTAATCCTTCTCATATCTTAATGCCATCAAATTACTCTGAATTCTCAAATCTTACCAGCACTTTGTTGTTTCATACTGTTTATCTTCCTTCAGAAATGCTAATGGTAACTTGTCTCAGATTATCGGAAGGTAACCAACCAAACCACATTTTTCCCGAAATAATATTATAATCTTTCATACAAATACTCGTACTAATATATTTCTCCTCCTGTTAATTTGCCAGCTTGTCCGTCAAACATCCAAATATATTTGGAAAAAGAGAGAAATTAGACATTTTATGCGACAAAGGAATTAATGAATCAAATATTACAATCGCAATTAGAAGGCCTCGGCCCGGCTTGATTTCTCAACAGTCATTCATTTTTCAGGTTCCAATATTACAATTTCATTTAAATCTTCAATTATTATTTTTTTCTTAAATAATTAATTATTATTTTTGTAAAAATAGCATTCAGTTACGCCTGAAATAGCAGTGCATGGATTGCCAGTTGATAATTTCACTCGATCAGGGAGCAGAGGAATTAATCTTTGTCGGTTTTCTTTAGGGTTTGATATAAACGAGCCTTCTACTTATAATGACATTCAGAAAAATGTGAATGAAATTTCTACTTCCAATTGGAGCAATACAACCAGTGTTAAAGTTGAGGTGGGGTAACTTTATCAACTCAAACATTTTCTTAATTTTGATAAATAAATATTTCGAGATGTTTTTAATGATTTTTTTATTTTTATTTTTTTTGCAGCATATAAGACCGATAAATAATGAAGGCCGTGCAATAAGAAGCGACACTGACGGTTATCCAATAACATACAGGTATGTGAAAATTAAAGAAATATTTTTGTTTTCAGAAGCTTGTGAAATTATAATTCTAACTTTATTCTCCTTTTGTCCAGCGGAACTCTACATGATAATATGGTTGTACTGAAACAAAATTACGAATATAAAGTTATTAATGGCAATACTTTTTCAAGAGTAAGCATATTAATTTTTCTATCTATTTATTTAGATCTCAACGTAATAAAATTTTAATTTCTCAGCTGAAATTTCAAATGGAGCAAGGCTTACCTCTCCTACCAAAAAGTATTATTTTCAACCGATTTAAATTCACCGCTTCTAAAGGACTCAAACTGGGCCCCGCTTTCTTACTCTCAAGGTTCATTTTTTTCTCATTTCATGTCACTTATTTTTCTAAGTAAATTAATCAAAGAACAACTCACATAAAATTAACTAAGTATTTATTATTTTTGGATAATTTAGGCTGACAGGTGGGTCGTTGGTTGGTGACATGGCGCCACATCAGGCGTTTGCGATTGGAGGAATTGGAAATGTGAGAGGATACGGTGAAGGAGCCGTTGGATCTGGACGCTCTTGTTTAATCGCAAACAGTGAACTTATTATTCCTCTTGTATGTTATTATTTTATATTTATTTATTTATTTATGATTTCGTGTAATTGTTGAATGAGGTTTAACAGAATTAGTTGGAAGCATAGCTGAATTAGTTAGTTACAGGTGGTTAGTGATGTGATGTCAGCATCTCTAACCAATTCGGCTTGGCTTCTAACTGATTTTGTTAAGCCCTCATTTCATCATTTGTCTGTCATGAGAATAATGCATTTTAATATTTTTGGATTATATTATGACAAGTTATTTGCTGTTGTTTTTTTGTATTTAGACAAAGCATTTGGATGGTTTAGTGTTTCTGGATTGTGGGACCGACCTAGGCTCAGCTAAACATGTTCCAGGTAAAATTTATAGATTTTATTTCATTCATTTATTCATCATATTCATGTGTTAAGAATTTGATATGGCCTACTAAAAGATAAATATTATTTTTTTTTGGTATCAATAGGAAATCCAGCACTGAGAAATGGGAAACCGGGAGTTGGAGTGGGATCTGGATATGGAATTCGTTACAATTCAAATATAGGGCAGCTACGAATGGATTGCGCTGTAAATGCCTTTGGAAGGAAAACTATTTATTTTGGGATCAATTGTGGTGGCACGTAACATATGTGATTTTGGTTATGTAACTTATTGTCTCGCCATATATAGCATTGTACGAATTATTAATCTAATTTAACACAATTTTTTTGCCCTTGAAAAAGTATAAAGGTAGATTGTAAATTGATCTTCCAGTATAAAGTAAAACTAAAAAATGATTCTTTCAGTTGATATGATTCTATCTAATTAATAAACTAAAAATATATGAATGAGATGTTATTCTTATCTCAGTCACAACCCACACAAGTAAGATAAGATTCTATCTAGTTAATGCGGATAAAGTCATCTCATATCTTTCTGTGGTGCTGACTAAAACAAAAACATTTTCTTTCTTCTCATACTTTTTGTGAACGTGAATTGAAATACAAGTCTCTCAGGAATAAAGACAACTTATCAGAGCCCATAAAGTCAAGTCCATTGACTAGTCAAGTTAGAATGAAACTTACCTTTCAATACAACTCAAAATCCTAGCATACATGTATACTAAAAAAAAAAAAATCAAACTCACTTTATAAGTATATTTCATAATCAAAATAATAGAAACCCTAATTAATTCAACATAAATACATCCACTCAAATCATATCATAACAATACAAACAGTCTCAATCTACATTACCAGCTCAGAAGGGTGTTCTTCAAATTTACTCAAATTCCCAACACCATTCAAACCAACCAAACGATCTTCCGAATGAACCGAACCTTCCGTCGTTACCTCAGGCTCATCGCCGCAAACCTGGTCCAGCACAAGCACAAGCCCCATGGCGAAAGCCGCGTCGACACCTGGCGCAATGAGGAGCGAGAACACGTCCTTACTCAGCACCATGTGCGCATCTGCAACAACTTTCCGTTTTATTTCCGCCACGACTACCGCTTCTTCCTCCTCTCTGTCCGGATTCCCTTCCAATAATACCTTCACAATTGAATTGAATTTACGATTTAAAATTTACAACTTATTTTTATAGTATGGAATGATTTAATGACGAATTATAAATTGAATTTGAACGGAATTTTGACAGTAATAATTACCTTGCAAGATCTTTGGGGAAATGAACCTTGGATCCGATACTCAGTCTCAGCTTCTGTGGGTCCAACTCCTCCATGAACCTCAGCCACCATTCCTGCTCGGCCCCCACCAAATATTGTTGACCTATCATTTTTAGCAAAAATAATTTCTATTTTCTTTTCTAAATTTTATGATCTACTATAATAAATTATGCATTTTGAGTTTGAATCTTTTAAATATTTTTTTACCTCCTAACAGTAAACAATGGTTTCTGATTCTGACCGTCGATTTTCTCACCAAGAAAACCTTCCCACCTGTTGTGCAAACTCGGTCTCTTTTTACGAACTGTCAAAATGGGTTTGCCATTCGGATCCATTAGCACTAATTCGCCCGATACGGCTGGATATATATCAACTCGAAAAGTAAGCTCGCCTGAACAGTGATCATACACTGCAAATCCGTCTCCTTGTGCGAAAAGAGAGGTCTTTCTGACTGTCAGTTCTCTCTCTGTTTCTGTGCAGTACTCTTCTGATATAACTGCCAGACCCATCTGATGAATTTTAGGGCTTGACTGGATCTTATTGGAAAGTTTGGAGTTCTTTTTCGTGTTAAGGCGAGTTCTTTGTGTATTGGAAGAAATATTGACTCTTTCAAGCTTGGAGAAAGAGTAAGAGAGAAGAGAGAAGAGATTGGCTTAAAAGAGAAGAAATTAATTGAGAAAATGATATGAAATGAAATAAAACTGCAACTATGAGAGGAGAGACTGTAGCGTTTGGAGCTTAAAAGAGAAGAAATTAATTGAGAAAATGATATGAAAAGAAATAAAACTGCAACTAGAAGAGATGCAATGACTAATAATAAAGATATTTTGGGTTTATATATAATGCAAATAATAGAATCTTGTGGTAGGAGAAAAGAGGTGAAGTGGAAATGAAGCGAATCAGAATCCGAGTAAGAACAAAACAGCAGTGCGTAATACAAATTTTCCTCTCGATTTTTTTCCTTTAAATTTTTTTATTCTCTTCTTTTTGGATCCTTTTTCTTGTTTTATAGATTTGAGGTTGGTGACTGTCTCTGACTGAGATCTATCAAAGATTTTTCATTTAATAATGAAAATGATTTTGCACTTCACAAAACCACATGTATTATTTTCTATAAAATAATATCACATGTATCAGTCTGATATATTATTATTCCTTCAAATGGACCAGCGGAGCTAGGTTAAATATTGACAATGCATGTCATGTGAGTGATGACACGTGGCATAAGATGGGAGCTGAGGGCTCCGATGTATTTCTCATGCTGCCACGTGAGGCTCCGGTCCTTCCACTTCCAGCAAAGCTGAAAATAGATAATTAGTCGATGGAAATATTTGAAATTTTTATTTTAGTTTATTGGGCCAGGCTACTGTAGGGTGGACCTGAAGCCTAGTTATAGTTTGGTTTATCTTATTTATCCATCAACAATTTGGACGTCAAATATTTATTTCATGTAAGAAAAAAGAAAGATAAAATGAAGTCAAATATTTATGCCATTGGTCATTTGGTTGTGACATGACATACCATAATTCATAAAGTTTCCCAAAAGATACCACTGACCGCAAATAATTATGATTGCGCTTCGCTCCAAGCCCATTCATGATAGGCTGATTACAGTCCAAGCCCATTAATAATAGGCTGATTGCAGTCCGAGCCCATTTTAACATTTGGTATATTGATTGGATACTGATGTTTTAAGCGGTATATTTTGTTGTTTTGAAGGTGTTTGTAGGGTGTGATTTGAAGTATAAAAATATTAACATACTTTTTATCAAGCATGACTGTAAGAAAAGATACTTTTTAGTTTTTACTTGAAATTAGATTGCAAAACACAATATAAATTGTCAATATAGTTCCAATGTTATCTCAATTCTCAAATCGTTTAAGCATAATTGTGCAATATATTGAAATTTTGAAAGACCAGATCAACACCAAAGACACTCAATTTTAGTATCACTATTAGGGGCGTTTGGGTCGTGCTTTTAAATGAGAATGCCAAGACATCCAAGTAGAATGAATTTCATTCTCACGTTTGGTAATTCACAGGGTAATAAAGTAATGACATCCGAGATACCCGTGGTAACATTTGGTGAGAATAGGATAACCATCAAAATTGGTAGTTTTTCACATTCTCATAAGGAGGGAATGGAAAAATAAGAAAATAAATATTTATACGGAAATATTTTTTGTCTAATTAATTTGTAGATCTAAATAAATTTTTCAAATTTGGAATATTAATAAATCAAGATCTTCTACATTCCTACATAAAAATACACCAAACCAAACATGTCAATAACATATATCTTGAAATTACATTCTATGAAATATGATTCCTTAGAAGAGTATGGCTAAATAGCATACATGAAAATTTTGCTTACGGTCCAAAAAATTACACGTATCATCAAAAATTCAAATTATAACCGTACGGATGTAATATATATGTTTTGAATATGTTGTAGATTAATTTTCACAAGAATCGGAATATTATATCATTGCCATTTTGATGATACATGATGGCAATGATATAATATTCCGATTCTTGTGAAAATTAATCTACAACATATTCAAAACATAGATATTATATTCGTACGGTTATAATTTGAATTTTTGATGATATATGTAATTTTTTGGATCGTAAGCAAAATTTTTATTTTACTTATGTATGCTATTTAGCACCTCCCTCCTTAGAACCATACATTTTCAGGCATCCTTCAAAACTCAAACCAAACGGCCCTGAAATCAATAAACTTCCATATTATCCATGATGCTAAGATGTGCCACATTAATCCTTCTCCTTCTCCTTTTGATGGACGGCTATCGCCTATCAGTAAGACATGAGAAATTGTTGTTGCAACATAAATTAATAGATTAAAGTTTCCTTATCTCCCTCTCACCGCCCTTGTTTTTTTCCACTTTTCTTTCTTTTGTCCTTGCATGAGTCCAAAGGTGAAACCTGAAAGATATCCAATAATTAGAGTGTCACAAACAAGCCATATGAGCGGGTGGAGTCCTTGGACTGAATCTTTTCAATTAACATCTCAAGTATACAAACTTTTGGGACCCTTGTTTGTTGGGGGTGTGAATGAGTTGATAGCTAAAGTCTGTCAAAAGATCGAACTAATTTGCCAAATTGAATCATAAAAAAATGGAAAAATATGTCTAAATTGTCTAAAGTCTGTCAAAAATTCGGACATCCAACTAAATACTCAAAATTAGAGATAAGGTTCCTCGATTTAGAGTTAGAACAAGTATCTTTTCCAACATTCAATACTCTTCTTGACGTTCTATAACACCGGTACATTTTACCTTGTTCTCTTGAGTTTAAAGATGGCGAATTGGCCTAGGGTCTTGTTGTATGCCCTGAAAGTTAGTCTCTCCTACAGTCCTACGTCACACTCATCATTGTTTGGAGCTCCCTTTCAAGAGTATTTAGTGGCTCCAAAGAAGTGTTTCTGGCCGCATTGACGAATGCCTCGACTGTCATGGCATTCACTATAGGTACATGATGAATCATGAGTTTTATTTTATTTTGTGGTTTACTAGTTTACAAGGAAACTAAAAAGCATTAGGGCGATTTTTTTTAAGATGAAACGTTGAATCGATAAATGATCAAACAAATATCAACCTTACTTGGTGCATCAATTGGCCATGAATTGAAATACAAGTCTCTAAGGAGTAAATACTTCAATTATCAGAGCCCACTAAGTCAAGTCAGTTGACTATCAGTGTCAAGTTAGAATATAAACTTACCTTTGAATAGAACTCAAAATCCTAGCATACATGTTTACTCAAAAAAAGAAAAAACTCAAACTCACTTAGAGTATTTTTCTATAATCGAAACAATAGAAACCCTACTCAATTCAACATAAATACACCCACTCAATGTTGGAACAAAAATAGAAAACTCAAAATGAAATAATAATTAATAAATTTATAGATATATTTTATTCTTTATCAATATCGGAAAATACATTTTATTGTATCTCGCTTCAACACTCAAACCATATCACAACAATACAAACAGTCTCAATCAACATTTTACCAGCTCAACCACTACAACAAAAATAGTAAATCACGGTCGATCTACATTACCATATCACAACAATACAAACAGTCTCAAACTACATTACCATATCACAACAAAATAGTTAACATTACCATGTCAGAAGGGTGTTCTTCAAATTTACTCAAATTCCCAACGCCATTCACGCCAATCAAATGATCATCCGGATGAACCGAACCTTCAGTTGTTCCCTCAGGCTCATCGCTGCAAACCTGGTCCAGCACGAGCACGAGTCCCATGGCGAATGCTGCGTCGACACCTGGCGAAATGAGGAGCGAGAACACATCCTTACCGATCACCTCGCGCGGCGAATCTGCATCAACTTTACGTTTTATTTCCGCCACCACTTCTGCTTCCTCCTCTTTTTCCAAATTCCCTTCCAATAATATCTTCACAATTGAATTGAATTTCTGATTTTAGAATTTATACTTATTATTTTATATAATATGAAATGATTTCATGAGAAGTTATATATTTGAACGAAATTGTGACAGATATTACCTTGCAAGAACGATGTGGAAATGAACCTTCGATCCGAATATAATCTGTCTCAGCTTCTATGGCTCCAACTCCTCCAAGAACTTCAACTAACATTCCTGCTCCGTCCCCACCAAAGATAGTTGACCTATAATTTTTAGCAAAAATAATTTCCAAATTTTAGGATACATTATAAAAATTAATGCATTATAGGTTAGTATCTATTTAAATATTTTTTTTACCTTCTAACAGTAAATAATGGTTTCAGATTCTGACCGCCGATTTTCTCACCACCTCGAAAACCTTCCCACCTGTTGTGCAAACTCGGTAGCTTCTTCCTGACTGACAAAATGGGTTTGCCATTTGGATCCATCAGCACTACTTCGCCAGATACAGATGGATATATATCGACTCGAAAAGTGAGCTCGCCTGTACGGTGATCATACACTGAAAATCCATCGCCTTGTGCGAAAAGAGAGGTCTTTCTGACTAACAGTTCTCTCTCTGTTTCTTTGCAGTACTCTTCTGATATAACGGCCAGACCCATTTGGCGAGTTTTTGAGGTTTTTATTGGATTGACTTCACTGGATCTTAATGGAAAGTTTGGTGTTCTTTTTCGTTTTATGGTGAGTTTTTTGTGTATTGGAAGGAATATGGAATATTTAAAGCTGGGCTAAGAGTAAGAGAGAAGAGATTGTTGCGTTTGGGGCTTAAAAGAGAATAAATTGATTGAGAAAATGATATGAAATGGAATGAGTAATAATGAAGATATTTTGGTTTTATATATATAATGCAGAAAATAGCAATAAGTCTAGGCAACAGCATTTCCCAACCGGATCCGCTGTAGGATGCTGAGCTGGCATCGTCTGACTCAGCCAGCGCTGAGAGAAATCATAATATTTTTGTCGACCCCACGTACTGTAAACGATTTAACGGCAAGAAGCAAACACAGTTAGAAAAATAAATCTAAACCAATACCGACCGTCAGATCAAAAAAATTTCGTTGTGCGTGATGTGCTCTGCAGCTTTTGCCTCTCTCTATTCTATTCCTTCCACTCTCTTACCTGCTTGAAGAAGGAAATAAAAATAAACTAGAGTTATATTCATGGATATTTGAAAGACAATTAAGGTTATTTTTTTATTCTCTCTCACTCAGTGTCTCTTCTTCTCTCTCTTTCATTAATGTTCTCATAAAAAAAAGATAACATCTCAACTCGAGAGAGGGCTTTTTTCATTTTTGAGGATCTCGGGTTAATGGAAGTAAGAGGAAGAGAAAATAAAGATCAATATTTTTTGCGTCTCTGTTTCTCTATATCACATTATCACAACTTTAGATAGATTTCATCTTTAAGTTTGACATAAAAATATGATTTTTTTGAATAAATAAGAAAATATGAATTTTTGGTTTACTTATATTTGTTACCTAAGTGTGCAATCTACCAACAACATAATTCAACTTGAAAATTTGAAATAATATTTTTTGACTTTTAAGGGAAGATCAGATGATTCTTGAAAGAAAAATGGTCAGTAAAACAGAAAATAAAAATTAAGAGTTTTGTGTCTTTCTCGTTTTGGTTTATTTAGGGGAAAGGAGAGAGAGAGAGAGAGAGAATGGCAACCATAAGACGAAGAAGAAAAAATATGAGGACTGGGAAAGTGTTGAGCCCACTCAAAAGAACTTTATTTCTCTCCTTCAATTTCCGTTTGTGTTCGTTTTGTTCCGTTTCATTTAAAATATTTGGTGAAATGGAAATGAAGCGAATCAGAATCCGAGTAAGAACAGCAACGTTTAATACAAATTATTCCGTCGCTTTTTTCCTCTTTGATTTTTTTAAGAGCTTGTTTTTCGATTTATTTTTCTTGTTTAGAAAATTATAATTTGTCCACTCGTTTCCTAAAAAAATCTTATATATATTATCATTAAATTTTATGATGTGATAATTTTTATATTTACCACTCTAGAATGTCATTGTATTTTTATATTGTAATACTATAATATAATGATTTTTATATTTATCATTTCTACAACAGTTTCGTTTATAGATTTGACTTTTGAGGTTGGGATCGTCTCTGACTGAGAAATGCCAAAAACTTTTCATTTAATAATGATAATTTTTGTGGATCATTTCTATAAAAAAGTGAACTTTTTCAAAACCTCCTAACTTTTCTTAATATCATCAAAAAGTCCCCTATTTTTCTTAAATTCTTTAAAAAAATTCTATCTTTTTAGCCTTCTTTAAGACTCCCCCTAACTTTTTTTTTCAATATTATCAAAAATCTCCTCCCATTTAGTTATATTTTTATGGCCATTTTATCCCCCAATTTTAGTGTAACTTTAGTTTTCTTTTTTCTAAGTGTTATTATTATTACTCTCAATATTTCAAATTATATTGAAAAAATATATTTATATATATATGCACAAAAAAATAAAAAAAATATTTGGAATACTTTTTAAATATAATTTTAAGTAAAATAGCAATATAACCATACAGTAGCTTAAGAGAAAATACCGAGGGGCCAAAAAAAAAAATTACTTCCTACTAATTAATAATACAGAAAAGTTTGGGGAAGAGGCAAATATATAGAAATACTGAAATACATATATTTTAATTTATTTTCATCAACACACTACTAATATATACTGCTCAGTCAAAAAATTTGGATCTATAAAGCTCCGCCACTACGACAATAATTCTTTAAAAAATATATTGATAAAATTCCGAATTAATTTTTTTCATTCTTTTACATATTTATAAAAATAATATTTTTCAATATAATTTGGAACATTTGTAATATAAACAAAATATAAAACAACAATTAGAGCTAAAATAAAATAGAGGGTAAAATAGTCATTTTAAAATATATAATTAAAAGAGAAGGAGTTTTTGATAATATTAAAATTTCGAATAAGCTTGAAAAGATAGGTATTTTAAGGAATCTAAAAAGATAGGATTTTTTTTGATAATATTAAGAAAAGTAGGGGGGGTTTGAATTTTTTTCCAAGAAATATCTCATGTATGAAGTCAGGTTGTAATATTTGGGGAAAACGAAGTGAGAGTAACCTGAAGCGTCTTATTAACATATCATAATTTTTGAAAAAAATATCTAAATATTTATTCTTCATAATCTGCCGACGAAAATTGAAGAAGTGCCATAATACATGAGAGGAGACAAATATTATTATTTAAGGACGAAATCATAAACTTGACATGACTTATATTGATTTTATAGATTTATAGGGGGATCATGGCTCCCCAAATCCCGAGTCCATTTTGTCCGTGGAGGGTTTCGCATGAAGCCTCCATAATCTCCATCCTGGTTCTTCATTTTTGTGGGGTCGACAAAAATGAATGCTAAGATGTAAGTTTCATGTGAATCTCACTACAGGCTAAAACTATCCCTAACCCGTGATACTGTAGGATTGGGATTTTTCGTTGTGCGGTACGGTTTTTTTTTTTTTGTTTTGAAAAATAATATATAGAGATAATAATCAATATATAAATTAAAAAATAGTATATAAGATTTATTTGTGTAAATAATATATAAAGATAAGATACAATATTTACATAAAATAGTGAAAATAGCATATAAAAAGATAAAAATATATTGAAAAGTGGAAAAATAATATATACAAATTCTGTCTCGTTTTGGACGTGCTCTAGTCTGTGGTATTTCGCATTTTCTTCTTAAAAACAATTTTTAATAAAAAATTTAAGAAATTTTATGTTAGTACTTTTTAATTTTCTTAAAAATAAATTTGATAAAATATTTTCTTAAAAATATTTTTTCAGAAAATATTAGAAAAATATTTTTTCAGAACTATTTTTTTAACTTTTTTTATAGGTGCATAATAAGAATTTCAAAAATATTAACAATCAATAAGATGGAAAAATGGATGCACGAGATTTTTTGTAAATGAAATACTAAGAAAATAAGAATTTTTTGTAATATTCAACAAAGTTCGGGAGTTCTTTGTAAATATTTGTCCCTTATTTCTTTAAGTGTACTGGCTGCACTTAGATTAATAATTAGTATTAATAATTCATGTCATGTGATAAAGGACACGTCGTGGCAGGGGAGATGTGATGTCTGAGGTCTCCGATATATTTTGATTCTGCCACGTGAGAGTCCGGTCCTTTCAGCAAACCTGAAAATAGACACGTCCCTGGAAATATTTGAAATTTACTATATATTCTACTGATGACATGACAGGCACCTATGGTAATTGGTAGACCTAAAGTGGAGTTCTAGTTTTATCTATCCATCAACATATTTGAACAGGCACCTATGGTAATTGATAGACCTAAAGTGTAGTTCTAGTTTTTATCTATCCATCAACAATTTGAAGGGAGATGCTATTTTTATTTTGAGGGCAGATTTTAGATATTGAGCGCAGCTCCCACTTAATTTTTCTTAGTTTGCCATTTTACCCCTAATATTTTTCTCTTTACTTTCTATCTTCCCAAACATTCTCAGAGCCATTCCCAAAACTTGCTGATGCCCTATAATAGCAGAGAATGAAATACTAAGAACTTTTCAATCAAAAGATCATATGAATTGCCAAGAAATTTTAGTGTTTCAAAAGAGAACCTCCATCATTCCATGGGAACTAACGAAACATATGAAGAGAACAGAGAAAAGTAAATAAATAAGTATTAAACTTTTATTTGAAAGGAGGAGCAATTGGAGGCGGCCATCTTCTCGTTTGTATCTGTTCTTACCCTGGCCAATGCGGCCATGCTAATGGGTACATACTGGAAGGGAAAGAACTCCATTGCCGCAGCTTAAGTTATTAGTTAATCGGACCTAAATGTTTTACTACTACTTGACATTGTTGGTGTGCGTTTTTTTTGCGTTGTTTGAGTTTGCATTTTCATTTGCCTGGTATCTCGACATAGAATTTTGGCTCTTAAGTAATTTTCAGAACTTGAGATGAAGAGAATTTTGGCTCTTAAGTTATTTTTAGAACTTGAGTCCGTTTTGATACATGAAGCTCTTTTTTTACTAAATTTTATATGGCTCTCAAGTTGGAAAAGTATATATGTCTCCTCAACATCCCCAAGCGGTCTCTTCATCACTGATAAATAGATTTATTATTTTTTTCATTAATTAAATTCGAAAAAATGTGAATTCCGTTAACTAGCGGTGAATGAAGAAGCATTGGGGGATGTTAAATTTATAACTTGAGTCTGTTTAGCTCTTTCTTTTCTAAATTATACTAACTTCTCTTGTATTTTAGAAAAGAAAAAGAAAAAAACTACTCCGTAATGGGTGGAGTGAGGAGATGGAGAAGAGACTTTTGGATGGCACGGTGGAACTATTTCTCAGGAGTGGACTCACTATTCCTCAAGAGAAGACTGAGAGTGAGAGAGCTTAATTTTTTTTGTCTTTCACTGTAGATGAAGAGACAAATAGGAGAAATTAAATTAGGTGCTCTGTTTGTTGGGGGTGTGATTGTTAACAAGTTGATCGCCAAAGTCTGCAATGAGATCGTACTAATTTGCCAAACTTGATCACAAAATGGAAAATTATGTCTAACTAGCTGTCACGACCCCTCGCTCCGCTTCAGAATAATATATTGATAAATCATTGAGAGTGCTAAATTTTTGGAGTGTCAAAAAATATCTATAATACAATTTTGGCTGTATATATATATATTTGAATTTTAATATATCTGTTGTGTTTACAAATATACGTTTTTGAAAATATATATTTTTATAATTTCACTATACCTTTTCTGTTTATAAATATATCTTTTTATAATTTCATTGTAATCGGGCGCTTATTGACACTCCAAAAACTTGGCACTCCATATCTGAACCTTAATATATTTATATAATTATATTAAAAATTAAAAGTAACTAAAAATTATACAAATTTTAATTATTTTAAGTTAGCAATTGATATTTTCTAGAGAGGTAACTTATATTTTGGATTCATAAATTTTTATTAGATGAATTAATTTAGGTTATGAGAGTTGTAATGCAATTTTTGGTGCGTAAATGATCTTAAGATATACATTATATTTATATTTATATTTATATTTATAAATCTTAAAATACTTATTTTTGATGTTCTAAATTTTACATATACTCTACATAATTATATATATAAAAAGAATATTTTTTATTAATGTCTAATTGTTTATTTATTTTTGATAGTAACTAATTATTATTAAATATATATTAATTATTAATAATATTAATATCCCTATATTAATTATTAAGATTATCTAATACAACATTTATAATATAAATATTATTATAAAGTTGTTTTTATATTATTAATAAATAAAATAATAAATAATTTTACCAATTATTATAATAATTAATTATTAATTTTAAATACATATATTAAAGATAATTATAATATAACTATTATTTGATATTTACTAATATTACTATATTTTATTCAAAGTTCCTATAATAATATTAATTACTATATTAGTAATAGCTTTATAATTGTTTGATAATTTTGGTATAATATTTTGGCATGAACTTAATTTAAAAAATCACTTATTTCAATGAATATCAATACTCAAATAATGAGGTGAATTTGGGATTAACTATAATTTTATTTATTTATTTTAGTTTTAAAATCAAAAGTTATGCTTACACACCACCTCTCATGTGAATATGAACAAAAAGACAAAAAACTACCCTCAAATTTCAGAAAAATTACAAACCTGCTATAGTAATATCGCTACAATTTGAGGGCATTAATAAAAGAATATTTTTGCCATAGTAAATCAGAAATATAATTTATCATATGGCGAATTATATATTGAGTCATTCATAAATTTATTTTATTTGAAGAATGACTCACTACACAAAATTTAATAAAGATGTATCTACATTATTTATTTAGGAGTAGGGCCCATTTTCTTTGCAATGTTTGAAAGTGTAATGAGTTGATAATCTAATTGAATGATTCAATACATATAATATTGTAAGGATAATTCACAGAAAATCCTAAGAAGCACACGTGTCAAGATTCTGTGCTTCATAGAGAGTTGTATATAAAAGAGGAAAAACAATTGTGATCAACCTAATATCAACCTTACTTGGTGCATCAATTGGGCATGTTGTAAATGTGCTTTCTAAAACATTCAATTCAACCGAAGAAACACGGCTTCTTGTAGCTCTAGTTTGCATTTTTGGTAAGTAATTTGTTTTTTTTTTTATATTGCATAATTAAATAATTGGAATAATTGAACAATTCTTCAATTTGTGATGATCATTTGGGACAAAGCAGGTATACTTTGGAGGGGTTTTGTGATACACAGAGATGCTAAAGGGTTGGAAGAATACTGGATCGAGCCTACTTATGGCAGCTGGAGGTGCTTTTCTGTCTACATCGTCTTCTTATGATTTGAAATCCGGTGTTGTGGGAGTTGTGGTTGGTGTTATTGTCTGTCTCTTCATGTCAACGATTTGTCCTGTTTCTGCTCGAGCTGACTTTCATAACCACATTACAGAGTATCTGGACAAGTTTTCAACCTCCTTTGAAGGTATTACTACTAGCTCATACGCTCCACTATAGTAATGGTTTTTTAGTTAAGTATTAGGATTTATGATTAATTGAAAATTTTGACGTGTAAAGTGGTATTTCAGTAAAATCATTTCCATGTGATAAGTTGTATGAATTTATGAATGCAAGGACTAGAGAAACTTTTCGATGAAAATGATGGATTTGAGAGCATTGAAGGAAAACCTTTTATGAGGTAGCTCGACACAGTTATGAATTCAAAGGAAGAAGAGGATTCATTGGTATGATTTACTTTTTCTGGTGCTTATTTTTTCTTGGAAAACTATAACTTGTTCGTAAGTAAACTAACTTTTTTTCGTTTTGTAACTTGCAGCTTAAATTTGTGAACTGGGAGCCACACCATCGTCAATTTTGGTTTCCAAGTGCCCAATATACAAAAATTGGAGATCTCTGCAGGAATTGGGCCTGCAGTTATTGCTACCATCTTTGTCACCACCTCCTTGATTTGTCCAAAGATCCGGTGAGATTAACATTTTATTGTTTTTTAGAAAGAAAACTCCACATCAATATATTTTGCAATTGAATGTTGGTTTCAATTTTTATGCAGTCTTTAATATTGGATTGGAACCGCAATCCGGAAGTTCGAGAAGCGTGCTTTGCAATGAGCTCAACATTGGTAGAGGCTTTAAGATCTCTTCATCTTTCTATGGAATTAAAGACTCTGCCTTCACCTTCAATCAAAGACAACTTATTAACTGCATTAGATGTGGCATCCGATGTACAAAATGAGAGAGAATTCCAAGTTGGCATATGGAAAATTCTGTCTCCCAAAACTTGTTGATGCCCTATAGCAGAGAATGAAATACGAAGAACTTTTCAATCAAAAGATCATATGAATTGCCAATAAATTTTAGTGTTTCGAAAGAGAACCCCCATCAGTCCATGGGAACTAACGAAACATATGAAGAGAATAGAGAAAAGTAAATAAACAAGTATTAAACTTTTAAAATTTGAAATGAGGAGCAATTGGAGGCGGCCGTCTTCTCGTTTGTATCTGTTCTTACCCTGGCCAATGCGGCCATGCTTTAGTTTGCATTTTCATTTGCCTGGAAGGGAAAGAGCTCCACTGCCACAGCTTAAGTTATTAGTTAATCGGACCTAAATTACTAGGATATCACTCGCACTTCGCTTCGCTGCGAGTATTTCAATTTTATTATTCATTTGAATTTATGTATAAATTCTAATTATGAAAATTCTAAATTAAAATTTGAATAAATTTATAGTACATAAATAATATATAATAATTATATTATGTAAGTTAGTTATGTTTAAAATTATTTTGAATTAGATTATAAGATATTATATACATTTATTATTCATTAAAAAATATTTTCTATATCACGTCTAATTTTGTAAGGATGTATGATTCTATACAAATAAATTTACATATAAGAAATAAAATAACATAAATAATAAATTCAAAAAAAATAAAAAAATAATAACCCACAAAATAATTTGGATTATTATTATAATCTCAATTTATGTTTACATTAAGATTTCTAAGTTTAAAATGTCATTTATTCTCTTTGGTTTTCTTGTGCCGTATTGACATATTATATTACAAACAAAATTGAGTATTAATCAGGCTTAGATGAAGGAGATCAGAAAAACTAAAAATACAAGATAATTTATTTCATAGATTTTAGTTCAAACCACATAAGATTTATAAATGATTAGCTTTAAAAAATATAAAAATAATAATTATATTTAACATGATTTGTAAAAAGAAAATATGATATTATGTGTATGGAAAAAATTTGTTTACTATACATACTAAAATGTAACATGACTCATTTTTTGAAAAAAGTTATCACCATTGTTTATTTATTTATTAAGTTGTTAAAGTAATACGGATTATGTATAAATTGATCACATATATTTTTTTTCAACCCGTAATACATTATGTAATATAATATAGTTTTTAATACTCTGAAATTTTATTTGATATGATAGTTCTCATGTAATACTCTGAAATTTTATTTTTTTTCAACCCGTAATACATTAACTTAACTGACCATGTGATATTATGGTAATAATTTAAATCAAAAAACTAAGATTGGAAAAAAATTTGATCCAGCGTCAGAGATAAAATTGACGATAAGTGTCTAGAGAATGCTCAAATATAGTTGAAAAATAAGGTATAAGTTAATGAGCATATCTTTTTTGTACATGTTCTCTTAGATATTCTATATTCATATATTTTAGCCACAAAAAAATAAATTGGAACAATAGCAATATAGAACTCAAAATAAAGAGAAAATTCGAATAAATTTATATTTGTTGATTTTAACATGAGAAATAAAATATTTCATTAAGAATTATAATTTTTTAAAGAAGAAAATAAAAATTATTTATATTTTAATGATTGAACTCTTCATTAACTATTGGTATTAATAATTGAATATAACTTTGAACTATGATTCATTGAAACCATCTGATTAAGATCTGATAGTCAAGAATAATTTCAACGATTCTCACTAAATCGGGGATAGAATACAAAACACTAATTCAACCAATTATATGATTATGTTTTAATAACCTCATAAATGTTGCCATAAAATATCAATAAATTTGAGAAAATAAATGATTGAGATTTGACAAAAAAATTGATCAAACGGTCAAGATAAAAGTGATGATGTGACATTTTGAGGAGGCTCAAAAGTAGATGAATAATAAGGGATTGGGGTTAATATTAACTTCTCTTGTATTTTCAAAGTGCCTGTTCGGCACCATTGGAATAGAGCAGAATAGTAAAATAACTGCTCTATTCCAAGTTATTCCGGCCGAACACTGATAGAATAAGTTAGAATAAATACATGGATTAGGGCTCGTTCGGCAATATACGAAATAAAAGAATAGTGAAATTGAGAATAGACAACTAATCCACTTTATTCCATATACGTTCGGCAAGTTAGTTATATGAATAATTTGATTTAAACATATAGAAAAGAGGTTATGACTATATTACCCTTGTTCCATAATTTGAATTTATACGAATCATACTAAATGAAAAATTTACTCAAATTGTAAGAAGATAAAAATGAAATAAATTAATTAAAAAAAGTAGCATCAGAATAAAATAAACATTTAATAAAAGTACAATAGTAGATGATAAATTGAAGCACAACTCAAATAAGTATTTATTTAAATAATTCTTAAAAGCTCTTCAATTATTGTTATGATGTTGCATATATTCCCAATACAATTTTAATAGTCGTTTGAAACAAAAAAAAAGAGGAGCAAGCAACATATTATGGCCAGAGAAGTGAATAACGAAAAATATAGTTAATACATATCTTGTTAAAGAGAGAAAAAATAATTTATTTGTGTATAGTTGTTCAATGAATTATTTCATTAGAGAACCATCAGAAAAATGACGAAGAAACTAGCACGGAGGCGGTTATGGCGTTTTGTGCTCATGCGTTAAAGATAAAAGAAAGATGGAGTAGTTTTTTTTTAATAAAGAAAAGAAGGAATAGTTATGCCACGTATGACGTAGTTGGAATTGATAATGTCATTTTTGTCTTAAATTTGGGCTTAATTCATGGAATAGCCAATTCCATCTCAACCATGGAATAAAAAATTGCACTATTATGTAGCTCTATTCCAACTTATTATTACACTGTTCGGCTGAAATAACTCGGAATGCCGAACATGCACTTAGTGAAATTTCTAATTCCATCTCAGGGATAGAATACTCTATTCCATGAAAACTACTCCAATTTCGGACCAAAATGCCCCTTCTTATTCCATCTTTTGCCTACGTGGCAACTAAAGTAATTCAGTTATGAAACTAATTGTTTTTGGAAAGATTCAGAATTGGAATATTTTAAGAAAATTTTGTAACTTTTTTAGAAAATAAGGATATGTAAACATATTTAATAGCTCTTAATTTTATTATTATATTTTTATTTCAATTTAAATAATATTCTTTTATTAGTCTACAACAAATTTGATAGATGGAATTAAGAATAAAGATATTTTGGTCATTATCAGTTTTATATCATTTTAACCAATTTCATTATTTCAACAATAATGCCGAAAATACATCAAAACAAAACAGAAAATTATTTCTAATTTCACTATTTTTATTTCATGTATTGCTGAACATGCACAAAAAAAAAAAAAAAAAAAACTACTTCGTAATGGGTGGAGTTGGGAGATGGAGAAGAGACTTTTGGATGGCACGGTGGAACTATTTCTTAGGAGAGGACTCACTATTCCTCTCACTATTTCTCAGGAGAGGAGAAGACTCACTATTCCTCAAGAGAGGACTGAGAGTGAGAGAGCTTGATTTTTTTTGTCTTTCACTGTAGATGAAGAGACAAACGGGAGAAATTAAATTAGGTGCTCTGTTTGTTGGGGGTGTGATTGTTAACAAGTTGATCGCTCAAGTCTGCAATAAGATCGGACTTATTTGCCAAACTTAATCACAAAATGGAAAATTATGTCTAACTAGCTGTCACCACCGCTCGCTCCGTTTTAGAATAATATATTGAAAAATTATTCGGAGTGCTAATCTTTTGGAGTGCCAAAAAATATTCAATATACAGTTTTAATTGTACATATATATATTTTTATACTTGAATATACATTTTTTGTGTTTACAAATATACCTTAAAATAAACATTTTTGTAATTTCACTATACCTTTTGTGTTTATAAATATACCTTTTTATAATTCCATCATAACTTTTGTAATCGGACGCTTCTTGGTACTCCAAAAACTTGGCACTCCATATCTGAACCCTGATATATTTGTATAATTATATTAAAAATTAAAAGTAACTAAAATTTATACAAATTTTAATTATTTTAAGTTAGCAATTGATATTTTCTAGACAGCTAACTTATATTTTGGATTCATAAATTTTTATTAGATGAAATAATTTAGGTTATGAGAGTTGTAATGCAATTTTTGGTGCGTAAATGATCTTAAGATATACATTATATTTAATATTTGATATTTATATTTATATTAATTTTAGTTTTAATTTTTAGTTTTTAGTTTTGGAGAAATAGTTGTAAAATTTTAAATCTTAAAATACTTATTTTTGATGTTCTAAGTTTTACATATACTCTACATAATAATATATATATAAAGAATATTTTTTATGAATGTCTAACTGTTTATTTATTTTTTATAGTAATTAATTATTATTAAATATAAATTAATTATTAATAATATTAATATCCCTATATTAATTAATAAGATTATTTAATACAACATTTATAATATAAATATTATTATAAAGTATTAATTTGTTTTTAGATTATTAATAAATAAAATAAAAAATAATTTTACCAATTATTATAATAATTAATTATTAATTTTAAATACATATATTAAAGATAATTATAATATAACTATTATAAGATATTTACTAATATTACTATATTTTATTCAAAAATCATATAATAATATTAATTACTATATTAGTAAGAGCTTTATAATAGTTTGATAATTTTGGTATAATATTTTGGCATGAACTTAATTTATAAAATCACTTATTTCAATGAATATCAATACTCAAATAATGAGGTGAATTTGGGGTTAACTATAATTTCTTTTTTTATTTTAGTTTTAAAAACAAAAGTTATGCTTACCCACCACCTCTCATGTGAATATGAACAAAAGACAAACAACTACCCTCAAATTTCAGAAAAATTACAAACCTGCTATAGTAATATCGCTACAATTTAAGGGCATTAATTATAGAATATTTTTGCCATAGTAAATCAGAAATATAATTTATCATATGGCGAATTATATATCGAGTCATTTATAAATTTATTTTATTTGAAGAATGCACACTACACAAAATGTAATAAAGATGTATCTACATTATTTGTTTAGGAGTAGGGCCCATTTTCTTTGCAATGTTTGAAAGTGTAATGAGTTGATAATCTAATTGAATGATTCAATACATATAATATTGTAAGGATAATTCACAGAAAATCCTGAAAAGCACACGTGTCAAGATTCTGTGCTTCATAGAGAGTTGTATATAAAAGAGGAAAAACAATTGTCTAAAGTCTGTCAAAAATTCGGACATCCAAGTAAATTCTCAAAAAATAGAGATAAGGGTTCCTCAATTTATAGTTAGAACAAGTATCTTTTCCAACATTCCATACTCTTCTTGACGTTCTATAATACCGATATATTCGTACCTTGTTCTCTTGAGGTCAAAACATGGCGTACTGGACTAGGGATTTGTTCTATGCTCTGAAAGTTGGTTTCTCCTATGTTATACTCATCATTATTTGCAGCTCCGTTTCAAGAGTATTTGGTGTCTCCAAAGAAGTGTTCCTGGCCGCATTGACGAATGCCACAACTATCATGGTATTTAGTATAGGTACATGATGAATCATGAGTTTTTATTTTATTTTATGGTTTACTAGTTACAAGGAAAATAAAAAGCGTTAGGGCAATGTTTTCTTTTAAGGTGAAACGTTAAATCGATCCGTGATCAACCTAATATCAACCTTACTTGGTGCATCAATTGGGCATGTTGTAAATGTGCTTTCTAAAACTTTCAATTCAACCGAAGAAACACGGCTTCTTGTAGCTCTAGTTTGCATTTTTGGTAAGTAATTTTTTTTTTTTTTGGTATTGCGTAATTAAATAATTGGAATAATTGAACAATTCTTCAATTTGTGATGATCATTTGGGACAAAGCAGGTATACTTTGGAGGGGTTTTGTGATACACAGAGATGCTAAAGGGTTGGAAGAATACTGGATCGAGCCTACTTATGGCAGTTGGAGGTGCTTTTCTGTCTACATCGTCTTCTTATGATTTGAAATCCGGTGTTGTGGGAGTTGTGGTTGGTGTTATTGTCTGTCTCTTCATGTCAACGATTTGTCCTGTTTCTGCTCGAGCTGACTTTCATAACCACATTACAGAGTATCTGGACAAGTTTTCAACCTTCTTTGAAGGTATTACTACTAGCTCATACGCTCCACTATAGTAATGGTTTTTTAGTTACGTATTAGGATTTATGATTAATTGAAAATTTTGAGGTGTAAAGTGGTATTTCAGTAAAATAATTTCCATGTGATAAGTTGGATGAAATTATGAATGCAAGGACTAGAGAAACTTTTCGATGACACGATGGATTTGAGAGCATTGAAGGAAAACCTTTTATGAGATCGCTCGAGATAGTTATGAATTCCAAGGAAAAAGAGGATTCATTGGTATCATTTATTTTTTCTGGTGCTTATTTTTTCTTGGAAAACTATAACTTGTTCGTAAACAGGCACGAAGCTTGACCCGTCTTACTGGGGGGTCAAAAAAAATCTCTTTACTGATTAATACTGTATAAAAATCTTGAGAGGACCAAATGCATAGAAATACATGTATCTTAAAAATAAAGTTTACTAAAGTATTACTGATACATATTTTTCGGTCAAAATCTTGGAAGGGGGGGCCATGACCCTCCCAATGAATTGCCAATAAATTTTAGTGTTTCGAAAGATAACCTCCATCAGTCCATGGGAACTAACGAAACATATGAAGAGAATAGAGAAAAGTAAATAAACAAGTATTAAACTTTTAAAATTTGAAAGGAGGAGCAATTGGAGGCGGCCATCTTCTCGTTTGTATCTGTTCTTACCCTGGCCAATGCGGCCATGCTAATGGGTACATACTGGAAGGGAAAGAGCTCCATTGCCGCAGCTCAAGTTATTAGTTAATCGGACCTAAATGTTTTAGTTCGCATTTTCATTTGCCTGGAATCTTGACATAGAATTTTGGCTCTCTTTTTTAATTAGAAAGAATTTTGGCTCTTTAAGTTATTTTAGAACTTGAGTCCATTTTGATACATGAAGCTCTTTCTTTTCTAAATTATATGGCTCTCAAGTTATTTTAGAACTTGAGTCCGTTTAGCTCTTTCTTTTCTAAATTACTAGGATATCACTCGCGCTTCGCTACGAGTATTTTCAATTTTATTATTCATTTGAATTTATGTATAAATTACAATTATGAAAATTCTAAATAAAAGTTTGAATAAATTTATAGTACATAAATAATATATAATAATTATGTTATGTAAGTTGGTTATGTTTAAAATCATTTTGAATTACATTATAAGATAATAACATTTATTATTCATTAAAAAATATTTTCTATATCACGTCTAATTTTGTAAGGATGTATGACTCTATACAAATAAATTTATATATAAGAAATAAAATAACATAAATAATAAATTCAAAAAAAATAAAAAAATAATAACCCACAAATTTAATTTGGATTATTTTTATAATCTCAATTTATGTTTACATTAAGATTTCTAAGATTAAAATGTCATTTATTCTCTTTGGTTTTCTTGTGCCGTATTGACATATTATATTACAAACAAAATTGAGTATTAATCAAGTTTAGATGAAGGAGATCAGAAAAACTAAAAATACAAGATAATTTATTTCATAGATTTCAGTTCAAACCACATAAGATTTATAAATGATTAGCTTTAAAAAATATAAAAATAATAATTATATTTAACATGATTTGTAAAAAGAAAATATGATATTATGTGTATGAAAAAAATTTGTTTACTATACATAATAAAATGTAACATGACTCATTTTTTGAAAAAAGTTGTCACCATTATTTTTTTATTTATTTAGTTTTTAAAGTAATACGGATTATGTATAAATTGATCACATATATTTTTTTCGACCTGTAATACATTAAGTAATATAATATAGTTTTTAATACTCTGAAATTTTATTTGATATGATAGTTCTCATGTAATACTCTGAAATTTTATTTGATATGATAGTTCTCATGTAATACTCTGAAATTTTATTTTTTTCAAACCGTAATACATTAACTTAACTGACCATGAGATATTATGGTAATAATTTAAATGAAAAAACTAAGATTGGAAAAAAAATTGATCCAGTGTCCGAGATAAAATTGACGATAGGTGCCTAGAGAATGCTCAAAGATAGTTGAAAAATGAGGTATAAGTTAATGAACATATCTTTTTTGTACATGTTCTCTTAGATATTCTATATTCACATATTTTAGCCACAAAAAAATAAATTGGAACTATAGCAATATAGAACTCAAAATAAAGAGAAAATTCGAACAAATTTATATTTGCATGAGTAATACAATATTTCATTAAGAATTATAATTTTTTAAAGAAGAAAAGAAAAAATATTTATATTTTAATGATTGAACTCTTCATTAACTATTGGTATTAATAATTGAATAGAGCTTTGAACTATGATTCATTGAAACTGATTAAGATCTGATGGTCAAAGATAATTTCAACGATTCTCACTAAATCGGGGATAGAATACAAAACACCAATTCAGCCAATTATATGATTATGTTTTAATAACCTCATAAATGTTGCCATAAAATATCAATAAATTTGAGAAAATGAATGATTGAGATTTGACAAAAAAATTGATCGAACGGTCAAGATAAAAGTGATGGTGTGGTCTTTTGAGGAGGCTCAAAAGTAGATGAATAATAAGGGGTTGGGGTTAATATTAACTTCTCTTGTATTTTCAAAGTGCCTGTTCAGTACCATTGGAATAGAGCAGAATAGTAAAATAACTGCTCTATTCGAACACTGATAGAATAAGTTGGAATAAATACATGGATTAGTGGAATTTTTAATTCCATCTCAGGGATGGAATAGTCTATTCTATGGAAACTACTCCAATTTTGGACCAAAATGGCCCTTCTTATTCCATCTTTTGCCTACGTGTTACACCCCGGACCCATTTTTAGATCCGAGATGCAACGGTCGTATATCCCGAGAGATATACGACACTAAAAATCGTATTACAGCGGAATAATCTTAGAATAATTACAAATCAAGTATCTTAAACATTTATTACATTTATATTTATTTATTTATTTCTATATTTATTTTCTCGAGATTGTTTGACGACGACGCTCAACCCAAGTCTCCTATTAAATTGAACCTGCAAAATTTTATAAAAACAAAAGGATGAGTATAAAAATACTCAGTAAGATATGCTTGCATATAATTAAAAAAATGATACTATTAAAATAAATGATTATATAAATTCATATATAAAAAATCTTCATTTTAGTAAATATAACCATAAGAAAATAAAAATTGTCCTTACAAAGTTATATTGATCACGATATGCTTAACAATTTATATTGATCGTTACAAAGTTGGTTTGGTTGGCTTAGAAAAATGCTTGGAGCTTCATGTTTATAAAATGGGGTGTTTCATAAAGTCCGTGGGTAATGTTTGAGAGTATAGGAAACTAAGGTTCTTCAATTTTGCGAACTAATTTCACTTAGTGACTGTTCAGCTCATATGGAATAGGATGGATTAGAGGAATATAGGGTCTATTCCAACCGAACACGGGTAGAATATCTCGGATTAAAGGTATGAAAAAACGAAATTTCTCTATTCCATGGTAGGGATGAAATTGCTTTAATCCATGGAATAAAGTATAATTTAGAAAACATATATCCTCTTTTATTACAAATATCATCCTAAGTGGTAGTCAAATTTTCGAATTTCCTATTTTATGTGGTCATAAATCATTATTATATTATTTAAATCAAATTTTTAATCCATGTATTTAGCCGAACGCTATTGGAATAAAACGGAATAGTCGGTTATTCTATATTTCACTATTATTCTATTCCATGCTTTGCCGAATGGGCACTTAAGAAATTACCCTTTCTAAATGCAGGTTTCGCAGCCTGTTGGATCTGGTCATCAATGGCTTCATTCTCTTTTTGGAAATCAAGTCTCTGCACCTCCTGGATCTGAGATGTTATCAGATCCGTTTGATCAACAAAAGTCCTATTCATCTCCTCGCTGATATTGTCTTGAAAGTATCAGCCACTGCTATTTACTAGTTCTTGTAACATAGCTTGCTCTTTCAGTTTTTGCTTAATATGTTAGGTTATTGTTCACCTTTAAGTTATTAATATGATTTTGAGCATCACTTACAGGCATATTTGACATTTCGTTCATCTCCTTACGCATAGGCTCCAAGAGCTGAAATCTGATACTGCCTGCAAGCTCTTTAGTGTTAAATCCGTTATAGGTATCTGGAATTCTGGATGAATATATGTCGATATGAAAATTGTAAGCACAAAATATAATTTCCTTCAACTCAAATTATGCCCAAAATTTACACTTCATAATATTCTTCAAAAAAAAAATCGCACTAAATAATTTGCATTTTTCAGATTAACTTCCAAATTACAATAGAAACTCCGGCAACAAAAAACCAATGAAAAATACCCAACAAAATGAAACCCTAATTATTTTTGTCAAGGCTCAAACATCCCGAAGTTACATAAAACCCTAGAACGCATACTAACATCTCTTATCAAAAACACAAATTGAAAGAAACAAACAGAAAACGAACAAAATCCTTTTTGGATAAGATTTTGCCCAAAACTAAATATTTTTGTCACTAACAAAGGTTCCAACATTCTTGAACCACTTCACAAGATTGCGATGGTCCTTCACATAAAGCCAAGCTTGCAAAAATGGGAATAATTCCTCATTTATTCCACGCTCCTCAATGTACAAATGAAAAGCATCTCTCACTTTCTGATCCAATTCCCTGCCAAACAACAAAATTCCCTCATCTCAACATTACTAAATCACATTATATTAATTTTAATAATAAAAACTTACTGAAAAATACGTCCTTGGAATTTATAAGCCGTCTCTGGCGCGATATTGGCTCCAATTTCCTTCCCAATTTTAGGTCTGAGACAGACAGAATGAATCCCAATTGCGTCAGAATACAATCCGCACAGAAAGTGCAGAGATTCTTCTCTCTCTTGTTTGGAAACTTCAACATGGAGAAGCAATTGGCTCATTGAATCATCGTAAGTCATTTCGTCTTTATCTGCTCCAGATGGAATTACGGTTTCGAGCCGCATTACTGAGAGAGAAATTTCTTCGGTTTCTTTGAAGGTTCGCTTTAGAACTGGTCCGTCTTGGTCTAATGCGCCCTTGATTATTGTGTAGGGTTGAGGTGGATTCACTTTCTAGAGAGAGAGACAAGAGAAAGGTGTTAAAAATTAAAGGGGAAATTTGAAAGATAAATATGAAAGGTTGAAAAAGAGTGTTTGAGTGTTACTGTTACATTGAGCTTTGGCAAATGGTTAAATATAAGATAAGGTTAGAAATAAGTGCTTAAAACATTTTAGGAGTAATTGTTGGGAATAAGACTGGAATTATGATGAAAATTAAAAAATTTACGGAATTGTAATTCCAGTTTTGGTTAGAGTACCATACAAAAAGGATCTTTTTGATTCATTCGTTACTCAATATCTCCTATTACTGTGCTGCTTACAATAAGGGCAATTTAGAACCAAAAGACTAATAAGAAAACGGGAAATACAGTTATTTAGATACAGAGATAGAGAGAGAAATTTAGATACAGAGATAGAGAGAGAATACAGGGGGAGGAGACATCTTGGAAACTTCCACATAGTGATCCTTGAGGGACCGGAGGATTATCGAGTCGATGGCGTTAGAGGTGGCGGCGGAGGATGAGAAAGTACGACGGCGGAGATAGGATGATGCGGCTGCGCCGCTGCCGGATAGAGCTCGTCGCCACCACATTGACTGAGTTCGTCGATCGATCGGACTTCTCACTCAGCAGGGGTTTTACAAAGGGTTTTCTTTCTAGAGAATGTTGGAATTTTGTGCATATACCATTCCAAACATTCCTATTTGCGAAATCACCCTGCACTTCGAAGTGTTTTACCAAAACATAGGAATTCAAATTCCGGGAATCGAAATACCGATTTTTGATCTGAGTTATCCAAATCAGCGATTTGGACCCAGTCATAATATTATATAATCCAGGGGGTCTAGTGCATAGCATGCGATATTTTGTTGAGGTGTTGTTAGCTGCGATGGGTGTATGCATTGAATGCTTCTTTTTTGTTTTATTGAGTCCTTTTTGGTGTGTGGTGTAAGAACTTAATTCTGAACCTAGTCCATTTATTTTTTATGTTCTTTAGTCTGTTTGAATCCGCATTGGTTACCCGCATACGCTGGTTTTGTAGGTTTTTTTTTTTTTTTTAATTGTATGGTTTTGTAGTGATTACGGGGAGTTCTGTTATAATTTCCATTATTAATAGAGTCGAGTTCTGTAAGAGACGAGTGTGAATTTTGAGTAATAGAAATATCTTTTTCTCTTGAAATTTATTCACAAATTCCATAATAATAATCAATTAACTACAAATCGATCCTCGATTGTAATAACTAATGGGTTGGATGTGGAAGAAAGAGACAGAGGAGAATATCACGACGACACAGGTCGTGAGGTCTAATTGTACTACTGAAGAGGTCGAGCCTGGAAAATTTGTGATGAATGCGATAAGACTGAACAGATCCTCCGTGATTGCGTTGGCAGGTATTTTGATTTGGATTTGAAGATTTTTCGTTATTTTTCGGTTTTTTTTTTGTCTTTTTTGGTTGATAATTTATGTTTCTGAGAAATCTTAAGATTATCATGTCAAATCAATTTGACTAGCGATCAAATTGAGGCTAAATTGAATTGTTTTTAGTCTTGGAAGGGCAAATTGAAGCAAAAATTGCTTCAAATTGAAACCTAATTGAATATTCATTGACCATTCTTTTATCACTTTTTGTTATCTAGGCCAGCAGAGTTGATTGAATCACACACTGAGCACACGGAAGAAGACGTAACTCATGAGATTAAAAATGGAGACTCTTCTTCTCTCGATATTTCAATAAACAACCATTCCTTCTCTTTTCGTGGCTTTTCTAAATGACATTGAGACAGCTGGGAGAGAATTAATGGTTTTCTTCAAGGGATCTGAGAAGATGACTGATGGTTCGTACAAGTCCTTGGAAATAGAGAGAAATGCAAAAGGAAATGAGGTTAAGAATTCTGATTCTGAGAAGGACGAGTCGGTTTGTTCTGAATTTGCTGGAAAGGTTAGAGATGTCTGAAGAGATCTGATCAGTGTTGGCTCAAGGAGTTTCAAATTGTTTCGTTGTCGTATCCTTTTTCATTGTTCATGTATTATATAAGTTTCATTGTCCTGTGCTTTTTCATTGTTCATGTATTATATAAGTTTTCAGGTCTAATAATGCCAGTTATAATAATGCGAATTCATTTCCTGGTATAACGAGAATGAGGGGTTTAATTCCTGGATGTAAATAACAGAAATATATTCCTTCGACTTCTGAATGGGATGGCTATGCCAAAACTTTTTATGAAATGATAAAACAGATGTTTTGAGTAATGGTTTTATCAAAAATGGATTTAATTTCAGCACTCAAGAATAGAAATCAACTTTTGGTTAAGAATTGAGATCGAGATGGTAGTTCAAGTACAAAAATAATCATCATACATGTGAAAGACAACATATTTTAATACAGTAATATTTATATGTTTTCAAATGTTAACTAAGGGAAGCAACAGCCAACAATTGATAAATCTTACCAACAGCATTATGTAACAAAATGTAGGCATTATGGGTAATAAATATAAATTTGAAGCGTTTCAGCAATCGTTGCCTTATCAAAAGATTTCTACAAACTTCCAATGATCGTAATAACTTTGTACAACCTTCCAATGATCCAAATAAATTTCAACTCTCCAATCTTTTTCAGCTTGATAACTCGCACAAATTCCAGACCTGAAATAGTTAAAACAAGCCTGAGAATCAATCTCAAACATATCAACAAAAGAAAACACAAATCATTTCCATTTTACATATATTAAATACTTCAATCCAAAGTACAAAAATAAATAATTAAAAGAACATTAAATTACCACATTATTTTGAGTTGTTACCACAATAACTAGCATCACAAGCCACCAATCTAGCCAAATGCGCCCTCACGCTCGTATTAAGATTATTATTATCATTACTCCACACATTATTATTGGCACTATAATTATTCCTTGTTAATTGATTGTAATTATTATTATTATTGTGATCCTTTACTTCAAGACTTTGCATAAAACGTGAAACAGTTGTTATTCCATTATTCGCTTCTCTCTTCACTCTTCTGAAATCACCCTGCGCTTCCAGTTCCAGATGTTTTACTAAAACATCAGAATTCAAATTCCGAGAATCCAAATACCGATTTTTATTCCAAATTATCCAAATCAGGGATTTGAAATAACAGAAAGGTCCTGGTTTATATTTAGCCAGAACATTCATTCCTCTGCTCGTCTGCAGAGAAGCCTCTTTAGTTCCCGCCAGACCGACTGATAAGAATAATCAATCACGCTTCTTCTCCAAGAAATCAAGCCACTAAAAATAGAGAGGGGTTATTAATATTAATAATGGGTTGGATGTGGGAGGAAGAGAAAGAGGAGAACATCGCAAGCCCTAACCCTAATTTCAGATCGATGGATGAAGGGGATGGCGATATGTGTGCGACGAGGCGGGTTGTCAGATCTAATTGTACTACTGAAGAAGTCGAGCCTGGGAAGTTTGTGAGGAAGTGCGATAAGACTGAACAGATCCTCCGTGATTGCATTGGCAGGTACTCCGATTTGAATTTGAAGAGTTTTCGTTCTTTTTTGTTGATCTTTTTGTCTTTTTGGTTGATGGATTATGTATTTCGGAGGATAAATTTAGATAATTGTTTGTGAAGTTTTAAGATTATCATGTCAAATCATTTTGTCTAGTGATTAAATTTGAGGCCAAATTGAATTATTTTCAATCTTAAAATGACAAATTGAAGCAAAAATTGCATTAAATTGATGCTTAATTGAATATTTATCAACCATTTTTTTGTTGCTTATTATTTCCAGGCCAGCAGAGGTGATTGAATCACACAGTGAGCACACAGAAGAAGATATTACTAATCAGATTAAAAATGGAGACTCTTTTTCTCTCGATATTTCAACAGACAACCATACCTTCTCTTTTCCCGGCTTTCGAAATGACATTGAATCAATGGAGAAAGAATTAATGGGGAATCTTGATGAGTTTTTGAAGGAAACTGAGAAGATGACTGGTGGTTTCTTCAAGGAAGCTGAGAAGATGACTGGCGATTTGTTCAAGTCTTTTGGTTTGGGAATAGAGAGAAATGAGAGAGGAAATGAAGTGAAAAGTTTTGATTCTGAGAAGAAGGATGATTCGATTTATTCTGAATTTGCTGGGAAAATTAGAGATGTGTGAAGCAATTTGATCGGTCTCGGGTTATGCAGTTTCAGCTTTTTATTCTCTCTTTTGTGGAATTCAGTTCTCAGTTTTGTTAAAGTTGGGGTTTCAATTCCTGGATCTATTGCAAATAAATGATAGTTGTCTACTTTTGGATGAGATGTCTATACTTTTCATGAAATACCAAATGATCATGTTTTCAAGTAAAAAAAAATACTAAAAATGGAACTATATCTACAGTTTTAATCAGAACTGGGATCTAATTCCAGCAATTAAAAATAGATTCTCAAACTTTTGGTTGGGGTTGAGAACGGTGAGTAAATCACAACAATAATCATCATACATGCCAAACAACATAACTCTTTAATAAATTACTATTTGTATGTTTCCCCATAAATGTTAATTAGGGGTATTACCAACAACATTACGCAATAATTTGTTGTAATAACAAAATGTGGGCATTATATGTAAGAAATTTAAATTTAAGCCTTTCAGCAATTGTCGCCTTATCAAAAGATTTATACAAATCTCCAATAACTCTCCAATCTAGCTCAGCTTTATATATCTCACAAATTTCAACCTGTAATAATAAAAACACAAACTTCAAAATCCAATTCTCAACTCTCAAGCATATCAACAAAGAGAAACAAGAACAGAAAAACACAATCTCTTTTCAATTCACATAACTAAAAAATAAAAATTCAAATCCGCTACTTACAAAATAAAATAATAAAAAGAATATTAAATTACCACATTATTTCGAGCTGGAAGGACAAGTACCAGAAGAGCTCGCATCACAAGCCGCCACTCTAGCCAAATGCGCCCTCACACCCATATTATCATTATTATTATTATCATTATCATTACTCACATTATTATTAGAATTATTAACATTATTCATTGTTAATTGATTATTGTTATTATTATTGTCATCCTTTACTTCAAGATTTTGCATAAAACGAGAAACAGTTGTTATTCCGTTATTCACCTCTCTCTTTACTTCTGAACTGATTTCAGATAGAGTAGCTTTTCTTGCGAATATTCTCTCTTTCCATCCACTTGTACTCTTCTTTAATGTTTCTTTGTACCTAAAATTTGTTGGAAAATAAAAGATAAATATATTAAGTAAAGACATCTTGTGAGTTTATCTAATATAGTCAAAGAGAAGCTAAAGGCAGACCTTTTTTTTAATAATTTCTTGAAGAATTAAAGAGCTTTTTTTTCAACTTCCATTAAAAAAAGGAGGGTCTTTTGGTAATTTAGTCAAAAAAAAAAAAATACCTGTTTGAAGCAGCATTAAGACGAGATTTCAAAGACTCAGAGAAAGACTGTAAATCAGTGGGGCCCTCATTACTAACAGGTGTAGATTGCCCAGACAAATTCCTAATATAAAAGTAACGCTCAATATTAAAATTGTACAAGAAAAAAAAATATATGCATAAACACTCTTTAACCGCATGCTAAATATAATTCTCACGACAGGTGTGATAATTATTTATGTTATTTTCATCAGATTTCTTTACCTTTTTGGGTTTTAAAGTGAAAAAAACAAATAAACAGTGTAATTCAAATAAAATGCATACCTGTTATTAGAACGCGAAGTTTGAACTGGAGGCGTCCTGTTAGGTGAAAGTGGGGTCCGCTGCCCAATTATAAGACGATTCGAAGAAGCGTTCTGATTGGCCGATGAATAATTATTAATACTATCAGAAAGAGAGACATAATTATTTCCATCACTATTGTCGGATTGTAATTGTCTTCTTGCAATCTCAAGTGCCCTGTCTGACATGGCGGCTGCAGCCAATCGCTGCAGGATTCTCTCATCCAGCTCAGCACTTTCTGTCGCCAGCTGTCATTAAAAATAAAAAATAAAAATAAATTATTTAGGAAATTTGATTATTATAATGGAAAATTACATCAACGTCTCTTAGAACAGGATGAATAAGAACAGCTCGGCGATGGGATCGAAGGATTCTCTCCTTCTCTACAGCTTGAAGCAATTCTTGGCTGTAATAATTAGTAAAAAGAATAAAAATGTTTTAATTGTTAGATAATTATTAAGTGTGAAATTATATTGGGAGAGAAAATAAATGGGTTAGAATCAGATATTAATAAACCTGGTAGGATCTTGCAAGCTGATTGGTTGCCAGCACATTGGGCATTGAGAGCTCCTTTGGCACCTGTATGAATAAATTTAGGAAATTATTTTTTATTTCTAAATATTCTATTTTTTCCCTTGAGAAATTAGGTTTAATTTTGGTTTGATCTATTAATATAACAGTATGGTTCTTGTCCTTTGTATCTCGAATTCGTAAATCGATTCTCAATTGAGATTTAAAAAAGAAAAGGTTTAAGATTAGAAGTACCATTCAAGAATGCACTGGAGATGAAACTCATGCTTGCAACAGGTCAGCTATTAAAATAACAAAAAAAGGAAATTCATAAACACAAACACACAGACATGTACATAACAAAATCAATTAAAAAGAAACTTGTAAAGAGAAAAAATGGTGAAGATTATTAATACAGTAGATGGATCACTAATGGAGAAAGCTTCAAGGCAAATGCTGCAAGAGTCTTCACACGCATCTTGCGTTCCTCCTTCAACAAAAGCAGCAGGTGATGAAAGGCCCTCCATTTTCTCCATCTGGACAAGAAATTCGATAAAACTTTGATCTAAATTCAATTTAGGAACTCAGAAATGGCGAAGCAAGATAAGATCCTAATATCAGATCCTTCCCAAATCAGCAAAACGGAAAACGGAAAGAGGAAACGGACTCCTTTTTTAGAAACAAATCCATGGCGGATAATTACAGCATGTTACAGCGAGAGAGAGAGAAACAAAGAGAGAGAAAGCACGCATTGGAACTGCAACCGTAACTAACACGGTTTAAAATAGGATTTGTAAGTTGCTTTTGCAAATAAAACTGTCCAAAATTCCAATAAATAAAGTACTAAGGTTTACTCAAAACGAAAGAATATCTCGAACTCGGAGACCACTACTCGGTTTATAAAACTCCCAATTTGCAATATTTTAACCAAAATTTAACAGAAAACTAGTGATCGTAACAAAATAGGAAACACGTAGCGCCATACCTCGATTTCAGACGGGTTAGGGTTTCTTACAAAAGAGTGTAACAATAATATACTAGAATTCAGTGGGAAATGAGATGAAGCATCTAATCTAATCTTTAGGGGAGAGAGAACAATGGAGGGAAAGGAAAGTGAGAGGGGAGGGGAGGAATCCGTGTCTCTTTCTTTCGGTGGTGGGGCAGTTTTACGATAAAGACCCTGAATTTTTAATTGATAAATCTGCCATGGCTGGTCGAATTTGTCAAGGAAACAGTCGATGGGTTTTTGACTCTTGTGCCACGTGCCTGCTACGTGCTACCTTTGTTGAAAATAAAGTGCTACTTTTATTTTATAGTTCAATTAAATAAATATATTTTCTTTAGTTTGATTGCTTGTTTAGTTAGTTAATCACCACAGTATTTATTGGAAAAACAATGATTAAAAGAATAAAGAAATCTAGATATATATACAAACAAAAAAATGAGATGAGTTTGTATGATAAATTTAAATAAAAATTTTCACATATTTATATATAAATTTAATATATGGCAATTGTCAAAGAAAAAGAAGAAACATTGAAAAAATACAATTCACTATATACATATATTTTTACATCAATGACTTCCTTTTCTTCCCAAATTTACCTAATTAATATAATATCATCAAAGATTCCACCTCAAACCAAAAATATGGACATTTAATTTTCAAATTAATCCATCTGAGATAAAAATAATTTGATTCATTTACAACGGCTGATTTTTTTACGATATAAGAGCTACAATCGCCTTGAATATCCTGATCCCCCACACTTCTTACAAAATACCAACCCTGAAATAAAATTAACAAACAAAATTAAAAACATTCTGATAAATAAAAAATCGTAAAAGAAATTTTAAATGTTGTAATAATATTATTCATGAGGGTTGAAGTGGAAATAGTTACCTGCTCCTTTGCAAACAAAGCAGTTCACCAATCCATTCTCTTGCCTCATTTTACCATCAGTACAAAAAACACATTTAGTGCCACCTATATATTGAAAAACATATCTCAATTTAAATACAATTTTTAAAAAGAAAAAAAATTAAAGACAATACAGACATACAGGTCATTATAAACTATATTATACCAAGCCTAAATCATTAATAAGGAAATAACTCAATTATCAAGTTATTGATAAATGATAAATCAAGATAAGATTTACCATTTCCAGCACACCTCTCGCATGGAACAGGATCCCCCTGAAAAAAAATGTAAAGAAATAAAAACTTTAAATTTGATTCATATTGCACAATGTATGAACTTCGCTATTTTGGTTTAATATATTTTCGATAGGCATTTCGACAATCGTACCTCCAAAGAAATATTCTAAAAGTAAAAACAATATTACAAAGTTTATTCTAGCCTATGATAAAGATCTTAACAGATACTAATATTGAGATACAATTTTTACGAATTGTATGCCACTTTCAACAGGCAATTGCATCTAATGCGCCAATTTACCATTTTCCATAATCATATACGTGCAAATAAGAAATAGGATAAAGAGAAGATAAACAGTGAGGAGAGAAACCTCGAGCAAGCATTAAAAAAAAACAGTGAGGGGGGAAATCCGACCTTAAGACCGAGAAAAAGGGAGAGAGAAATGGCGGCCAGAACAGCGCCTGAGACAATCAGCGTTTGTGTATCAATCGGCCTCACTCCGCCGTCCAGGAACGCCCGCGGCGCCGCGACCACCGCCCTCGATCGGTTCCGCCGGCGACCGGTCAGCAAGAAGAGAGAGATGCAGTTGGTAGAGAAAGCAAAAGAAGATGTTGAAGGAGGCGAGGAGAGAGAAGAAGGATAGCTGCGAAACGGGTGAAGAGGAGGAGGAGAGAGTGACGCCATTGGATAGGAGACCCGATGGACTTGCGAAACAGAGAAGAGAAGAGAAGAGAAAGAGGCTCGATTGTACTGAGTTTATCGGAAGTGGGCTGATTTTGTTGGGCCTGGTCTTCAATTCAATATATAGGCCTAAGGTTTGTGAGTTGCTTTAGAAGAATTAATTCAGTTCATTAATTTTTTGTGCACTTTGGTGACTGTATATATAAACTCGACTGACAGCCGGGTTTCACACACATCAATGTATACACAAACGATATAATAAAGATAAAGAGAAAAACATGACAACAAACGCACACTGAAAGTAAAGATAAAGAGAAAAAGAGAAAGTTACTACACTCAAAATGTAAAGATACGAGAAAAAGAAGATAATCCCTTGCTTTGATTTCTTTTTTCCCCCCAATGGCATTGAGAAAAATTATAATTCCAAATCTCCGATTAATCCCTACAACAAAATATCTTCCTCTGCAGGAATCACAAAATGCAGCCTACACTACACTAAACTACTCACCCTACCTTAAAAAAATCACTACCCTAAACTTTCAAATTAAGCACCATTCAATCATACCAAGAAAACCACCACCAAAGTCACAAGCAGCGAAAGCATCACTCTAAGATCCACCTTCCTCCTCGCACCACTCACAGTATAACTAACGAAAATCAAAACAAATAATCAAATCAAAGTTCATACATAAAACCCAACAATACTCACTTCCACTTCTTACCTCGCTTGTCCAGGCTTAGTAGTCAACCCAAAATCAAACGGAAACAACGGATCATACTTCTCATCCCCGTAATTCATCGGCAGCTGATCCACCCTCTTAAACCACGTCCTACTCAACCGTCCACTAAACCCATAGTCCCCAAACAAAACATCAGCGACCCCTTGACCTTCACTTCCTGGCAGCCACGCCGCCACAAGCGCCTCAATATCACTCAAATACGGCTCCATTACAACCGGCCTGCCTGACACAACAATGACCACACACTTGGTTACAGGACAGACGGTTTGGATTGTTTGTGGACCCGGATCGAGGAGAGTTAGGTCGTTTAGGTCGTCGCCGGCGGTTTCGGTGTAGGGAGGTTCGCCGAGGATCAGGATGGCGAAGTCGAAATTGTTGGATTTCATGAGGTCGGAGTTGGGCGTGGGAGAGTGGACAATCGTGGTTGATTGGTCTACCGTTGATTTTATAGCCTCCAAGATTGTAGTTCCTAAAAAATTAAGTGATGTGGTAAGCGAAATATGTTGTGCCGGTAAGCGGAATATGTTGTGCTAGTAACCAAAATATGCTCCTGTAGGGTTAGATACCAACCCACTAGATTTCCTCTAGTTTCCACTCTGACAAGTGGTAAGAGAAACATGTTGTGACTGTAAGCAAAACATTTTGTGGTTGTAAGCGAAACATGTTATGCTGGAAAATAATCAAAGTTGCTTCTTACCACAGGATTACATTTCGTTTACCACATGTCAGTGAGAGGCGAAATGTGGGGAAATCTAGGGGGCTTCGTACAACTTTCAATGTACACATAACAATAGAAATTGATAAAAAAAGAATGTGAATAATAAAATGAACTTACCGACTGTGATATTACCGCTGTCTCCTTGCCACTGAATGGTCCAACCTCCACACTGATATCCTAAATTATCCGCATGTGTACCCGCTACAAGTATCCTTTTAGCTTTTTTTGGTAGTGGTAAAAACGGCTTATTAGTCTCATTCCCGTTTTTTAACAACACTAGAGATTTCCTCACCGCTTCCCTTGCCAATTCCCTATGCTCCTGTGGAAAAAATTACTTATTTAATATAATTACAAGATAAAAATATTTTTTTTAAATAATTTTTTAAGAAAAATAATTTGCTGCAACAAAAATGTTATTTAATATTTAAACATATTTTTCAATAATTATACTAAAACTAACGGTGTAAATTTCAATCTAAAGGTAGTTTTTTTTTTTTCAATTTTGGCAATAATGCATGGGATTTATTGCAATTTCTAATAATACAGGGGCTTTTTGCAATTTAGGCATAATTGAGGGCTTTTTTGCAAATTTCCCATTTTTATAATGTTACCTTTTTGCCGAGTTGATCAGCAAAGGAAAGATCACCATACGGGTTTTCAAAAAGGCCCATTGTGAATTTGACACGTAAAATTCGCCTCACAGCATCATCGATTCGGCTCATGGGAATAACACTCTTGTTCACAAGATACGTCAAGTCATCAATGTAAGTCGTGTAGTTATATGGCACCATCACCTAATTAACCATTTCCATTGATAAATTAATATTTTAAAAAAAAAAGAGAAAATGGATATATAATATTATAATGTCTCAAATGAAGTAACGAAATTGTGAAATTTAGTAATTTATTTACCATATCAATACCGGCATTAATACTGGCCTGTACAGAATAAGTATAGTTCGCGCCAGCTGGCGACGTTATTCTATCTATTCCTTGCCAATCCGATATCACAAATCCCTACAATCAACCAATAACCATCATCACATTATTACTTACAATACACAACCATAGGATATTCTAATCAAGTAATCAACACTAACTAACCCTAAATTTGAGTGTATTTTTCAAATATCCAGTGATCATGTTATAATTCGCATGCATCTTGACCCCATTCCAGCTGGAATAAGAGACCATGACGGTCGAAACGCCCTTGATGATCGAGTTGTAATAGGCCGGCATGTGGATGCTCAATAATCCGTGCATGTCGATGATCGTGTTGTTCTCGTTTATTCCGTCATGGGTCCCGCCGTCTCCTACAAAGTGCTTCGCGCAAGCGGCCACTTTGTCCCTGTTAATAAAGGATTAATTATTTATAACTATTTGGCGGAATTTCACGTGGAACCCTATAAAATCTCAAAATATCACAAATATCCCTCCTGTACTATTTTTTTAAAATACTTGAAACAATCATTATTCTGAAAAAATATGCAAAGGTGGCTATGTATATTATACATTATATTTCTTATATTTTGTTGGGGTATACGTGATATTTCCATGTTGTATAGGTGTATCCATGATATTTCCCATTTTGTAGGGGCATATATGATATTCTGAGATTTTGCAGGGGCACGCATGAAATGTGTACATATGGAAATTAAATTATTCTAGTAAATCATGCATATTTGAAACATAACTTAAAAAGGGATAGAGAGAGAAAATTTACTTTCCACCAACATAAGGGGCGCCCTTGCTCCAATTAACAGGTAAGTCTCCTTGCAAGCCAAGAATAATTTCAGTCATATTTTGCACAATTGCGTGATCCTCACTGTAACTCTCATAGCACCTGCCCCATCTCGGATCTCTACAAACCTATAATTAACAAAAAAAAGAAAATTGAAGGTGTTCATTGCTATTCATTGAATTGCAAGGGTATTTTTGTAATTTGGCTTACTGCGATACAAGGAGCAAAGGCATATTGAATTCCAGTAGCTCTCACTTCAAGTGCAGTTGCTTCTCCTATTTTCTTCACAAGAGCTGGATCCCTATTTCACAAAACAATAATATCAACGTACTATTTGCTATTAATTTATAAGTACTAATTGTTTACAATATATAAGTAGTTCTAATCAATATCTTATAAAATAAAAACAAATAGACTTGCCTAGTGGCGCCAAGACCGATATTATGAGGGAAAATAGTGGCCTTATAAACATTATTATTTCCATGAACCGCGTCGATTCCATAAATCATTGGAATACCGAGCCGTGAAGATAAACTTCCGTTTTGAAACTCGTTGACCATGTCAACCCAATCTTTAGGGCTCGCTTGAGGAGCCGGCACGCTTCCACCCCCACTCAACACGCTCCCTAGTTAAAAAATGCATTATTTCATGAAATTAGTAAACTTTTAATGTTTGATGATATGATACCTATGAAGTAATTTTTCATGACGTCAGCGGATGCGACCTCACGCTCTATCTGAGTCATTTGGCCTATCTTTTCGGCCAGAGTCATCCTTTTTAACAAATCATCGATCCTTGCATTAATTGTTCGATTTGCATCTTTGTATATCATATACTCAGCTTCTCCAATTGTAGCCCAGCATAGTAATAGAAGAAAATAAATCCAGGATGTAAAGTGTCTCTCCATTTGCTCGAATCAATTTTCTTTGATGGGTGTCTACAAATTTGAATCAGAAAGGGAGTTAAGAACAGTATAAGTAAGTAAAATGTGAATTCGAAATAAACTGAAGTGACAGACAAGGGTCAACGAGCAGAGAGTCTAGAGACTTGGAGTTAAATTAAAGCAGTCAACTTTTTTAATCAATTTGTTTATTTAATCAAATAACAAAATGAGAAAGAGTCGCTTCTGTATACAGTTCTTTCTTTTAAATTAAAGTACAAAGTTCGAAATGTACAAATTAATCGAAATGAACCTAGAAATCAAGTATGCGAATCAAATTCACATTTTAAACCGCCCAGCATTCGTTCGAGAACGAAGAAAAGGCAGAGGAAATAAACTGCTACAGTAACCGGCACAAAAGCAAACTAGGAAGCTATCAATGGCACATTTTGGAACTAGAAACGGGTAAAATTCAATCAAATCTGAGAAAAGAAAACGAAAGAAAATCAAAGGAGCAAGTAGCCTTACTTACAGTTACCAAGACTGTGGCCTGTGGGAGAGAGAGACAAAAGGCGAGAATAAAGGCGAAACAGCTTTTATTAATTAATCGAAAGTACGGACAGTAGTTTGCCAGTAAACTTCAAGATGGAACGAGTCCATCATCCTCAAATAAAAAAAAGTCCATCATGAACCGAACCATTAATTACAGAACACGTAAGAAACTCAATGACGGTGGCCGTTTCTCACTGTCTGGTCCATAGTAGATCGATTCCATATACTATTTTGATTTGGTCTTTGCATGTGGATTTATTTAGATTTAGTCCCACCTTTTACGCTCAATTTAAGAAGAACTGGAGAGATCCATTGAATTTTTTACTGTACGATTTTGATCATACGGTCCATATATAAGGTAAAGAGATGCATACATTTTTACTTTAATTTATATTTTATGGGCTTTTGGTCCTGTGGAGCCCGTATAGGACACAAATCAGAACCATTCTCACGTTGCTGATTTAATCTGTATGTATTTAATACACACGCTTTTATGTTGTTTTTTTCAAAGCCCGTAGGCAGACTTCTATGTTGTTTGTATAGTTCTCTGTATATGATCTCGTTTTTGGTAAAAGCACACCATGTGAAATAAATGTTGGGCCGCATTTATTCGTTCCTCGTTTGAATTGTCAAGAAGACGGGTTCTTTATGATATGACAACTTTAATAATTGACTTGACTGACAGTTCTTTGCCTTTTAACAAAGGAAACAGAACTTCAATTGTTGAAATCGAAGTGAAGAAAAAGGTACAAGCACAAATTGAATTAAAAAATCACACATAAACACAAACTCAAACAGGAAAAATTACAAGCCTAAACTCATAAATAAAAAAACATATATTACATCAATATTTAATTGGCAGTACTTCAGAAGTATAAGAAACCCAGTTCTCTACTAATAGTAGAAGAGAAATAATCATTATAGTCCAAATAATTCCAAAACCTGCACAGACTCAGCTCTCCATGCTTTGGAGAGTTTTTATACAACACATAAAGCTCTTTCAAATGGGCTTGGAATCTCATATTTACAGCTGAAACCTGAATCATGAAAAGAATACAAGTCATGTAACAAAATTTTAATTATACAAGGAAACAAACTGAAAATGACATGAATAAGTTACCTCTGTGAAATTTATAAGGGAATTTAAGCAACGTTTATCTGGCAAACAAGATCTCAAGTCAACAGCACATTGTAAAATGTTTCTTAAAATTGCTGCTATAGGTTTAGTCTCAACTGACAAGAAACATCTGTGAAATATAAGTTAGAAACAAAAAAAATATTAATTAGAAAATGCACAAAAAAAAGGAAAATAAAAAGAAATTTAGCTATGTGAAATGGAACTAACATGTGCAATGCTTCACCAAGATATGACATATGCATAGATTCCAAATCAAGCATGTCTTTTACCTGCATTAAGACAACAAATATAACTTACAATGAATAAAATAAAAATATGAACATATAAATTACTATTATAATTATAAGTGAAAGTATAATAAGAGAAAAATTAATACTTGGTTTTTAAAGGAATGTTGAAACCTGCACCATGATACATCTGAGAGTTGAGAATGTGCATATTGTTGTAAAGTCGATACAAAATGATGAATTTGCTGCCTAAAAATGTACAGAAATAAAAATACTAAAGATTAATCATATTAATGATTGACATGTAGTAACTCAAAAACATTTAGCAAAACAAAATAACAATAATAATACCTTATTCTTATGAAGGAATTCAATTCACCCATCTTATCAAGGCGTTTTTTAGTTTTAATTATGTCCTATTAACAAATAAAACACATTTTAGCTTATATAAATAATTAACAAAGTTTATGTAAGATCATGAATTAAGCACAACTAAAAATAGGAGATTACCTTGAGAGAAGACCAAGTATAAGTTAGCGAAAATAAAGCGAATCTGATTTGGCCAAGATAAGAAAATATCTCACCATATATTTTCAATGCCTCATTATTAATAATAATATTAATCGGCCATTCAACTCTATATCCCAGCATTATAGAATCAAATATACCAAGACCCACTACACATAAAAAAATAAAAAAAATGGTTTTTAGGGGTATATATGACAATAGAAAAATTATGAGGGTATATATGCAAAATTACCAGAAAAAGATGTACAGAGAGGAACAGAATTTTTTTCTTTGATGTATATAAATAGTCTATCTTTATATGAATCTGAGTAACAAGAAGATCTTTGTAAAGCCGATTCAAGAAATCCTTGTATTTCTGCTGCATTTTGCTCAGTTCCACTAATTGGCCATTTCTATCAATAAAAAAAATTAAATAAAGAAATATGAGGTTTAGTTAAAGTTTAATTATACTAATTATGGACTTAATTGGACAATTAGACATACCAGCTGAAAGTGAAATTATTGATTCATTAAAAGGAAATTAGGGCGAAATGAATAAGAAAAAGAAATAATATGAAAACCTTGTGAAAAAGAGAAGCTATTAATGAATCGGCCCAATCAGAAATTTCCATGAAATGGTACCGTCTTAAAGAGAGAAAATGCTCATGCAAATCAAATCCTTCCACTAGCAGTTTGATTGTAAAATTGCTCACATATTTATATCTGTTATAATTGAAGGAATTTCAAACTTCCAACAAAATAATTGTATAGTAAAATTTCAAACTGCCAAAAAAATATTTTTCTGAAAAAATAACAGAAACTAACACTATATCTAACAGGGTCATGTGCATGGTAATTGGTAAGTTTCAAAATATATCAAAATATGAAACAACTAGAAAAAAAGAAATTATGAAAAGAAAAAAAAATAATTTTTTTTTTTTTTAAGGATACTGAAGTAAAATCTCTTGCACAATGCATTTATCAATGACTATATCAAGAGGCAAATCACATGAAGAATCTGAGCGCTGCCAGCTGTCACCGCCAGATTCGTCGCATTTTAAATTTATATTTTTATTTGAAAAATTTAAAGATTCTGTCCATTGGGCCCCACCTGTCAGATCACACTCTTTAATTTCCACATCATCTTTTAATGAGCTCTCATTAATCTCCATTTTTATTTCCACATTATCTCTTAATGAACTTTCATTTATCTCCATTTTCATTTCCACATTATCTTTTAAAGAGCTTTCATTAATCTCCATTTTTATTTCATTTCTTATATTAGTTTTAACAGGCTTATTAGTCTCTGTTGCATTAGTATTATTATTAGGTTTCAGAAATGGAAGATTTTTTTCAACTGAAAGTTTATATTTTGGATCTGGAAAAAATCTATCAGAAGGATTTGTTACGGTTGAAAAGTCAAAGAAAGGAGTTAAAAATCCATTTTTATCTCTTGAGTCCTCATTTTTAAGCCAAGTGGATTTGGTTAAAACAGGATTAGCACTTAAATTATAAGATTTACCACTGAACCCTAATTTCTCAAGAGATTTGGATCCGTATTTACTATCCATTACTACAAAAGGCTCAAACCCTTCATTAAAATCCTCATTTAATCCTTGGTCTGAGTCTAGACAAATATTGTTGAAAATAAAAGGGTTTTTGTTAAGAGATCCGAGTGGCCAGCATTTAAATAATTGATTATTATTGTTATTATTTTCATCCTTTTGAGGCTCAATACTTGCATGAATTTCTTCATTTGGATTTTGATCCTCAAAATTCCTTTGATCAATAAACTTTTCATCTTTTATGGTTTTATTTTCTAAATAAGAGGAGATCTGTGAAGAGAAAAGCCTTTCACAAGCGGTAATATTTTGAGGCGGTAAATTTGAATTTGAATTTTGAATTTCCAAAGACTCAATTTCCTCTTCTGAATAATAATCAGAACTATTTGAAGATGTTTCCAATTGGGTTTCAAATGATAATTCATCTGATTCTGTCTCTTCATTACTCAAAGCCCTGTTGGTACACAAATAAGAAAAATAAACAATAAAGCAAAATAATAATGAATGAATAAATTAAATTAAATTTGGTATATAAATTATTTCTAACTAATTAAAGGAACAAAGCATACGTTTTATCAGTTGATTGTATATCCAACGATTCCTCATTAGAAATAAGATTAATGCTATGAAGAGGAATTACCTAAGTAAAAAAACATACAAAATTAAATCCATCCAGCACATAATTAAGAAAAATATGTCTCTCTGTTTATAAAAAAAATCTTACCCACTTAGATCTCAAATCAAATTTGAGCACCACACTTTGAAGCTTATTGCTCAGATTCTTATACAAATCCTCCCTTTTAGAAACCAAAACTTCAATTCTCTCTTTAGAGAAAATTAATGAGTTTAATTGAAACGTATTTTTGTGGGACCCACTGAACCAACAAGGCAGAATATTTTCCAATTTTGTCCCTCCAAAATCCGAAATATTACACAAGTTAAGAAGTTTAATTAAAACATTAAGTTGCTGTCCAGCTCTAATAATCGGTTGAGATGAATTTGATAAAAAACAAGGTAGCGTTGTATTTTTCCTTTCCTGGCAAAAAAATGTAAATTATATGATTAAAAAGTAAAGTTTTATTATTTAATGATTTAAATATATAAGAAATAAGTATTATTAGTTATTACCATGACCAATTGAGACTTTTCATGTGGTAAATCATTTGCCCAAGCTAGAAAGAATTCTTCATAAGGGTCATCTAAACTCGCTTGATAAATCCATAATTTAATAAATTCACAATACGGTTCAAAAGATTGAATAAATAAATACTTTAAGAGTCCGTAGTGAACAGGATCAGCATCCTAATTTAAATAAATTAAAAAAAAAAGTTCAAAATAAAGTAATCACAAAATTAAATGTAAAGAAAATATAAAGTAAAATATAATTTAATAACAGAAAAATAACTTACTCTGAGCTGAATATACAAATACGAAAGTAAATCCGCGCCCTTTGGAAACTTATTAAAATCCATTAAAGTCTCAGTATTTAAATCCTCTTGATTCAAATCAAGACCTAAAAATTTAGGGAAGCAAATATTTCCAAGCGACTCAATATATCGCCTCAATTCTTCAGTGTGTAAATAAATCTCCATGAGGGTAATTCCGTAATAATCATTTTTATCTCCCCTTCTTAACTTAACAGAAGCTGATAAGGTATCAAAAGCACAGAAATAACCTTCTAGAAGCTTCTTAACTGAGACTGTAAACGCTTGATTTACAAGGCTAAAAGAGGGATTAATTAAAAGGAAGTAATTCGTGAATTTCTGAAGGAAATAGACTTTTAGGCCGGTTTGTAGAATTGATTTGAGAAGCTGGGATAGAGATCTGGTGCTTGATGAACGGTACCAAAAATTAGGGTTTGTTAAGTAGGTATTGTCAGCTCGAATTGAGGAAAATTCATCTGAGATTTCTTCAATTTGTAGTAAAGAGGATTTGATTCCTTGTAGAGCTTGCAGAGCCAATCGCACTAATGCAGCATCCTAAGAAAAAAAAAGGAGAAATGAGGAACTCAAAATGTAGATAATTTAATGCTGAAATAGGAACATGATTCTTCTCTTTATATTAAATGAAATTTTATAGAGGATTTCAAATCGTCTCAGCTTGAATTGTTTCAGATTAAGTGATTTATGAAATAATAAATAAGAAGGAGATAAATTCATACAGTAATTGAAGCGGACTGATGGATAGGATCGCCAGATTTCGTACGGACCTCGGGAGAAAAACCACTCTCCGAAGGAATTGTTTCCCATGACCGAGGAGCTGTCAACGGATCCGCCATTGTTAGGGTTTGAAGCAGAGCGCTCAGATTTGAATCGAGCTCCATCGATAGTCAGAGATTGTAAATAGAAAGGGTTTTTGCCTTTTTGGTCAAGGTTTTGTTTATGGTGGGGAAGAAGGGAAAATTTCATGTGTACGCCTGCAAAAACTCGTTATATATGTTATGAAATGTGGAAGGGTATGTAAGATGTGATATTAGGATGTTTTGTATGTAAATGGAATTGTGTCTTGAAAGTGAAATTTTATGTTGTTCCCGCTTTTTAATGTTGGGTATGTGGGTTTGGATTATAGTATTAATGAAAGTCTGACACGGACCGTTAAGGCCCATATATAATGGGACATTTGTAGTTGTGGGCCTTTTTGGGGGAAAAAATATTTGAAAATTAACTCAGTGAAAAAGAAGCTAATAGTTGGTTTTGATCTGTATTTTAACATAACTTTTTAACTGCGAGAATGAATAGACAGTGATAAATGATGAAGAAAGAGCTGAATTTGATCGATGTTATGGTGTGATCTTTCCAGAAAGGTCATGTAACAGGGATGATTTAATATTAAGAGATTGTCATTATGTATATTGAGTAGCTTAAGAAAGTGTGAATGAACATGCCTTCTTTACGATTAATTCTATATAAGAATGATTGTCATTGAAGGCCAACAGAAAAGACTCACTAAGCCACAAGGCAATCAATATTAAGTTATTTCAACCACAAGAAATGTCTTTTGTTTAATTAAGAGAAAATTGTCTTTTGCTTGATTAACAGAGAAGCAAAACAATCAACATAATTGAGAGAAAGACGCAATGGAAAGTCAGGATTTGTAGCAATTAGGAGAACTACACGTATCTCACAAGTGTCAGACAATGGAGGAAATCACGATCGCATGTTCGGAAGAGGCATGAAATTGACAGCTGCGTGCATCTATATCAAGAAGATCCGTATATGTTTAGTATATAGGGAGATAATTCCGGTTAATTGTAATAGACAAAAAATTTGTGAACTCTTCCTTAGATATATAGTCATGTCCGATAAGATAATCTTCATAACATTTCATAACATGTATTCTTCTCCTTTTTATGCAAATTATATTGTCATTTTTCTTTCATTATAAAAGTGTTTATAGTAACTAGTAAGTTATATCCAAACCTTATACTAAATATAAGAGCACAAAAAAGGACAATATATAAATGTATATAACATAGATAATTTGGCGGATATTGTAAACTTCATGTTCGATTTTCCAGAAGGAAGTGAACTCCATTTTAATTTTAACTTCCTTTAAATGGCTCAAAATTGATAAACAAAAGTGTATAAATCAATTTCAATTTCCATTAAACAGAAAAGTATTTATCGCATTTTTCATCTCACATGTGTGTGGCTTACCTATACCAAAGAAGAAGGTTGTTCAATGGATGCATCACTACACTCATCCAAACTTAGTAAATAAAAAATTAACAGACAAATCCCAAATAAGAGTAAGAACCAAATAATAATGATCGTCAAATTCTTACAGAAAAATAAATAAGGCAGTTAATAAGCAAACAAACTTGCATAAATTACATCTACACTACATTATATTAATACCCCGTCTTCTTAGTAAACTATTTGCATCTTAGATACAACTTCTTGGGTCAAGTCCCAAATATAGGAGACCATTATATCTACACTACATGAATACCCCTTGTCTTCTTCATAAACTATTTGCAACAATATTTCTAATTTACATGCGATATTTTCAATTAACACATTCTAGAATTTATTTTCTCTATATTTGATAAAGCAAGTCTAAATTCAATTGATAACAACATATAAGCACGCATCTAAGAATATTAGAAACTTTAGAGCCTAGAAAAGGGAACTTACAGAGAAATTATTAATCAAATGGAAAAAGGAAAGAATAAGAGAAATATTAATTAAGCAATTAATAGCAAGCTATTAACGATATTGATAGCTCTTAATGATTCTGATAAACTCTTGAGCTTGTTCGGTAACACACGGAATAATAAAATTGTAGAATAGGGAATAGCCGAGTATTCCATTTTATTCTAAGCGTGTTTGGCAAAATAAATTTGTGAAATAAAGAAATAGTAAATAAATTATTATTTTTTATTGAAAAAAGAAAGAGAGAAAAAGAAAGAAACTGTTATATTCCATTCTAACTATCCATTGCATCTCTAACATGGAATAATTTTTCCACCAATTAATCTACTTTTATTCTACTCGTGATTGATGAAATAATTTTTTTTATTCCATTTATTCTAAGAAACCGCTATATTCCAACCCTACCGAACGGGCACTTGATGATATTGATAGTCCAATTTAACATATGTCTCACTTAAAAGTCCGTGTGTGAAAAGGTCGGCGGCTCGTTTTAACAAGAAATTGAATTCAATCGAACATACTAATTAAATTTTTTGAACCGAATTTAACTGAAACCGGTTAGACTGAACCGAATTACAATGACTACAAATTAAAATAACAAATCTTTCTTCTCTTAGGGAGTCGAAGTGGTAACCAAAATTCAATTCTTTTACATCAACTTAAATAAAGTTAAAATTTTCATAATATTAAATTTACAACTCCATTCAGATATTCAAATTAACAAGTCCAAATTTTTATAATACTAATTAGGTCCAAAATTATTAACAAAAAAGTCAGGCTACTTAAAGAAGACACTTTTCATGCCCCCCTTCTTTTGAAGAGCCCAACGTACTATATAGTCTGGCGCAGATAATCCCTAGACATAAAGCCTATCATGGAGAGTGATTTTTTGAACTCCTCCTTCAATATATAGTCATGTTCTGTAATATAGTCTTGGTAATTAACGTATATTCTTCCACTTTTCTGATTAATATAATTACTACATTATTGTTTCTTCTCTTTTATTATAAAAATGTTTATAGTAACTAGTAAGTTATATAACAAATAATTTGGTGCATACCGTAGAGTTCATGTTCGATTTTCCAAGCCCTAATTGTGTCTTTAAGCTTCTCAATGGATAAACCAGGTGGAAGTGGTTCGTTTTGCATCAATTCTGGAGAGTCAAAGAAAGCCACAGCTATATATACATAATGAATATAAATTAGTTTGTGAAGACATGGAGTACAAATATACTAAGATATTACTAAATTTAGAAAAACATTATTTTTATTGAGTTAATTATTGAAATGACCTTATAAAAAAGTAATTTATAAACTTTACTTTTGTATGAATAACATTTTCAACTTGTATAAGTTCAGAATGAATACTGTAGGTTTTTATTTCGAATTCTCATGGAGTTTGAAATTACATTTCAGCTTATTTCTATTCGATTTTGAAATTTTAGAGTTTGAAAACGATATCTATACAAACTCAAGCATACAAGAATTAGTTTTACAAATATTTCTTTTATAATTAGAAGGCAATTTAAAATTAGCTCGGTGCTTTACCTGCTTTAAAATGTAGAAAAGCCTCTTTTGCGGCATTTGTTTCGGCTTGTTTCTTTGAGGATGCAAATTTCCCCTAAGTTGAAAGCGTCAATTTGCACATTTGACAAAAAGGCTGGAGATATGTGAGAACAATCCTCCACTGTTTCATATAATGGCAACGGTTTCTTACTTTTCTGCATACATTCTTGCAAAATATTCTTGTAAGGCGGAGGAGGGGCATCATCCTGTATAATAAAAAAAAGAATTAGATGCGAAAAAGAGGCATATATATAGTATAATTAAAAGGATATAAAATAATTTAAATAAATTGATTTTAGTAGATATACCAAGGAAATTAGTTGAGATTATTCATCTTGAGGCAAATGAACCTCAATGAGGTACTGAGCTGCCTCACCATCTGGGGTTTTGTAAGGCGGCTTTGTTGTGTGCCTCCTTTGAGACCTGTGAGTTGGAATCCGAGGAGTGGAGCAATCTGTTGTTTACTAAGCGGAAGCAGAAAAACGCGGTTGGTGGTGCAGACCGGTTTGGTTGGTGGTATATACTGGGAGAGCCCACTTTTTTTTTTGGCAGAGTTCTTGTAATTTACTCTTGTTCATGTTGAAAGGTTAAGACGAGATTTTTTTGAAGTCTATATATATATATATATATATATATATATATATAGAGAGAGAGAGAGAGAGAGAGAGAGAGAGAGAGAGAGAGAGAGAGAGAGAGAGAGAGAATAGGGTTTAATATTAAGTAAAACAAAGGATTAAAGTCAAATGCGTATGTAAGTTTGAGTAGAGAGTTTTTATTGCATAAATATTTCGTGACTGAAGATTATTTATAGGGCCCTGATATCCATAAATAGAAAATATAATTGTTTTTGGTTCATAAACAGAAAAACTATCTTAAACCTATAAACAGAAAAAAAAAAAAAAAAAAAAACTTGACTATCGAAGATCTATAAACCGAAATATTCTGTTCAAAAAAAATTTCAGTTTATTGTATAATCCCGTTTATTGAGCATTTCTGTTATTTTGCATCGTGTAGAATTTCTAGTTTCTTCAACCCGAATCGTGTGCTTTGACTGAAGGTTTTTGCTTTTTGGACCCTTTTGGACTTTAAATAAAAAAGATTACGAAGAAATATTAAACAGATGGAAATATTATTACATATAACTCCCAAATATATTATTAAATGTCTCAATAATAGACAAAAATATTTAAATATTTACATTATTTAAATAGATGGAGAAACAGCAGTCCCACATATATTAGAAACCACAAAATTATTAATATTGATGGAAATATATGTCCAAATATATTAAAACTACAAGACATAAATATTAGTATTTTGGGCAAGTCCCAAATATATTAGAGATCACCACTGTGAACCCTTACAAATTCATCCATCACTTCTAATCAAAAGTTCACCCATGATTTTAAAAAAAAAAAAAAAAATTCACCCATGAGCTCTAATTAAAAAAGTTCAGAAATTAGGGGAAAAAAACAAATTAGTGAATCGTGTCTTCTTTCTTCAATTGATGCCCATAGATGCATACATGCAAGCACCATTAGAACCTGGATATACAAAAGAAGGAAAATGATTATCAAAAACTAATCACGAAACTTTAAAAAAAAAAAAAACTATATTTTCTCATGTTTCTCAATTGATGCCCTACTTATTACTTCCATATTTAAGAAACCCCTAGGCTTTCAGAATTAAAAAAAATACGTTTTTCTAATTATTACCTTCCTGATTTTGATAATCCAACTCAACGGCCACCCACGTGTCATCACTACAAGGCAGCAGAGTGGCGCCAGGTGGCAGCACCAGGTCAGGTTTCTTTGGAAATATCTGAACCCTGTGAGACAGAAATGACGGTTCTGCCCCTCCTCCCTTGCCGTTCTCCTTTTCCTCAACTGAACCCGATCCACAGCCTGACGACACCACGCTCTGGTCCACGGTGGACCCGGTCTTGGTAGATTCTTTGGAGTCTGAATTTGTGTTGTGAGACTGAGTGGATTTGATTGATTCGGGTTTTGGAGGGTTAATGAGAGGCTTGGTGGATTCAACAGGGACATACTTGTAATTTCCTGCAAATTAAGAAAGATAGTATATTATTTTCATTTCTATTTCGTTTTTTAGCCATGTGAACTTATTTATTCAATTAAAGCCCACCTAATGTTTAAACCTCAAATTTGCAATATGAGTCTTGGTACTTACCGCTGAGAGCTTGATCACTATTAAGAACCCTAATTGGTGAATTGGGAGAAACCGATCTATCATTCATCTTTGGATTTACACCATTTAGCTTCTCATTGGATGAACAAGGCTTAAGTGACTTCATCAAAACGCCTGTAGAAACCTGGGTTTGCTTTCCTGCAAAAATAAAGGAGCGATAAAAACAAAACCGTAGTTTTTAAATATGGTAGGAAATAGGAATATTTTCTAAATGTGTGATATTAAAAGCTTACGGTCTTTGAGATGTTGTAAAGCGAGTTTAGCAGAATTTGTCTCTGCTTGTTTCTTGGATTTAGCACTTTCTCCTTTGAAACTCAGCCCGTCAATTTCAATAGTTGAAGAAAAGGTAGGAATCAAAGTATCAGGATCATTCACTGTCACATAAACCGGCAGTAATTTCCTTTCTTTCTGCATAATCTCTTGCAATAGACTTTTATAGTTAGTCGCCTCATCCTGTACAACATAAAACAATATATCATAAACACGTATAAATATATAATAAGTAAGTGATTGATTATAGTACGTACTAGTGAAATTTCTTGAGATGTTTCTTTTTCTTCCTTTTTTGACAAGAGTGAGAGCGCCAGCTCAGCAGCAGCTTGCTCAGCCAACTTGAGTGAATTGAAGAATTTCGGGCTTTCAAAGCTTTGACCATCTATTGTCACAACGGACTTGAATAGAGGAGCGCGTTTTGGGGCATCTTCACGAATCGTTGTGTATTTTGGGAGCTCTTTGTACCTCTTTTGTGCGTAAATCTGGAGCTGGGACTTGATGTTTACTTGATCTTCTACAAGCAAAGAACGATCTAAATTATTTTCAAATGGAATTTAGCGAGGATGTTAGATTTGGAGATTATGGTACAATTTTCGATTTTATAGCAAAATTGAACCTATACATTAGGGGAGAAAACACTTAGATCATAGAATTCATTTCATCAGATCAATGCAGCCTAATTCCAGAACTGATCAAGAATAGGCTGATTTCTAACGGAATATCAGTTCTTATTCCCACTTTGTAACAAGACACAAAAAAAGAACAACAATCGTTCACATTCAAATCTCACCCGTCTGCGGAGCCTTACTATCGGCCGATTGAACCACGGCCATCGTCATCGGCGTCGCCGGCGGACTGGGGTCGGCGATCGTCGAGAGGGACTCAAGCGCAACGCCGGCCGCCTTGTTGTGAGCCTCCTTAGAGGAGCTGGATTCGGCGTCGGGGGAATCGAACACGGAGCCGTTGACGGAGACGAAGGCGGAGTAGCGCGGCTGGTGATCGGGCCCCATCCGGCAGTGCGTGTACTCCGGCGGGACCCAGTGCATCTTGTGGCAGAGCTCTTGCAGCTTCGTTTTGTTCATGGTTGAATTGATTCTCGAAGAACGGGGAAAGAGAGGGAGGGGAGGAAAGGAGGAAATTATGAAGGTGAAGAGGTACGGCTATTTACAGAGGGGATTATTGCGTGAATCGACGAGGGAAGTTGCGTGATATACGGAGGTATCGGTGTATGCATTAAATTAATAGACTGTCCATTGATCGAGTTTCAGATGTAATGATAATAATCAGTGTTTTAGTCACCGATGGGCGATAAGTCGTTGATTAGTGGCATGTCGGTCGCTCATCGTCCCAATTAGCTCATGTTGATTGTAAAAGTCGGTCAACGCGACTTTGATCAATTTTGGCCGATATTTGACTAACATTTGACCCGACTTTGAGCCGACATGATAAAAATATTATATTCGTTTGGCCCATTTTTATTTTTCACGGGCCAACGCAATATAAATTTTTATTTTCATTTAATTTACTCATTTATTTCATTTACTCATTTATTTTGTTGTGTAAAATATTTATTTCGATTTTGTTGTATGTTATTTGAACTTTAAATTATGATATTTCTATTTTAATTGAACTTATTTAAATTATGATTATTTATATTTTTATGTTTATGTCTTATTGTTGGTGGATTTTAAATTTAAAAAATATTATTGATAATTTATAGTATAGTATTTAGGGAAAATATGTCTGAAAGTCAAATTCGACGTTGACCGATGTGCTTCCAATAAGTCTCTGATTAATCACCATATAACTAGTCGGTAAGGTTTCCGACGCAGTCTAACTCCGAAATTTAGAACATTGAATGATACAGTGCTTTAATAGTTTGTTTATGAGACCACTTATTCCTCCTGTGGATGGCACAGCATTTAATGCGTACACTGCTGAAGAAGGCCAATCGAAAAAGTTAATAATCTTCGATATGCAATCATAATTTAAACCATAATTTAAACACCGAAAGTTTAAAACATCACTATAATTATGCAATCATATTTTAAACCATAATTTAAACACAAAAAATTTAAAACCCCACTATAATGATATGCAATCATAATTTAAACACCAAAAATTTAAGACTCCACTGCTGTTCAACTCTACACAATAAGAACATAAGAAATAACTCCTCATTTCTCAGACAAAAAAAAGAAAATATAATACTGGCTCAAAGATCAAAAGAAGCCTAAATTCAAAATGCTGTTGATTCAAATCACCAAATCTTGGCTTTTAACCAGAAGAGAATCACGACTACTCCTAGCACAATCGCAACTGGGGCCCACTTCTTAATCAAAGCCTACAAAAAAATAAATAAATAAATGATGAAACCGTCCCAATAAGGACCTGAATGAAAAATATGTCATAATCCAGGGGCCAAATTTTAAATTGGGAAATTCTTCAAAAACCCCGTAACTTTTTAGATTCCTTCAAAACCCCCCTATAAAGTGATTTGAATTTTTTTTTAGCCCCTTATGGTTTTATGTTTAATTTTTCCATCCAATTAATTTTTTAATTGACCAAAATGCCCTTATATAATTATTTTCATATTTTATTTTATTCAATTAAAAATAATAAATAAATGAAAAATAATATTTTTAACATAATATTTAATGATATTTTATAATATTATTCTATGATATCATTTATTGATGCATTAATTCTTTTTATGATATTATATTAAATAATATATCTTACTATTATATAAATTATAATTTTATATTACATAAAATATTATTTTCTTCTTTAATATTTATATTATTTTGTTCATATTTTAGTTCCCATTTAATATTTATATTTCATGTAAAATACATTTTCTATTTTTAATTGAATAAAATTAAAAATGAAAATAACTATATAAGGGCATTTTGGTCCATTAAAAAATTTATTGGATGGAAAAATTAAAGTCAACCCCATAAGGGGCAAAAAAAAAATTCAATCCACTTTATAGGGGGTTTTTGAAGAATTTGAAAAGTTCGATATATTCTAGAAAAGTTAGGGGGTTTTTGAAGAATTTCCCTTTTAAATTTTATGGAATAAAAGAAAGCTTACCTGTCTGTTTAGATCCTTTGCCTTGTCAGCATAAATGCGAGAATCAGATGTCAGCCTACTCGACATTTCACTCACCTCTGATCAAAACAATATCAAATTAAAACAACAGAAAATTAAACAAGCACATATAAATTCTGATTATTAAAAATGAAAATCAGTTAAAACAATAGTGTGACAATAATACAAATATTTTTATGACTGTGTCAAATAAATAGAGTAATAAACTTACTGTCTAACTGTTCACCAACACCAAGAACTTCTTGCACGTTACGAGTCATAATCTGATGAACTTCATAAAGCTCATCATTCAATTTCGACAAATTCCTCTGTGTTCTTGTATCCAAATACAGCTTCCTTGTCTTCTGTATAAACGTATCTTCAAAAAAAAAAAAAAAAAAAAAAGTCACGAAATGAAATTGAACATATATTATGAAATAAAAAAAAACTTAATGGAAAAAAAGAGTACCGAATTTAATGAAGGCATAAGGCCTAGAAGCAGTATCAACTTGGCTCCCATTTACTTTCTCAAATTCATTCTTGAGATCTTCTAAGTACTGAAAGGCGAGCTTCTTTGGATAAGAACGGTCACACATTGTCAAATAGCACACACGCCCTTCAATTATATAACTACAAATTTCCAGGTTAAAAAATAAATAATTATTATAGAATAATATAAATTATAATAATAATTGAAAAGGGTGGAATGGAAGGGTACTGGAAAAAGTAGGGGCCGGTCTCAATAGACATTCTAGAAGCTTCATTTTGGCCTTTGGAGAGATTCTTGAAAAGCATCTTTGCTTGTTGCTTGTACATATCTGCGTCTTTTAAATCCCGACCGTCGTCTAATCCTTCGGCCAATGGCAGGCCGTCAGTTACACGAGCTATCATTGTAAGCTTCACCATCTTCCCCTTTCTTTTATCTAAAGAAAATTGAATTTGTAAGTGTAAAGGTTTTTCAGTTCAGATCCTAATCAACTACAATCCACTCAATGGTGAATTGTTCAATTTTCATCGGCAAGTAAATTTCTGTGTAAAAACTGACTTATTTAATTTTGAGATCAGTAAAATATGCACGGAAATATAATATGGAGATGTGGAGTTTGGATCAAAACAAACGAACGATCTTCATACTAGATCTAGATCGGCTTATATTAGATGAAAAACAAAACACACTTATTGAAGAAAATACACAACAAAAATCAGATTGGAGCAAGATGCATTCTATAAGATAAAACCAGATCTAACGAACTACTCCACAATTCGAATCAGGAGGCAGACGTACCAATTTCTATTTCCATTCAGAAAAAAAAGATATACCAATTTCTACGATCCAGATCGGGATGAGATTACTTACGATAAATCCAGACTTCGATCAGCTTCAAGCTTCTGCTAGATCGAATCTCCCTCCTTTCTTCTGCGTGTTATTTCGGAGAGAGCTGAGAGAGAGGGTCGGACGGATGCGGTGAATTGTGAAATGAAATCAATTAGAAAAATAATTCGAAATAAAACAATTAGGGCCTGTTTGCTAGCGTAGTTTTGAGTAGGTTTAGGAAGCCATGGTTGCAGGAAGCTAATGTGTGAACATCAGGAAGCCATGAGCACAGGAAGCCACGTAAAACTGTATGAAAGTATCAAAGAGAGGTGTTTGATCAAAACACAGGAAGCTATGTCGGATATAATTAATTTCTTTAAAAAAGTAATATTACAATGCAATATTATATGAATGTAAATATGTACAATTATTCTTTTTATTTTTATAAATATCCTTATAAAATATAAATTATCAAATTAAAGTATATCACATATATTTTATTAACATAAAACATGTGATATATATATTTCTTTATAGATTAAAAATGTCAAACTAAAGCTAGTATTAGAAAATTTTCATTCATAAGTTATCTTAAATGTCATTCTTTTAGTCTTACAAAAAAGAATTAATTCTATGAATTTTCTTAATAAGTGTTAGCAACATAAAAATGTTTGAATAAGTACAGACATTTACCTTCTCATTTTGAATAGTTTTATCTTTTTGAAGGAAAAAAAATTAATTGCATGAATTTGAATTTTTTTATATTTTAGAGCAAATCAAATTTGGTCTTTCCACCATCCAATCCGTGCAAAACGGAGGTCTGAGCTAAATTTTCAAATTGGCCAAAAAGGAGGACATTTCCGGGGATTCCGGGCAAAGTTATGGTTCCTATATCATTTTACAAATGGGGTCCGAACACCACATTTGCAATCCTATTCAAAAATCATTTCCCTACCCAATCCGTGTTAAACAGTAGCACTTCCGAACAGGTCCTTAAAAACAAGGATCTGTTTCTCGTCTGATGATGACACGTCGTTATCGTAAGATTAAATGGCTGGGATGTTTCATATGACGTCATATATAAGTAAAATAATATATACGTTTAGTATATTAAAAAATGAAAATTAACCAAAAAAATATACACACCATACCATATCATACGCACAAAAAAATTACCAAATTGAACAAGAGTATATGAGGACATAAATCACATATTCATTAAAATATAAATACTGACTTAAATACATGCAAAATAATATAGTAAATATCCGTTACACAAATCACAGCTCTACGAACGCTACAAATAACCATTCTGCCTCAAGTCTCAGCTCTCATGGTGTGACCAAATGCAGCGGGAGGCATAAATCTTGCATGTCAATTCCCTTTCTTTCAACCCATTTAAAACCCAACCAAACTCCAAAACACTCTTTCTCTCTACCAAATGGACAAATCATCATCTCCATGTGGCGCATGCAAATTCTTAAGACGGAAATGCGTGGGCGGTTGCATATTCGCACCGCATTTTCCCTCTGAACAGGGCGGAGCAGCTCGGTTCGCTACTGTGCACAGAGTGTTTGGCGCAAGCAATGCGGCTAAAATGTTGGGCCGTGTGCCTGTGATTAGAAGAGGGGATGCAGTTATGACGATTTGTTATGAGGCTCAGGCAAGATTAGCAGATCCGGTCTATGGATGTGTTTCTGCTTTGCTCGCCTTACAACATCAGGTCTCTCACTCTATCTATTAGACTATTTTATATTGCAGTAAAAATAAATATGTAATGCTATACAACTCTAAAATAAGTTTTTAACTCTATAATAAGTTTTTGACAACTTCATATGACGGTCAGGTCTTGAATTTTAAACTGAAGTCAGGTATTAAAAGAAAACATTAGCTAAGATACAATCTTTCTGGATTGATTTTAAAATTTAACATTGTGTATAAAAAAACTACGAGGGACGATTTTTTGGATTTTTTTTATTTTTACAATTCACGCATCATTGAAAATCAGGAAAAAGAAGATACTATAACATATGTTCAAGAAAAAGAAGATTAATTCTGCTTCTGATTTATAAACCATTCAAGGTGTCGATACTTCAAGCTGAGCTATCTATAACACAGACGCAACTGATACACAGTCAACTGGCGATGGTTGGAGCCCACCAGACAGCTCAGCAAGCCATGTTTGTGCCTCAGTCTTGCTCAAACAATATCTCAGTCTCTAATAATGCCATGAATATTGGCCTGTTGCATTCTTCTGCAGCGACTCTACGGAATCCATCAGAAGAAGAAGAGGAAGAGAGAGACAAATTTTAGCTGATTTATCACCGCATAAAAAAAATGGGGATAAGAATGAGAGAAATTGAAATATAAAGTACGTGTAAACAAAAACATTTATTGTATGTAAATCAAATGTAAATCCTGTCTTATGGAAGTATGAAATAAACACCAGTATGTATGCATGTATAAGATACCGTTTTCTATTCAATTACTAATTCATAAATAACAATAACATTTTCTTATAATGAACATTTATTAAAAAACTTACAATAAATAGAATTATGGAACAATTAACCTCAAGTTTCTTCTGAAGGCAAAACACCTTTACAACCAAAACTCCCACAAAAACAAGCAATCCCCTTTTCATTTTCACCAACTTTCCCTTCCCCATAACTAAAACAAACTTCTTCCCCTTCCAAAATATCTCTACTTGCGAAAAAACAAAGTCGGGGAAGTAAAAATCCCGGATTTCTCACCAAAACGGAATTCAGATTCCCACCGTCACAAGAGTGGTTGATGAACCGAGCGATGTTTCCTATTTTGGTAGCGTCTATGTTTACTCTTAAGCAAGCTTTGCCAGATGGGAGATGCTCTCTTAGAACTAGTAAAGCTGGCGAGATCTTCTTTCCTTTTTGGGAAAGTTGGTCGTATGTCTTTTGGCGTTTTCTTGTTTCTTCTGTTGTTAAATACTCACCTTTACATAGAAATTTTTTATCAGTTAAGTAGAATTACACAAGAAGTTATGATATAGAAAAAAATTTAGAAGAATTTTGTACCGGCATATTCGCAAACAAATTGGCCTTGTTGGATTAGTTCAGCAGCACGAAGAGCCCAACCTTTTCTTGGATCTCTGATTATTGTAACCTTAACCCTAATTCCTCTATGAGTCTTTCTATTTTCGCATGTCTCTCCACATTTACACCTATCTCCACATTCAATCAGAATCCCCAATTTCGTTTCATCCAAACAAGAACAATTTCCTTCATTACACTCCTCCTCACAATCACACCCTGCTTCATCAATTCCATCAACACCCAATCCAACATTTCGCAATGTATTACGATTTGATCTAGACGAATCTTCTTCACCTCCCCATGGCTGAGAGAAAGGAGAAGAAGGGGAAACGATGGAACTGGTTGTATAAACAAAATACGAATAAGGGTGATGAGGATTAGGTATAAATGGGATGGGATGAAGTTCAAGGCCGCGGGCTGCGTCGGCGGCGCGGCGGGAGGTGACGCCGGCGGTGAGGCAGCGGAAAGTACGGCATGCACCGGCGACGGCGGCGAGGTCCGGTGGGGCGAGGTATGGAAGGACGAGGCTCGCCCAGCCGGAGAGGTGGCGTTCTTCTTCTTCAGTGAAGTTTGTTCGTTTCATTGAGAATGCAGGAAACCTCTGCTCGAGAAATTGGTTGAACAACAGTTTTTTTAAATCCAGGGCGGATTCCGGAAATGAAATTCGGAATTTAACTTTTCCAGGAATCGAAATTCGAATGCCAATTTTTCCAGGAATCGAAACTCGGAATTTTGCCTTTCCAAGGAGAACTTAAATTTTTCCAGGAGTTTGGATTCATAAATCAGTAAATTTCTACAATTCCATATTTTGATATCTAAACCACACCTCATTACTTTGAAACGGCTAACCAAAACTACTTATTGTGCATACAAATTATTTAAAAAAAATATGCCGCACAAAATTATGCACGAAATTTATTTCCAGAGCCGAAATTAACTTCTCTATAAGAAAACAAATTTGTATTTTGAAACAGCAACAATTCCAAAGGAATGCTCGGGCAAAAAAATAAACCAAATCACAAACTGGGCTGAACTTATTCAATCAAAGCCCCAATATTGTTGTAATAATAACCAAAAAAGAACATAAATTTAAAGAAAAATGAAAAATAATTTGAATTGAGTGCTCAATTCATTCATCTCCTGTTGCTCTGTCCATAAGCGTTTTCTAGCACTGGAACTGCAGGGCCGTAAATTTTACAGCATCTGTCATTAAATGATCCTACAAGGCGAGACACTACTTCTTTGAAGAACATGGACGCAACCTGCATTAAATGCCCACTATTAACTCATTAATCATAATATTAATAAATAATAATCTACATTAATGATATCGGCAGGAAAATACTGAAAATTAGCATTTAAAATAGTGAATTCACTCTCGATAAATTCTAATTTACAAGTTGATTTCCTGTCAATATCATTTTATCCCAAGGTATCTATAAAATCAATTTTTTTTAACCAGTATTAAACATAATAAACAAAATGATACAAAGGGACATATTGTCATATTTACCTGGCGGTACAATGGGGAATTAAACTTAAAATCCACCAAGAAATGAAGGTCACAAGTACCAGCAATTGGACCAGGATTAAAGTCCCAAATATTAATCAAATGGTCAAAAACCGCACTTTGCGATGCAGTGGTCTGAAACAAAAACAAAAAATAAATAAATAAATAAAAATAAATCATACAAGTTAAAGTAAAATGGGAAAAAATTACATAAATAAACAACCTTAATGTATTTGGGTTTCTCAAGCTCCACATGAGATACATAACTCTCAACGAGAAACTTAAATCCGATTTCTAATTCAGCATCAAATGATCCATTTTCATATCGTCTCATTATTCTTGAGCGTTGGCACCAGGGGAGGAAATCTTCGTATAAATCAACTGCTTCTACTACAGCAAATAATTGCTCAGGCGAATACCTAAGTTGTTGAAATATAATATAAAATAAAAATTTAGAAAGAAGTCAATGTAAACTTGTGTAAATTAACAAAACGAATTTCCATTAAATTTGTAATTAAGCATGAAATTTTTTGACAATTTCACAAATAACATTTACCAAAATGTCATTTTAATACGCACTTTCTACCACCAGAAAGGATTTTTTGTTCAGAATTTATCATCATTTCACAATTTATATGAAATATAGGCTAACCAGAAAGATGTTCATGGTGTTTAGAATCTTTACACAAATTATTAATTAATTTGAGAGGCACGAAAAAATGAACATATAAAAGAAATCAATGCTGCATACCCAATTACCCTCCTCTCTTCATATGTCTTGGAAAGAACATTCCCCTCTTCTCCATCTCCACATCCAAGAAACCGCCTAATTTGGAAATTCCTCTGCAAATTTCCAACACAACGATCAATCTCCTTCCTCGAGTCAATCAAACCTCCGTTGCTCACGCCTCCAATTCGCGCAAAACTACTCAGAACCCTGGATTGGGGCAATCGATCCAATTTACTCGCAGTTTCTCCGCAATTCCTCAATAGCCCTAACCCTAATCCATCTTTCAGCTGCAAAACGCCATTTTTGGATGACAAGCCCCTCATACAGGCTTTGCAAGATGATAAAAACGGCGGCATTGTGTTAAATGATTTTCACACGAAATCGAATCGTCTGCGTTTGACTTAACTCAATCAAGAGCGAAATGATTGGAGATTCTTATGGTTCAGATTAGGCGTGCAAGGATAGAAAAAGGGCGATAAAAGAATATTAGATTTTTTCAGTTTTTGCTCCTTTCTTTTTGGAGAGAAAGAAGGCGGGCGAAGCTTCTGCGATTTTATGAGGTGGAAGAAGAAGAAAGAAAGAGCGCCGTGCCCGAATAGAAATCCACCGCCTATTGCCTCTAGAAGGGTTGGCGGAGAAATTCTCCCCACCAAATATTTAATAAAAAACCGGAACTAGATTCCCACTTTATAAATTGGAGATTTCAATTCCGGACTTATAGGAAAACCGGAATGTGAAGTTCCCCGGACCGTGCTAACCAAATAGTTTGTTTTCCGAACAGAAATACGTGACGTCTTTTCTCGCTGAAATAGCACAAGTGCAAAAAAAATCGCTATTATGCACTTAAGCTGATGTTTAATCCTCTCTATAAAGCTCGCTTATATAAGGTAGAAATACTACAAAAATAAAAAATTCTCTGTTTTCTTTTCTTCTGTAAATTCGAAATTTGAGAAGATTGTTCAAAAAAAAGTCATGCTTTAAGTAATTACAGTTCGTTTCAGGTGAATTTTGTCAATTCCGCTTTTCTCATTACGCTCGCTCTTCTTTTCACGCTTTATCATATGGAAACCATGAAAATGACTCAGAAAAATCTGAAGAATGCAATGCGTGTAAGGTGTTCGACGAAATGCCTAGTACTTCTTCCAGTAGTAACAATGGAGATTTTGAATGGAAATCAGAAGATTTCTCATGGAATAACGTGATAGCTAATCTTACAGAGAGGAAAGAGAACCACAAAGCCTTGTTTCTTTTCCGAAAAATGGTAAAGGAGTGTAAATATCTCACCCTTACAGCCTTTGATTGTGCTTTAAAGGCGTGCAATCAAAATAATGATTACTGGAATTTAGTTCTGCAAATCCATGCAAAGACAATCAAGCATGGTTTTAGTGTTTATTCTGTTCTTTCCAACCGTTTAATTGAATTATACGCGAAAAGAGGGCTTATTTATTCCGCCAAACAAGTACTCGTTGAAATGCCTGTTAAATACAGCAGTTCATGTGTTGCAATTTTATCCTGTTATTCCCAAAATGCCCTTGGTGAGGAATCTTTAAACCTTTATTCTTCAATGCAAAATTCTGGAATTACACAAACGCCTTATATTATATCGAGTATTCTTAGTGCTTGTACAAAATCCAAACTTTTTAAACAAGGAAAGGTAATTCACTCACAAGCTCTCAAACTAGGGTTTCAATCCAACACTTTTGTAAGCAATGCACTAATCACACTATATTCAAAATCTAGAGATTTTAAATCAGTTGAAAATGTATTTACGGAAATGCCATTGAAGGATGAAGTGACATTTAATTCAATAATTTCAGGCCATGTACAAAATGGAAATAGTTTACATGCACTAGAAGTGTTTGATAAAATGCTCCAATTTGGATTTAAACCTAATTTTATCACAATTTCAAGTGGACTTATTGCTTGTGCCTCAAATGGAGAAATTCAAAAGGGCAAAAAATTCCATTCTTATTTATTGAAGTCTGGATTTTCTAAAGATTATATAATTGAAGGTTCATTACTTGATTTATATGTGAAATGTGGTGATTTAGAGGCTTCACATAAATTGTTTAACTTGACAGATAAAGATAATGTAGTAATTTGGAACGAAATGCTTACTGCTTATGTGCAAATAGATGATTTAGAAAAATCTGTAGAAAATTTTCAACTAATGCTTGTAAAAGGTATAAGGCCAGATGAATATACATTTCCTAATATACTAAGGATTTGCGCTAATTTTAGAGAATTAGGGCTTGGTGAGCAAATTCATGCATTAGCAATTAAATCCGGTTTTGAGCTTAATGTATATTTTGGTAGCATATTAATAGATTTCTACTCAAAATGCGGATTTATAGAAAAATCGAAGAAAATATTTGGAATTATGAACGAGAGAGATTTGGTTACATGGACCGCTATGATTACAGGATTTACTCAACATGAATTTTGCATAGAAGCCCTTAAAACTTTTCAACAAATGAAAAATTACGGAATTAACCCTGATAATATAATTCTAGCAAGTGCTATAAGTGCTTGTGCAGATTTCAAAGCGGTCAAACAGGGATTACAAATCCATTCTAAAGCCCTAATTTTTGGTCATGCAAAAGATATTTCGATTGGAAATTCACTTATTTATTTCTACGCTAAATGTGGTAAGATCAATGAGGCTTATGAATCTTTTTTTGAATTAAACCCTAAAGATGAGATTTCATGGAACGGATTAATTTCTGGTTTTTCCCAAAGCGGGAAATTTGAAGAATCTTTGAGGGGTTTTGTGCAAATGTTGCAAGCCAATTTAAAACCTAATTCATTCACATTTGGATCTGTAATTAGTGCTTGCGGTAATATTACTGGAATAAAACAAGGAAAGCAAATACACGCAAGAATTATTAAAACAGGTTTTGAATATGATTTAGAAATAAATAATGCGATTATTTCTCTATACGCTAAATGTGGTTGCATCAGAGATGCACAAACAGAGTTTTTAACTATGCGAGAAAAAGACGAAATTTCATGGAATGCTATAATTACTGCTTTTTCACAGCACGGGTTTGGAATTGAAGCCCTAAAAATGTTTGATCAAATGATTCAAAGAGGTTTCAAACCAAATCATGTCACATTTATTGCTGTTTTATCAGCTTGCAGCCATGTAGGTTTAGTAGAACAAGGCATAAATTATTTCGAATCGATGGAAAAAAATTATAATCTTGTTCCGAAATTAGACCATTATATTTGTGTAGTAGATATATTAGGCCGGGCTGGCGAAATAAACCGCGCTAAAAAGTTCATAGAAAATATGAACATAAAACCAAATTCTATGATTTGGCGAGCTCTTTTGAGTGCTTGTACAGTGCATAAAAACGCTAAAATTGGAGAAATTGCGGCTGAAAAAATTCTAGAGTTGGAACCAAATGATTCTGCTAGTTATGTGCTTTTATCTAATATATACGCTGTCAAAAACAAGTGGAATTGTAGGGACTTAGTTCGTAAAGTGATGAAAGATCGAGGGGTAAAAAAGGAACCCGGTTTTAGTTGGATTGAAGTGAAAAATGAGGTGCATTCATTCTTTGTTGGAGATAAAAACCATTTATTATCGGATAAAATTTACGAGTTTTTGAGGGGGGTAAATGAAAAAGTAGAAAAATTAGGGTACAAGCAAGAGAAATATAAGATTTTGAGTGAAATTGAGCAAGAGGGAAGAGGGGAAAATGGATTGGTACATAGTGAAAAACTTGCAATTGCTTTTGGTTTAATGAGTTTATCTAATTTGGTACCGATTGTTGTAATGAAAAATTTAAGGGTTTGTCAAGATTGCCATAATTGGATAAAATTTGTATCTAGAGTTTCTAGAAGGAAGATTGTGTTGAGAGATCCGTACCGGTTTCATCATTTTGAAGAGGGGATTTGTTCTTGTAGAGATTTTTGGTGATTTTTATTTTATAGGATTTTTTTTGGTGATTTTAGATACTTTTTGGGTTTGATTAATCAATTGTTTATTTTTTTAATAAAATATACGTTACTTGATGGGAAAAAATCTTTTGTTGTTTTAGATTGTTATAGAATGAACATAAAGATGTATTGAGTTTGTATTTCATATCTCATTGGAATATTAGTTTTTTATTGTATATTGTATATTGCTTATTTATTTAAGAATGAATTATATCAAGATCAAATAATTTTGCTGTAGATATATATTATTGTAGAATCCTCAGTAGGTCTAATAATGGAAACCTGCCAATCATTCTATTTTCATAGGTGGTGACAAGTAGAATTATTGGGCTGTCAGCTATGTAGTCCCAAACTAAACCAATAGTGTGGAAAAAATACATGTAAAAAAATCTTAATTTTTTTTTCCTTTTATTACATGCAAAAATTGTCATAAAATTGCTTAAATCTTTGGATTTTTTTTAATTGTGGTTTGGAAAATTAAGAACTATAAAATTTTATGTTTATTTCAGAAAAATTATGATTTATTAAGATAATGATGGTCCACCGTATATTAGTTTATTATAAATAGCTCTTTCTTGGTAATTTCTAATGATATAAAGTACTATAATATATGCTATTCGTTCGTTTTCTACCAATACAAGTTATTTACAATCACTCGAATACATTAACTAATCTTGCCTTATTGATTATTTTTAATCATTTTCATACATACCGTCATGAAACAAAACTCGTGCGCCTGAAGTGAGAATTAATTCGTGTGAATTAAATTATCATGCATATATAACGAGAAACTATTAGTTCAATAAATAATACAAAGATACGTGAATTTAAAACAACGTATCACCAAATTAAAAATCTACGGAACACAAAAAAAGTAAAATAATTTAAAACATAACATGTCAATATTATTATTATTATTATTATTATTATTATTCTAATAGGTCAATGATTACTCAATAATAATATGCACCATAAATAAATTTCCAAATATCTTATTTTCAACATTCAAACATAACTAAATCCCTCAATATATTACTTTCCTAACAAATATCTTTCCACATCTCTTACCCAACAACCCAACTCAACTCAACCCAAACCCTACATAAAGAAAATCAACCCACAAAATAAAAGTAAAAAACATAGTCATAATATTTTTACATCAAAATAAAACTCCATTAATAATTAGGTCAAAAATAAAAAAATCTCTCTCATCTCATCTCAAATCTAATCCCATACCATCCCATCAAAGCAATCCCATCCGTCCATTCAAACCTCAACCCCACATCCAGCCCTACAAATTACTCCAAACAAAAAACAAATAGAAAAGTGTGTGAGCATCCACTCACCTCACCTCCTCGATACGAAACACAAAATAAATAAACAAAGAAAAGAAAGAGAAGAAAAAAAAAACAAATAGAAAGAAGCATTTACAGTGTTGTACACACACACACATCCGTTTTAGACAGAGCGGCGTGAGACGCAGCCCCATCTCTCCCTCCTCTATCCATCTAATCTCCATTATCTCCATTTTTCCTCCTAACCCGAACCTAAATCTCGCCCAGAGCAAGTTTCAATCGCCGCTCGAACGATCGGAGAAGAAGCGCATGAGTTGTCGCTTGGTGAGAAAAAACATATATTTTTTTTTGTTTGATTTTTTGGGTGTTTGGGGTCCGATCGTCGGTTGTTGCATAGGTTTGGGACCGATCTTGGCTGTTTTGTGTTGGATTGGTGTTTTGGTGCTTGTTTCTGGAAGATCGGTGATGATATGTCTTGGCGATGATGAAGAGATGGTTCTTATGTTTTTTGAAATTTAAGTTTTTGAAGGATGTGAGGATTGATTTTGGTCAGATGATCGGAAATCTGTTTGATGGTTTTTGTTTAGGTGAATAAGGGTTGGATTATGCGTATTGTAGATGATTTCAAATCAAGGAGATGGATTTTGTGGAATAGGATGATGAAAAGTAATCTTATTCAAGATTTCCATCTTTCTTGATCTGTAATTTCATGTTTCAGCGGGAATAAATCTTATTCCGATCGAAAGGAGTATAACTCATATCCATCAATTTTTTTTATTAGTCATAACCAAACAAGATTGAAAATATGATAACTGTTTGGAATAACGTTTTTCTACAGAATAAACACACCATTATTCATCCTTAGTTTATTTCCATCCTAGCATATCTTCTTACATTCTCGACACTTTTTCCTCCAAATAAGAACCGCTATCAAATCATAATCTTGAAATTACTATCCCATTTCATCAATCATTACTTAATAATCACCTATTATTCCTCATCTCGGTCGCATTCTCACTACTTTCCATACTCAAACACTCAAAATACACCATCCTTCACAACTACATTGTTGTTTTTCATTTCATTTTATTTTTAATTTATGCAGGAAGAATCCAGAAGGTAAGAAGAGCAGTGCATGGGGAGAGAGAAATGCCAGAGCTGAGAAGCGGGGTCCGCCAAGGTCGAAGATCCACCAAGGAAACTGACCAACAACAACCACAAACCCACCAACAAAACAACACCAACCTACTCAGAATCCCTCCTCCTGCTCCCGCTCCAGCAAGAGGCAGAGGCAGAGGGACAGCTGGCAGGGGCAGAGGCCGGCCAGCTCAGCGCGGCAAAGGCAGAGGAAGAGCCGCAATTCCTATTCCGATTCCGGTGATCGATCTTGAGAGTGATAAGCTGCCTGTGAGGGAAGTCGGCGCGGACAACGGCGTAGCGGGTCAGGGGAATATTAATATTAATAAGGAGGAGGTGGTTGTGAAGATGGATGAGGAGAAGCTGGTTGGTGGAGCGGCGGCGGCGGCGGCGGCTGAGGATGATGGATCTACTCCTCCCGTTCCTGATAGAGTATGTTTTGTTATTTGCATTTTTTGTTTTTTTAAAAAGTATTTGCATTTACCAAATTTGCATCAAGTTATACATTGTTGAGTATTCATCGGTCCTTTAGATGCTAAAATTTAGTGGTGTTATTTATATGCTTGCGCAATTTTTAAAGCATTTTATCAACCTTTTGTTTTTATATTTTTTATTAAGCATTTGCATTAATGAAATTTGCATAGGTTGGGCATTATTAAATATTCATGCAGTGTTTAGGTCTTTAGTGGTGTTCTTTTATATGTATTTACATCGTTTTAAAGCTTTTTATTCATTCCATTTTTCACACGTTAATTAAGTATTCATGCAGTATTTTAGCTCGAGGTTCATACATACACTATAACCTATTTATTGCTTTCTTTAATTGTTTAGTACTAACGATTAAACATTAAATGAGCTTAATCATCAAGCAAATGTGTTTTTCTAATACTAACTTGGTCTTCTTGCTAGGCATTTAATTTTGAAGTGCTAGTTTTTTTTTCACTTTCTATTCACACAAATATTAATGATTTTTGATTTTTTTTTGTGTAGGTTCAAGTAGGAAGCTCACCAGCGTACAAAGTAGAAAGGAAATTAGGAAAAGGTGGTTTTGGTCAAGTTTATGTTGGGCGAAGAGTATCTGGTGGGACCGACCGTGTAGGTCCAGATGCTTATGAGGTATATTTCTTTTTTTATTATTTTATTTTATAAATATGAAAAATATATACTTTTTGGGTATTGTGATGAAATTTGCTTCTTCCCTTTAATGTGATTTGTAGGTGGCACTTAAATTTGAGCACCGTAATAGCAAGGGTTGCAACTATGGACCTCCTTATGAGTGGCAGGTTTACAGGTAAATTATATGTTTACCCCTCTTATTTTTCACATGAAATATTAAATGATGTCTTATTGGCATTTATAAGCTATTTCCAAACCATGGTCTAATAATGGAGGCTGAATAATGCATTTTTTATTTTTGCTAAATATTTGTTATTTGTTTATGTTTTTAATTGTAAGCTCACTGAGCGGGTGTTACGGAGTACCGAGTGTTCATTTCAAAGGCCGGCAAGGAGATTATTATATTCTGGTATGTTTGAATGATGCAATTAATATTTAATTAAATCATTGAAAGTTATTCAATTGTGATTTGTGAATCTATTCTGCTTCTTATTATTTTCAGGTAATGGACATATTAGGACCTAGTTTATGGGATGTTTGGAATTCCGTCGGACAAGCGTAAGATAACTTTATTCCTATTTACATAAACAAATTTAAAAAATATATTATTATTTTTGTAGTGATTTAATTATAAGTGCAAAAATAATAAATATTATTTTTATTGTACAGAATGTCGCCAAGCATGGTAGCATGCATTGCGGTGGAGGCTATATCCATATTAGAGAAGCTTCACATTAAAGGGTTAAATTTTTTATTTCCTTTTAATTCGTTTGTTGAATTAATTAACTTTTTGTTTATTGTACCAAACTAATTAATTAATTAATTAATTTTCTCATTTGTCAGGTTTGTGCATGGAGATGTGAAGCCTGAGAATTTCTTACTCGGCCAGCCCGGCTCTCCAGATGAAAAGAAGCTCTTCTTAATCGATCTTGGTCTTGGTATGTTAATTAATGCCTTTTACAAGATTTTATTTGTATTTTTTTTTAATTTGTTGATTTTTTTAATGTGATGTGAATGTGATGCAGCTTCAAGATGGAAGGAAGCAACATCAGGTCTGCATGTGGAGTACGATCAAAGGCCCGACATATTCAGGTTTGTTTCATCTTATTATTACATTTATTTCTTACTTAATCTAATTAATCAATTAATTAATATATTTATACATTTTATACAGAGGCACAATAAGATACGCAAGTGTTCATGCACATTTAGGCCGCACAGGCAGCAGGAGAGACGATTTAGAGTCTCTTGCCTACACCTTAATTTTCCTCATTAGAGGCCGGCTTCCTTGGCAAGGCTACCAGGTGAAAACCCAAGACTGTAAAAAAATCTTTTATTTCCCTCCAAAAACCTAACTAAACCCTAAATTTTTGATATTTCAGGGTGAGAACAAGAGTTTCCTAGTGTGCAAGAAGAAAATGTCGACATCAGCGGAGCAGATGTGCTGTCTCTGTCCACTCCCTTTTCGTCATTTTCTGGAGACCGTGACCAACATGAAATTCGACGAGGAGCCGAATTATGCGAAGCTCATTTCGTTATTTGATAGCTTAATCGAGCCGCTCTCTCATTTAAGAGCGATTAGGATCGACGGCGCTTTAAAGGTAGCAATAATTAACTGTTATGATCATAATTTTTAGAATTGTGAAAGTTGATAATTAATCTATTTTATTTTATTATTAAAGGTTGGGCAGAAAAGAGGAAGGCTGGCTGGATTAGAAGAAGATGAGCAGCCAAGAAAGAAAGTGCGATTAGGAAGCCCAGCTACTCAGTGGATCTCTGTTTATAACGCTAGACGGCCCATGAAACAAAGGTTATTTCTTTATTTCAAAAAGGAAACAAATTAAATAAAAGATGTTATGAATTTTACGTAACTAAAGATCATTTTTATTATTTTGGACAGGTACCATTATAATGTGGCGGATGCAAGGCTGCACCAACACATAGAGAAAGGAAACGAGGACGGATTGTACATAAGCTGTGTGGCTTCGTCTACTAATCTTTGGGCTTTGATTATGGACGCTGGGACCGGCTTCTTCTCCCAAGTCTACAATCTCTCCCCCATTTTCCTTCACAAGGTTTGTTTGTTTGCCTTTTTATTTTAATACTTTTTTATATGAGGGGTTATTAATTAGTTCATGGCTTGTTGTGTCAGGATTGGATAATGGAGCAGTGGGAAAAGAATTATTACATCAGTGCCATTGCTGGTGCGACAAACGGCAGCTCATTGGTTGTCATGTCTAAAGGTAAAGATTATAATTAAATATATGGTTGTTTACTTCCTTTTCTTTCTCAAAATTTATATAGGTTGGTAATAATAATGCATGTCTTTTGTGTAGGCACTCCATATACACAACAATCGTACAAAGTGAGTGAATCGTTCCCGTTCAAGTGGATCAATAAGAAATGGAAAGAAGGATTCCACGTCACCTCAATGACGACAGCTGGCAGCCGTTGGGGCGTCGTTATGTCTCGAAACTCCGGCTTCTCTGATCAGGTACAAATAAATAAATAAACAAACAATATCCTAACTAATTATTACTATTTTATTATTTAAAAAAACCATATTTGAACTGTAACGGTTTTTAATTAAAGGTCGTCGAGTTGGATTTTCTACCCTAATGAAACTTCAGTTATTTATTATTATTATTTAATTATTTAAAAGAAAACGTGTTTCGACTTTGTTATTATTAATTATTTAAAAAAACATATTCTAACTGGAGTGTTTTATTATTTATTTATTTTGACAAGGTGGTGGAGTTGGATTTTCTGTATCCAAGTGAGGGGATTCACAGAAGGTGGGAAAACGGGTACAGGATAACAGCCACAGCTGCCACGTCAGATCAGGCCGCTTTCATTCTAAGCATTCCTAAAAGAAAGTTGACTGATGAGACTCAAGAGACCCTTCGTACTTCTGCTTTTCCTAGTAATCATGTTAAGGTCCTTTCTCTCTCTAGAACTCTCTCTCTAAAATTGTCTCAACATAATTTATTGATGAAATTTTGATATGTTTTACAGGAGAAATGGGCGAAGAATCTCTATATTGCTTCGATTTGCTACGGCCGGACGGTCTGTTGATTGTTGGATGTCTGGCTGGTAAAGTCTATTTATGAAGGTGGTAAATTAAATTATAACAGGATTTGGGTTAAATGATTAGGGGGGATTGATTGATTGATGATTAATTGATTAATCTCCATCTGCATAGTTTGGGTGTAGCCTAGCCCCTCAAAAGGGCAAAATGGGATTATTAAAAAGTGAGAAGAGTGAAAGAGAGAGATGGGATTATTATGGGATTTGGTTGGCCTATGTTGTTAGTGTTATCCCTTTGTATAAATAAAAAAAGAAAAGGATGTTTTGTGCAAGTAGGCAGAAAATTAGGCCTTGTTTGTTTGGGTGAAACAAGGCTTAATGTGATCTGAAATCCTTGTACACTTTTGTTACTTTTGTTATCTTTTTTTTGGTTCAATGTGGGAAGCCAAATTTAGGCTTTTGAATTGAAATATGGCTTAAGTTATATTATATTTATGAATCCATTTCGTCTTTTATCTTGCTTCTTTTCTGTGATGAGTTATGCCAGTTCTATTGTATTTCGAAATTTGAAATTTTTGAACTTCGAACTTCAAAAAAAGTTAAGAGAAAATGGCTCGGAAATTAATTATTTATATTATAATAATCATTCATGGTTCAGGGTGAAATGGCTGGATGTATATAATAATAAAATTGAATATGGATTCCTAACAAACCAGTGTTGACTTATAAATTAATTACTTCTCGCATTGATTCATGTGAAATGGATTAGAGTATTTAATGGAATAGTATGAAAGGGAATACAATACTTTAAAGTAGATACGGCCAGCTTAACAGGGGACCAGTTGACTCGATTATTAAAAAAAGCATCAAAGAATTGCAACTGGCTGAGACAGAATTTAATGTTTCTTCACATAACTTGTTTAATTCAAATTCTAGAACTCTTTGCGATTAGGCCTAATAAAGTTGCAAGTGCCTAAACCACTTCAATTGGATCTCCTTTTTTCTACTCAGAATGTTCACGTGACTAAATCTTTATTTCAAAGCCAAATTTTTTTCAAATGGAAAACGTTCAAAGCACATGATTTAGCTCTTACATTAGCACATTAGCAACTTTACTTTTATTTAAAGCCATTGATTTGGGAAAATATTATTTGGTAAAATGATTTTTGTTGGATTCAGATTCAAAAGCATTTTTTTTAGTTGAATCAGATTTTGCGGGCTCAAATCACAAGGTACATTGATTTTAGTGTCCTAATTACGTTACACTTTTGCACCTCTTCTTTGATCTTTACACTCCACTGTTATAAAATACAAACAATTTAAACAGAAAAACATAAAACCAAATATATGATACTAATTCAGATCAAATCCCACTACATACCAAGTTAATAAATTCAAATCAAAACTCAAAAATCAAGCCCCAAACTAAACCATGAAGCACAAAAAATCCTTCTTCTTTGTCACACTCTCTGTCAGCATCGTCTTATTTCTCCAGTCCATGACTCTCCAGTATCCTCTCCAGTTCCCACAGCCCTTCTCCTCCTCCGTCACCGCCAATGAAACCCTAATCGCCATGCTTCGTGACTCGGTCACCTTCTTGCCTCTCAAAGACCTCCGTTTCAAGGACAAACCAATGGCAGGCCATACATGGTTCATGAGCTCGATAAACGATACTTTTGAATCCAACGACACTGAATACCTCCATTTCCCCTCAAACTCATCCAAAGGTCGGTTACTCTGCCTCTCAGCTCCCCATAGATATGATGGCACAAAAAACTACTATGCTTTTGCATATCATGATGCACTGCCAAGTGGCGCAATTCTGTTACCAGGGGTGACGTATGTCTCTGACACATACTACGATTATACAAACCTCTGGCATGGGATCACAATAATGTCACCATTTGTTGGCTGGTACATGAGGAGAGGCTGCGCGGTACCTCCTTCAAGATGGATCTTGTTCCACTGGGGCGAATTGCGTACAGAAATGAGCAACTGGCTGAAATCCATTGCTGAGGCTTCAATCGGGGAGGTGAAGATAGAGGATTTCGCAGGGATTGAAGGGCCGGCATGTTTTGAGGAGGCGGTGGTATTCAGGCACAATCAAGGCGCCATGAAGTGGCCGGAAAGAACTGGAGAGGTTTATGAGAGGATCAGATGCATGGTGAGGAAGAGCTGCAAGGTAGAAATGGAGAAGATGAAGCGGAGTAATAACGGAGAGGTGAGAATGAAACTTTTGTTTAGAAACAAAACGAGGGCGTTTAAGAATGAAACGGCCGTTGTGCAAGCTTTTGAGGAGGCGTGTAAGAATGTGGGAAATTGTAGGGTTACATCCGCGAAATCTGAAACTTTGTCGTTCTGTGACCAGGTTTGTGTTTCTTTTGTTATTTTGATTTTTTTTTCAGGTATTATTTCGGGACGATGTTACACGTCACGGGTTTCTCATCGTGAAGAACGACCTTCTTTTTTCGCGAAAAACAGTATATAGACCCAATAAACAATATATAAAATAAAAAAAATAATATATATGATTATTTTTTTTAAACAATACATAAAGACAATAAACATATATACGTAAAACAATAACAATAAAAAAAGTATATAGAAAAAATAGTATATTGAAAAGCGGAAAAAAATAGTATTTATAAAATTCCGTCGCGTTTTGTGCGTGCTCTAGCCTGTCATTCTTTCAGATTCCCCATTATTTCCTATTTAGATTTATTATTTTTGGCTATATTATTTTCACTTCAATTTATTATTTTTGGGGCATATTGTTGTTTATTTTGATTTATTATTTATTAGATATATTATTTTCTATTTCGATTTAATATTATCTCAATTAACATAAATTTCTATCTGTCTTTAAAAAAAACATATTTTTTGAGGTAGACAAAAAACATATTTTATATCTTCGAACAAATTTATGTTAAATGAGACGGACATAAAAATTTATCTTCGAAAAAGTTTAACATATAAATTTTTTTTTCCAGGTGAGACTATTAAGCGATACAGACATACTAGCGACACCTCATGGCGCACAAATGACAAACTTGATATTCATGGACAGGAATAGCAGCCTGATGGAATTCTACCCATTTGGGTGGAAAGAAATGGCCGGTGCAGGACAGTATGTATTTCACTGGCTGGCTAATTGGGTCGGAGTGAGACATCGAGGCGAATGGCGAGATCCTGCTCCAGATTGTAATGTTGATGTCGATACAAGATCACAGTGTTTGAATACTTTTAAGGATAGATGGATTGGACATAATGCGACGGAAATTACAAAATGGGCTAGTGAAGTCTTGCGAGAGTTCAAGGAACACAAGAAGAATTTTGGATCTGTATCGACGCAGAATTTGGATTCGTGTTGGTGCGGATAGTGGCGCATGAGATTTGGAGAAATACGCATAAAGTTGAATTTTGATGAAATGATAGAATTTGTAGAGAAGGAAACCGTAGTTTTTTTTTTTTTTTTGTATTGGATGAGATAGAATATTTGTATGTTTAAATTTATTGGCAGTAAATAATGAAGATGCAATTTTGAGCATTTTCCATTAAAGAAAAAGGCCTCTGCTTTATTTTCTTTGTTCTCAGAAAATATAAATATTTAATTTAAAAATAAAAATAAAAAAAATAGAAATATAGTCACACAAATTCCTCATTTGAAACTATATTTCTGTGCAAAAAAATGTATCTATCCCAAAAGGTAGACGGTAGACCAAATGAGAAATTTTGAAGTGAAGAATGAGATTGAAGGGTGCCATCTCAAAAAAAAAAAAAGATTGAAGAGTGAGATAAAACAGACTGAGAAACCAATTGCAGCTATGGAAAGAGGCATTTCATTTCCTCCAACAGTCAATGAAAGCGGCAAAAAAAAAATGAAGTTCACCATTAATATTATTCAATGGACTTGGTTTACAGAATAAACTGTGAATCATATTTACTGAAAGTTGGGCCAAATACTATTCTAGTATTTAAACTGTTCTGATAATAGAATACTCTATACGGTGTGCCCCAGGTGTGCTCAGTTAATTATAAGATTTCAAATCTCCGTACAACCGAGATTTGAAATCAGAGATTTATATAAATCCATAACTTGAGATATTTACAAACCAAGATCTCAAATCCAGATTATGTATTCCATCATTCTGCTCAGTCTGCTATCCTCTCTCCGCTAAGAACACTCAGAGTCACACTACAGATAACACACACACACATTGTACGTTCATGCCTCTGTTTTCCTCTTCCTTCTCTTCTCCTTCACTTCCCATCCCAAGAACACACCAACACGATATCCGTGCCCAATTCTCCGCTGACCCACCTCCGCGTGTTAAAATCCCAACGGCTCCATGGATGACGAGCTCTCCAGACCTTCTTCTTCTCTCCGACCTTCCCTCAACAGACCTCTCCACGGACCAATTATCCAACGAGAGAACAGAAAGAACGCGCTCTCTCACCGCAAGAATTCCCGGTGGACGTACGAGAAAGTCGATTCTAGAGGTGATAAAGTCCGTTAAATCGTTGCAGAAATTAGACCCGATTGAGGAATTTGAAGAGAAGGATGAGGCAATTGAGGAATGGAGTGAGGAGAGGGAGAAACCAAAAATGCCGTGGGTTGGAGGCAGGAATGAGAGAGACAATGAGATTATGGTTTTCAGGAGAGAGAAGAAGAAGAGAGAGGTGACGGAAGCTGAGAAAAGAATTGCGCCTGATGAATTGCAGCGATTGAGAAAGGAAGCGGGTAGAATAACCAGGTCCGTAAATACAAGAGTTAACTCCATTTCTTTTCTTAATTTTAGAATTAATAAGACTAAAGAATACATGAATAAACAATCAAAAGGTGGGTAAAGGCGAAGAAAGCTGGAATTACAACTGAAGTAGTTGAAGAAATAAAACAAACTTGGAAATCTAATCGTCTTGCCATGGTTCAAATCGTCGACCCTTTAAGGAAAAACATGGACCGAGCTCGTGAAATCATTGAGGTCTCCTTTATTACCACCATTTTATTTTATTTATTTATTTACATATTATTTCTAATAACTATTTCAACCATTTTAACCTACTATATTTCAATTTTCTCAATCAGTTTAATCTTAAATTCATCTCTATGCAGACTAAAACAGGAGGCTTGGTAATCCTAACCAAAAAAGACAAGTTCGTTATCTACCGCCAAAACAATTACCAAAAGCCCCCTCTAAATTCACATAATTCAGAAAAACAAGAAATTGTTGTAAAAGGGACTTTATATGAGAGAGAAACAGACAGACTGTTAAACAGCCTGGGCCCGCGATTCATAGACTGGTGGTGGCGGGGCCCGCTGCCAGTGGACGCAGATTTATTGCCGGAAATTGTTGAGGGTTTCAGGACGCCTTCTAGAAGGTGCCCGCCTGGCGCCAGGCTGGCGCTGTCTGACGCAGAGCTGACGTGGCTGCGGCTGATTGCTCGGTCTCTGCCCACTCATTTTGCTCTAGGTAGGATTGATTAGGAGGAGTGGGATTATTATCCTTTGTTGGTTTGTTGTGTGGTAGTAAGGGAAATTTGTGAAAAAGTCCCTGCATTGTGCCTAAATTGCAAAAAAATAGCACCTCCCATTAGTTTGTATATAATCCTGTTAAATGGGCATAATGCAGGGGCTTTTTTGATAAAAATAAAGGATAAAAGGGAAAAAGATCTACTGAGTGCAAACTAGTTACAATAAAATAGGGAGTAATTTTTTCTCTAACTTGTAATTGTTTTTATGAAAAGGGAGAAATAAGAAGCTTCAAGGCTTGGCAGAGGCGATAATAAAACTATGGGAGAAAAGTCTTGTTGCCAAAATTGCAATAAAAGTCGGTCTTTTAAATACTAGTCATGTTGAAATGGCTTCAGAACTAAAGGTACACTTAATATATTTATTATTATTATTATTATTGAAGTAGCTCATTTTTGGTGCCTCAACTTTTTGTTGGTCCAATTTTGATCCCTTTTTGGTGTGTATAATAAAATATTTGGTTTTATTTTTGCAGCAACTAACAGGAGGTGTGGTCATATTAAGAAACAAGGATTTTATAATATTATATAGAGGCAAGGATTTTATCACAGAAAATATTGCTAATTCTATAACCGAAAGAGAATCACAGATTCATGAGATACAAAATAAAGAGGAAGAAGCGCGAATTAAAGCAGCTGATTATTTTCGACTTTTGAATAAAAAAAATAATAATAATAATTACACGGGTTCTAGCGGGTCCTTTAGGGAGTACCAAGATTTAAAATCGAATTTTTTTGAGGGTGAAAATGGAAATTTTGAGGATGTAATGAGATTAGAGGCTGAAAAGGAGAATTTGATGAAGGAAATTAAGGATCAAGAAAAGAAGCTTTTTATTGTACGGTTTTGTTTTGACCCTTTTTCTGAAATTTTTTTGATATTTTTTATTTTTCGTGTTTTATTATTTGTTGATTTATTATGTGTAACAGCTTATGAAAAAGATAGAGAGTTCAGAGAGGGAGATGAAAAATTTGAAAATTTTATCAGGGGCTTATGTGCAAGATTGCGACAAAGAGCTTCTGACCGAAGAAGAAAGAAGAACTCTGAGATCAATCGGTCTCAAAATGGACCAGCATTTATTGCTCGGTACTCAAATCATACCAAATTTTATTTAATCTCATTACTTTCCTTATTTTATTTAACATTCTTTTTAATCTTATTTAATATTTAATTTTAAAGGTAGGAGAGGTGTTTATGACGGAGTAATTTCAACTATACACCAGCACTGGAAGCACAGAGAGGTCGTAAAAGTAATTACGAAACAAACCGGGGTCATAAGCATAAATTACACAGCAAAGCTTCTCGAACTAATGACAGGCGGGGCCCTTGTGTCAGTGGATAAAGTCAGGAGCCACCATGAGATAGTTATTTACAGAGGGAAGAATTATAGGCCTCCAATTAAGTTATTGCCTGATAATTTGTTGACTAAAAGGGAGGCTTTGAAAAGGTCGATTGAGATCCAGAGACGAGGGGTAAGTTTGTAATTTTGTGATTTTAATGGGGGGCTTGTGTAAAATTGGTTTGGGTGTAGTGTATGATTTTTGTTTTTGTTTTTTGTTGGTTGCAGTCATTGAAGTTTTTTGCTTGGAAGAGAGAAGAATCGCTCAGGGAGCTGAAAAATAGAATGGTATGTGGTTTTATTTATTCCTTTGATAATATTTGGATTTAAGATAATTATTATTAGTTTTTTTTTCTTAGTTGGAAGGGCGTTTGAAAAGTATGATAAAATTTAAGCATGCTTGTTTTTGTAGAGTGATTTGGAAGAAGAAATTGCAAAAATAACCGCACAGAAAGGCGAATTGCCGAGTTAAGATTCATGGCGCGATAGACCTTTTGTATAGAGGAGCAAAGAGCTTTTTAGGGTTTGTACAATTGAAGATATTTTCCTACTTGGGATTTAAAATTGTATTTATAATTTCATGATGTATAAAACTGTACAAAAATTAGCTCAATAACACAGTTGGAGCTAGAATAACAGTTTTTCGGGACCTGATACTGCATGACGGGGGTTTTCCGTCGTGCAGCACGACCTTTTTTCTTTTTCGCGAAAAAACAATATATAGAGACAATAAACAATATATAAGATTAATTTCTTGTAAACAATATATGCGTAAACAATTGAAAAAAGTATATATGGAAAAAATAATATATTAAAAAATGTAAAAACATTATATGCAAATTTTAAACAGTAGAAAAATGCATAAAAACAATGAGTAAAGAAAAATTGAGTAAAGAAGGAAAATTAGGGCTTAGGTTCGTTCTATCGCTGAAGAAGAAAAATTGAGAGAAGAATTGACAAGGTCTCATTCTATCGCCGAAACCCTAAATTCGTTCTCAAATCCCTAAATTCGAGCTAAATTAAATAACGGCCCAAGTCGGGTTGTTACAGATCACTTGCGAACTGAGCCAGTCTGGTATTTCCTTCTTTGACCCCAAGATGGGCCTCCTTTTTCATTCAAATGGATCCCATGTTTGACCTTAGCTGATTCCGCCATTTCTCTCCTCGATTCTCTTCCACCTAGTAATTAATTGCTCTGATGATCCTAGCTTCTTTGTCCTCTAATGGCATTCACGATTCACACTCTCCTGTTGAGTGCGATTTGCAATAAATTAGTTCGAAATTCTGAATCTGATCATATTCTTCATACAATTATATAACAAATTATTTATTTTTTCCATTTTTATTTTTGTAGAACAAAGAAAAACACCACAGCAGACAACGGTTTCTGAATTTCTCAAGGGGAAATACTAGACGTATTTCCTGAATATAGCAAGGATTCAGAGTATTTTTTTATTTTTGTATCTAGCTTTTGTATTTTCTTGCATCTTTTAGTTATCTTTTTAATTGGGTTTATTTTTTGTTATTTTTTTTCATTTTTTGTTGAATTTCAGGTAGAGTTGAATCCATCACTTGTAGATGCATGGTTATGCTTAGGCAATTGCTTTTGGAAAAAATTAAAGGCGATCTCGTTTAGGCAAAAAGTTGCTTTAATTTTGCACAAAGCAAGGCATTATTTCACATTAATTAACATTAACTAACCAAAGAGAAATAAAAACATGAAAAAAAAATATGAAAATAAGGTGCTGAATGAAAAAAAAATTCTCAGATTTTTAGCACTTATATTATTTAATACGTATTTTGCAGGGTCCGAACAAGAACACTCTTGTTCAGCTCTCAATGCTTGTAAGAAGAATGTCTCGAGGTAAAATATCTAATTATTTTATTCATTATTATAATTTGGTAAAAAGAGAAATTTTACTAAATAAAATATTATTGAATTGAATAAATTTATTATTATATTGTTTGCTTCTAGATTTTATAAGCGGAATTTATAATGTAGCTTCTTGATTTTCATATAATATTTTATTATTTTAGTAATAATAATTTATATTTAATTCATACACAGGCAGAGAAGATCAAGCAGCTTCAGTTGAAGAAAGCATTAAATACGCAAAAGAAGCCTTAAATTTGGATATTGAAGACGGAAACTCTTGGTGTAATATTTCATTTCATTTATTTTTATTTTTTCTCCCCTTCAATAATATGATTCATGTACATTAAATAGACACACTACTATTATATTTTTCTTAGATACTCTTGGAAATGCATATCTCACCAATTTTTTTGTGAGAGAAGCGTTGGATTTTTCCGAGCTTCAACGTTCTTTCAAAGCGTACCAAAAGGACATAAGAACAATTGTTTAATTTAATTTAATTTATTTTTATTTCTAAACAAAGTTTTTTTTTTATTAGGAGAAGGATGAAGCAATGAAATCAAATCCAGATCTAAGTTTCCACTTATGCTACAATAATTACAAGAACACCCTAATTAATCAATTTTTTTTATTATCTTGATTTTATTTATTTATTTCATTCAGACGGATAAATATTTGGAAAATTATGAAAGTGCCATTCATAGATTTGAATACTTCCCTATTACATGGAAGGGCGGATTGGAAAAATGAAGGAATTGAGAGTTATTAGCCTACTAGCTATTATATGCATTGTTGCTCACATATGATACCACGTATGCTCCACATATACACATTGTTGCTCACATATGATACTACATATGCTCCGCATATGCTCCCCGTAGTCCCTCTAGCTTCGTCCATGATTATTATTAACGTTGCAAAAAAAGGCAAAATTTAAACAATAGCTATACAAGAAATACTTAGGTTTTCTTTGATTTTTTTCTTGCGTCTCAATCTCAATCTATACGCGATGAAATTATCCTCAAGTAGGGCCCACTCAATGCTTGAGGATTGATCCCACTTTCGTTGAAAAGTTGTCGTCCATTATAATTAAAATTTGCAAGAAAGTTAGATACTTGATTTAGCTCGCAATATACATGTATTACCTCGTAATCATCCTCTTCGGTTATTAAACCTTTTATTTTGACATGGTGGGATACCACCAATACTTTTCGATACTCGATTTTATTTTATTAAAACCTTTGTCCACAGTCGTATTATCGCTACAAAATAAAATGCTCTTATATCCTTCGTTCTTATATCCTTGTATAATTTTTCTAAAAACTTCTACTTCAACAACATTATTATCAGCAGAAGTGAGCCCGTCCAATTCTAAAGAAAATTTCTACTTCGTTCTTACATGTATTACCTTGTAATCATTCTCTTCAGTTATTAAACCTTTTATTTATGACATGGTGGGATACCACCAATCCTTTTTTTTACTCAGTTTATTTATTAAAACCTTCGTTCACGTAATTACTATCACTACAAAATAGAATGCTCTTACATGCTCAGTTTTTACAATGTTGTATAAGTCTACTAAAACATCCATTTCAGCAATATTATTATCATTAAAAACGAGCCCATCAAATTCTAAAGAAATGTGAAGATATTAGATAGCTCTTTGTCTCTTAAACATGCTCCCAAGCCTATCCTTTCTTCCTCCCAAGAGGCGTTTGCATATTTGTTATTCCTCATATGTGATACATATATCATATTCCACATATGTGATTCATATATCATATTCCACATATGTGATTATATATGCAAAATTCAATTTTGTGAAATTATGATGCTTAACATTTATAAATTTTAAAATTGCATTTTCTATTTTATATCAAAATAAATAATAAAGTAAAAATATTTGTAGCGTAGTGCGAATATTATCCTAATTTGTTATAAATAGCGGGATGTGGGAAATGAATGAAATGAATATTACCCTAGTTCTTGTAAATGGAAGGCAGCCTTCCATACAACATGTCTCTTGCGCTTCTGCAGTTACACAAAACAAAGCGTGAAGTTCTATTGTGTTTGTTTGTTTGTAGTGTGAAGATTTTGACCAAAATGTAATGATTAGAACTTTATAGCTCCACGGGTAGTTTATTTTTATTTTTTTGGGTAACTGAAGAGCAATTGCGTAGTATTATTTGGGATTGTAGTGGTTTATTCTTTCTAATATATAAAGCTTATAACTTGGGGCTTTATTGACATGTGTCCATTTGTTTGATTTTTTGTAACCATTATATGAAGATCAATATGATGCGAGTCATATTCAACCAATGAGAAAAATCCAACAATTAGCATATCAAAGAAATTTTAAAGAGCTCCACCTTAACCCACTAACCAACCAATTTATGTTACAAAGAATTTTTTATACCATCAATTATGATATTTTTATTTTTGTGGTTAATACTAGATGCTAGATGATTAATGTTTTAATATATTAGTTAAATATTATGATCAATATTATATTGTTTTATTTTGTTATACTTTTTTGTTGTGTAATAGAAAATAATATATCAATAAGCACTTCTCTTGCGATCTTGAGAACGTTTTTTTGTCTAGAAAGAATGTGAACCATACGTCAATCAATTTATGTTAGAAAGAATTTTTTATATCTATTGACCATCATATCACTAATTATGATATTTTTTATTTTTGTGGTTAATACTAGATTATTAATGTTATAATATATTAGTTAAATATTATGATCAATATTATAATATTTTATGTTTATTATACTTTTTGGTTACGTAATATAAAATAATATATCAATATATAGAATAATGTTCTCACAAAATTAGACAAATGTTAACCATTTATGAAAAATAATTTACTAATACAAAATATATAAAATTATAGTTAATTTAATTATTATGATTAAAATAAAAAAATTATCTACTCAAATATTATATTAATCTAAGGTTATGAAGTAATTATAATTAATTTTATTATTATCCAATTAAATTTGAATTAAGAAAATATTTTGCATTCCAACAATAAAACAATTATAATTATTTTATGTCTTCTAAATAATTTATATAACCATTTCTTAGTTATACATAAATCATAATGATAATAATAATGTACACTGAGTGAACTAAAATAACCGCATTCATTCAATAAAATTTTACTATTTTAGTAAACAATTCTTTTACTCTTATTTATTGTGTTGTGATTCCTAATTTTTTTTGTTCAAGCAAATGCAACATTAGTTTAATCCAACACCGAGTTTGTTATGAACTAAATTAAGTGGCGCTTGCAAAATCGAATTAAAATGAAATGATTTTATCTATGTTTGGAATATATAATTATGACACTTAACACCATTGACTCAACTAATAATAAGTAAAATTAGTAAAAGAGAGATGTATCACAAAATAGAGGAATCGAGGAAAAAGTTAAAAAGCAGTTAATTCCCATATTTTATTTCAGCATTAAAAAAATAAAAAATGGTGGAAATTATTTCATCAGTTGATTGAATTTTTTAGAATTATCATGTTATAAGAATTAAATAATGATTTATATTTAGCCAATTGATGTTAAATATTAAAAGGCAATGCAACTCTCTATAAAATCCCGAACTAGAAGTCATAGCACTATAAAATTTAAATTATTATGCTAAAATCTAAATAATAATAGAATTTCATAATTATGATTCATGTAAAAGTATAATTATTAGTGTATTATTCAAAAAATTGGTAAATAAAAAGAATACCAAACGAAACGAGGTCCTTTCTTGTTACTTACAAGTGTTCTATTCTCTAGAGAAACCACTACTTTAATAAAAGTACTTATACCTTCACAAAACAACATTATATTAAGAAAATCACACCAATAATTTTCGATCCTATGCCCTCTTAGAAAGAGGGGGCTATGCCATACCAATTGCGCTAAAGATTGAGGGGTCTACGTATTAGGGGCTGGGTATGCCCACGGGCCACTAATCGAAAAAAAAAAAAATCACACCAATAATAAAAAATGAAAAATAAAAAAATAAAATCTAATTTACATATACGAATTTTTGGTACACGTGCAAACATGGCGCAACAAAAATAGTCAGTAAGGTGCTGTTTGGAGTAGAAAATTGTAGGTGGAAATTGAACTTTGAAATCCAGCAAAAATGCAAAATGTTAATTCTTTATTTGGCACCACTTTACTACTAGAATTAGGTAACTATGGTATCTCTCCGTCTATACAAACTCACCAAAAAATGATACTCAAAAAAAGTCAGAACGCCAAACTCCGGCAAAATTTTGAAGCGCCAAATCACCATCTCATCGCCTCTCCATCTCGCTAAATCTTCTCTCTGTTTTTTTTGAAATAAAATCTTCTCTCTCTCTCTCTCTCTCTCTCTCTCTCTCTCACATATCCCGGAGCAGCTTCCCTCTCACTCCATCAAATTGGACTCTCTACTCATGGCGCAGCTTCCCTCTCCATCAAATTGGAGTCTCCACTCCATCAAAAATAAGAATTTCTTGCAATTTAGGTACAATAAAAGTGATTTTCATCAATTCTAGTTATCTGCAAATTGATACATGCAGGTACTGATATGAATTGGATTTAGGTTTCAGTACCGATATGAAGCTAGAAGTTGCTACTTGTTTGCAAAATTTGTACTGTATTTAGTTTCTTGCAAATTGTTATGTTAATTCATAATTGTATCATTTATTTTCTTCTAAATAATTAGGTAATTAATATAATAAGTGATATTTGCTTCTAATTTATACTAAGCAGTTAAGGCACAATTTATACTAAGCAGTTAAGGCACAATTTATACTAAGCAGTTAAAGCGGCTGATTATTTTCGACTTTTGAATAAAAATAATAAGAATAATTACAAGGGTTCTAGCGGGTCCTTTAGGGAGTACCAAGATTTAGAATCAAATTTTTTCAAGGGTGAAAATGGAAAATTTGAGGATGTAATGAGATTGGAGGCCGAAAAGGAGAAGTTGATGAAGGAAATTAAGGACCAAGAAAAGAAGATCTTTATTGTACGGTTTTGACTTTATACTTTTTTTTGTTATTTTTTTATATTTTGGTGTTTGATTGTTTGGTGATTTATTTTGAATAATAGCTTACGAAAAAGATACAGAGATCAGAGAGCGAGATGAAAAATTTGAAAATTTTATCAGGGGCTTATATGCAAGATTGCTACAAAGAGCTTCTAACCGAAGAAGAAAGAAAAACTCTCAGATAAATCGGTCTCAAAATGGACCAGCATTTAATGCTTGGTACTCAAATCAAACCAACTTTTTTTAATCTCAATAATTTCATTATTTCACATTTTATTATTTTTATTTAATATATTTAATTTTAAAGGTGGAAGAGGTGTTTTTGACGGAGTAATTTCAACTATACACCAACACTGGAAGCACAGAGAGGTCGTGAAAGTAATTATGAAACAAACCGGGGTCATAAGCGTAAATTACACAGCAAAGCTTCTAGAACTAATGACAGTCGGGGCCCTCGTGACAGTGGATAAAATCAGGAGCCATCATGAGATTACAGAGGGAAGAATTATAGGCCTCAAATTAAATTGTTGCCTGATAATTTGCTGACTAGAAGAGAGGCTTTGAAAAGGTTGATTGAGATCCAGAGACGAGGGGTGAGTTTTTATTTTTGAGATTTTTAAAGCGGGGGTTGCGTAAAATACTTTCGGTGTGGTGTGTGATTTTTGTTTTGTTTCTTGTTGGCTGCATTTGCTAGAAAGAGGGAAGAATCGCTCAGGGAGTTGAAAAATAGAATGGTAAATGATCTTATTTATTCCCTTTGATAATATTTGAATTTAAGATAATTATTATTAGTTTCTTTTTCTTAGATGGAAGGGTTTTTGAAAAGTATGATAATTTAAGCTTGCGTGTTTTTTGCAGAGTGATTGGGAAGAAGAAATTGCGGAAATAACCTCGGAAAAAGCCGAATTGCCAAGTTAAGATTTATGGCGCGATAGACCTTTTGTATAGAGGAGCAATGAGCTTTTTGGGGTTTGTACATTGAAGATACTTTTCTACTTGGGATTTAAATATATTATTTATAATTCCTGATGTATAAAACTGTACAATAATTAACTCAATAACACATTTGAAGCAAACTAGAGAATAATAGTTTTTATATTTTTTATTCATTTTAGAAAGTTCTTTGTAGTAAATAACTCGAATGTAAATGGTACCTGCCAGTAACAGTTGATTAATTTTTATATCGAAATGAAAATAGTTGATTAATTTTTATTTTGCAATAATATCTGAGAAAGTGAATACAACTTGTTGTAAGTTCATAAGCTCATTAATGAATTCGGCCCCTAAATGTCCTCTTTAATTCTGGCCCATTAAATGAATAGTATCTATTTTATTACGGATACTAAATATACAAGAACCCGCTAAATATTAATCCAACTTAAATCCGGCCCATAAATATTATTCTCTTCTTCTTTTCTTTTTGGCGGGTACAGTTAATTCGACCCGAAACCCGACATCTTCTTTCACTCTTCAGATCTCAGCGACCATCTCCTTCTTAGTTCTTCTCCTTCTACTTCTTCAGCAAACAGAATCAGAGCAAGTCTCGAGCTCGGATCGGGATCAGATAATCAGATATGGCGCTAATGGCGGCGCTGGAGGCGGATCTCCGCGCTCTTTCAGCCGAGTCCCGCCGCCGCTATCCCGCTGTCAAGGACGCTGCTGAGCACGCCATCATCAAGGTCCGTTTTGCACTCATTTCCCCCCTCTAAGATCTCAAATTCTCGTTTATATACGTTTTAAAGTTAAAAAAGTGCTTGAATGTTATTTTTCGATCATATATTTAGCTCAATTCATTGCTTGTTTATTGAGTGATTAATGAATACTGGTGATACTTTTCAACTGAATAATAAATATTGTTATATTTTCAGCTGCGTTCTCTATCTAGCCCGAAGGAAATTGCGCAGAATGATGATATATTGCGAATTTTCCTGATGGCATGTGACGTAAAATCAGTGAAACTAAGTGTGATTGGTCTCTCTTGTTTGCAAAAGCTCGTATCACATGATGCTGTAAATCAGTCAGCTCTGAAAGATATATTATCTACTCTGAAAGATGTAAGCATATTTTTTCTGTTAAAATTAAATATTGTATTCAATAGATTTTTTTATACTTTCTGTGATATTTTATTACTTGTGATTTGATTCAGCATGCAGAGATGAACGATGAGAGTGCTCAACTCAAAACCTTACAAACTATTCTAATCATATTTCAATCGCATTTACACCCTCAAAGTGAGGTAGAAAAAAAATCAGAATATTTATTAAATGAGTCAATATTCATCTCCTGTTTGAAGTTTGAACTCATTAACATCGCATTCTTATTTTTTTAATTAATTCCAGAATAACATGGCTCAAGCTCTTGGAATATGTCTAAAACTACTCGAAAGCAACCGTTCTTCTGACAGCGTTCGCAAGTAAATTGACAAAATCCACTTCAAAACAAATTTCATTTCAAATATTCTAAATTTAGTTTACTTCTTAATTTTAAATTATTGATTTTCATAGTACTGCTGCAGCGACATTCAGACAGGCAGTTGCACTTGTATTCGATACAGTTGCGAATTCTGAAAATCTTCCTTGTGGAAAAGCTGCTTCCACAAGCCTTCTTTCACGTGCAAGTTCTGTGACCGACAGTGTATCTCGTAGTTTTCGCCTTTCAGTGTAATTTTCTTCCTTCCATTTAAATAATCAATTTTTTAGTATATATATGTATATGTGTGTGTGTGTCTGTGTGTGTGTATATATATATATATATATATATATATTAAGAGGCTGTTATTCTCTTATGAATATGTGATGGATTTAATTTTGGCAGGTCAATAGAGAGTAAAGTAGCATTGAGGGAAGAGCTGAGTAAAGAAGGAAAATTAGGGCTTAGGTTGCTGGAAGACCTGACAGCTCTTGCTGCAGGTGGATCTGTATGTGCAAATATTTTTATTAAAAAAAATTAACTTGGCAGAGTAATTTTAATTCAATTTGATTATTTTCATTAAATTGATGGACTTGTTTGTTTATTTGGTATTCAGGCTGTCTGGTTACGGTCTACTTCAATTCAGAGGATTTTTGCTCTTGATATACTTGAGTGAGCAAATTTATAATTTCTTATTCTTTTTTATTTCTGAGTATTTATTTTTGAGATATGGTTATTTAGGCGTAATAAATTCTTAATTTGTTGATTTTTGTAGGTTTGTGTTGTCTAATTATGTTGCAATCTTTCGGACCTTGTTGCCCTATCAGCAGGTTCTTATTCAGTAAATTTTTGCATTACTAACTTAGTTTTATTTCTAATTTTTTATATTGAAAGTGGTATAATAATGATATGTAATTATATCAGGTTCTAAAGCACCAAATTTGTTCTCTCCTCATGACCTCACTAAGGACAAATATAGAGGTAGTATATTAATTTTCTTCATTCCACTTTTGTACATAAATTGAAAATTATTCATGTAATATTATTCTGTTTTCACTCGTGCCCTGATTTGGATACTGAATAATTCAGAAACCCGTTTATGGTTAAAACTGTAGAGTTAACTACAATATTACCCACAAATTAAAAATATGCAAAAAAATAAGTAGCTAAATCTAAAGAGATCAAATTTAAACAGCATTTTTTTTAATTTTTATCTTAATTTTTATATTTTATTTTATTGGATTATAGCTTGAAGGAGAAGCAGGTGAACCGACTTTCCGTAGATTGGTTCTTCGATCAGTTGCTCATATAATTAGGCTTTACAGCTCATCTCTTGTAACTGAAAGCGAGGTTTATTTAATATCTAATTTCTTTTCCATTTGTTTTCATACATAAAGTCTGATTTTTACAATCTTATTAATTTATAACTGAATATACTTTCTCTTATTGTATTGGCAGGTTTTTCTTAACATGCTAGTGAAAGTAACTCGGCTCGATTTGCCACTGTGGCACCAAATTCTTGTGCTAGAAATTTTGAGAGTGAGTTAAATGCAAGCTAAACTGTATATTTTATTGTATTAATTTAATCCGTTCTTTGTGAAAAATTTAGGGATTTTGTGTGGAAGCTTGCACACTGCGTCTACTTTTCCAGACATTTGACATGTAAGTTGTAGTACTAACTTTGCTATTTTATTGATGTGATAAGTTTCTTACTATTTTGTTAGATATTATTTTTAATTACTTTATTTTTTTTGCAGGAATCCGAAGAATACGAATGTTGTGGAAAATATGGTCAGAGCACTGGCTCTAGTTGTTTCAACTATACAGATGGTATTTATTTTTCATTTTCAACTATACAAATTACAAATGGCATTTTTTGGTTATTTTATTAAATTTTTTATATTAATTTTTAAGGGAATAATGTATCTTCATATTGTAGGTTTCAGATTCAAGTGAAGAGAGTCTGGCAGCTGTTGCTGGAATGTTCAGCAGTAAAGCCAAAGGTTCTTAATAATAAAAAAATCATAAATAAATACAACTAAAAAACAATGAAAGAAAATAAATGTTTTTTATATTCATGAATTTAGTGGATTTATCAAACAAATGCTGTATTGTTATCAAAAAATAATTATAAATAAAGTTAAGGGTTCTTAACATTGTTCATCTCACAACAATCACAAATACAAAGCAAATACAAAAAATAAAAATAAATATTTTCTTAATTCAGGAATTGAGTGGATAATGGACAATGATGCATCAAACAATGCTGTATTAGTTGCAAGTGAAGCTCATGCAATTACTTTAGCAATTGAAGGCCTTTTAGGTGTAGTTTTCACTGTTGCTACTCTCACGGATGAAGCTGTTGATTCTGGTGAGGTCAGTAAAAGAATAAAAAATAAATAAATAAATGAAATTCTTTTTTCGGAATTAGTTGAGGATTTATTTAGGGTTTATGTGTTGAATTTGTTGTGTACAGCTTAAATCTCCTAGAGGAGAAAATGATCGGATTGAGTGCACTGAACAAACGGCTCTTATGTGCATTTCTATGGTCAACTCTACATGGTTGACCATCTTAGATGCTCTTTCTCTTATTCTAACAAGGTATTCAACATTGTGTTATACTTTTTATTTTTAATATTAGAAAATTTCACTATTAAGGCGTGGTACTTTTTTTACAGATCACAAGGGGAAGCAATTATTTTGGAAATACTGAAAGGGTATCAAGCATTCACTCAGGTTATATACCATAATAGAAATTAAGTTACTTTGTATGTTAAATTGTGCATTACTTGTTTAAATACAAAGTATATGAAAATTAATTATCTGTTTTTTTAAGGCATGTGGAGTTTTGGGAGCTGTAGAGCCATTAAATACCTTTTTAGCATCACTGTGCAAATTCACAATCAATATTCCAACTGAAACTGAGAAGAGAAGGTAAAAAGTGCATAATTTATCAATTTAACTTAACTTGAATTTGATTTATTTGGATTCATTTTTTATATGAGAATTGTGATTTTTCACCCTTTTTTCAGTGTTATAATGTCACCAGGATCAAAGAAGACTGAACCGCTGCCAGATCAGCGAGACAGCATTGTTCTTACCCCAAAAAATGTCCAGGTGCTGCTTTTTTTTCTTTTTTAATGCTCATAATTTATGTAATTATCTGTATTTGTAAATATTTAACATTACTGCTTAATATATATTAATTGCTTTTTGTTTTTCTTATGCAGGCGTTAAGAACGCTCTTCAATGTGGCGCATCGCTTGCATAATTTCCTTGGTCCTTCTTGGAGCTTGGTATGCTAAATTTATTTCTTAAATACATTTTTTTTTGTTTTATAATCCCAACAAATTTTGTTTTCCTTTTTATTTCTTTGTTTTACAAGCCAAAAAAAAAAAAACTTTTATTATGTAATGATGGTAGGTTTTGGAGACACTAGCAGCACTGGATCGAGCTATTCATTCTCCATACGCTTCTACACAGGTTTATTAAAGCCTTTGTAAATTCTTTCTTGCATTTAATTCCTTATAGAATTTTATGTATTTATATATTCAAGCCTGTCATTCCTGCTAAATGCACATGTACATATACTCTATAAGATAATAAAGGCCAAAATACTTAAAATTTACTTTATTATTATTTATAGGAGGTTTCTACATCTGTTCCACGTGTTTCAAGAGAATCATCTGGCCAGTACAGCGACTTTCACATTCTTTCCTCTTTAAATTCTCAGGTTAGCAAATACCCTTGTAAAAACATAAAATTACGGATCTAACCCTGTTAAAAACCGAAATCTCATTTTTGTTTCTTTTCTTCTTTGGAGAAAGCTTTTTGAGAGTTCAGCATTGATGAATGTATCGGCGGTAAACTCTCTTCTTTCCGCTTTGCGCCAGCTGTCAAGCCAGTTTATATCAGGCCAAAATGTTGCAAGTGTTGCTTTTTCAGTACAACGCATGACCACTATTCTTGTCAATAATCTGCACAGTTAAGTTTCTTCTTTTTAATTCTTTTAATTAAACATATATTATAGTAGTGATCTAAACTAAACTAAACCCTGTTTGTCAGGAGCTGAGCCGATTTGGGATCAAATTGCTTCTCATCTTATTGAGGTGGTTTGTTGAAATTAACTATGATTATGAGTCGTATGTTTAGATATATTACATATGATTTGACAAATTTTATGAATTTAATTGCAGCTTTGTGATTGCCCAAACCCTAAATTGAGAAGCATGTCTCTTGAAGCATTAGACCAATCGATTTGTGCAGTCTTAAGCTCTGAAAATCTTCAAGTAAGCACTTATCTTTTATTAACTTAAATTAATTGTATTTAAGTTTCCTTAATATGTTTTATATCATTGTTTTTCTGGATTAATGTGGTATTTTTCTCTCTCTAGGTGAATAAAGGAAATGAAAAGGCTGACCAGCCATTTGAGTGTGCAGTATTATCTCCATTATTAGGTCTCTATTCATCAAATAAGAATCTTGATGTTCATATTGGAGTCCTAAAAATCCTTTTGCATGTGTTAGAGGTACTATTTCTCTATTCTTACTCTCAAATCAAGCTGACTAATAATTTAATTAATTTCAATTTTGCTTCAGAGATGTGGGGAAAAGCTGTACTACAGCTGGCCCAATGTCCTTCAAATGCTAAGGTAATTTATTCTTGTTTAATTTAATCATCTTTAATTAGTTTGGTTTAGTTTATTATTGAGAGATATTTATATGAAGCTTTTATTTCTATTTCTAGGTCTGTTACTGACACGTCAGACAAGGAACTTATCTCACTAGGGTTTCAGGTGAATATCTAACTTTCTTCTATTTATTTATTTATTTTAGCATTTAGCATTTTTCTTTATTAAATATACCATTTTTCTGATTCATCCTGTTTGTGTATCGGTTCCTTGTATTATATTGAGATTCAATTATAAACATTTTCAGTAATTTCTTATTTTTCCAATTTTTGTGTGGTAGTTTCATTTCAATTTTTTTTGTTTTACAGAGCATACGTGTGATCATGAATGAAGAACTTTCAACAATACCTGTACAGTTTATTGATCAGTAAGCATACTAACATTTTATATTTTTTCATTCAAATATTCAATCCAATTGCCAAATTTCAATACTGCTCTTTTACATAAACCAATTATTTTCTGGTATCTAAGAGATTTTTATTTCAACGTTTAAAGGTTTTAAACTATACCTTAAAATATTCCTTTTATTCATTTTTATTTTCATAATTACAGATGTATGGAAGTAACAGGAGCATATGGTGCTCAAAAAGAAGAATTAAATATAAGTCTAACTGCAATTGGGCTTCTTTGGACTGCTACTGATTTTATTGCTAAAGGATTAATTAACAAGCCTATACAAAATGGTACCGTAATATTAATTAATTTAATTAGCTTTTTTTTTCCTTCCTTTGAAATTTGATGGTTTTGATCTGATTTTGGAGGTGTATTTGGATATTTGCAGATAATGGGTCTGATAATCATAATAATATTGTCTCAAAAGATGAATCTTCTGAAGAATTAAAAAAGGAAAATGTGGCTGATTATAATAAGTTACTTTTCTCTGTTTTTTCCATACTTCAAAAGCTTGGTTCTGATGAGAGGCCTGAGGTACCTACTTTTTTTTATTTTAATGCCACTAAAATGATTATTTAACTAAGTTTATGTAATGAATAATTTTAATATGACCATTTTTTTTAGGTTAGAAATTCTGCAATTAGGACCCTTTTTCAAACTTTGGGCAGTCACGGTCAAAAAATATCCAAAAGTATGTGGGAAGATTGCTTATGGATGTATGTATTTCCAATTTTGGATTGCGTTTCTCACCTGGTATATTTCTAATAATCCGAACAATCATTTTTCATTAATTTCTTTATTAATTTGTCCCATTTTTTATTTTTTAATAATATCATTTATTATTATTTATATTATTTTCTCAGGCTTCCACATCATCGAAGGATGAATGGCAAGGCAAAGAGTTAGGCACGCGTGGCGGAAAAGCTGTTCATATGCTTATACATCACAGGTTTATATATTAATCGATAAAATTGTTATTTTGATGATATATATACATTTTGAATTTTATAATTAATTTTTTTATTATTTTTTATTATTATACAGCCGAAATACGGCGCAAAAGCAGTGGGATGAAACAATTGTTTTGGTTTTAGGTGGAATTGCACGGCTTTTGAGATCTTTCTTTCCTCTCCTTCAAAGCTTAAAGAATTTCTCTAATGGTATATTTCTCTTTATTCACCATTTATTTCACAATAATATAACTGAAATTAATATAATAATGTGGACAAATATGCAGGATGGGAGCTTTTACTAGAGTTTGTGAAAAACAGTATATTGAATGGCAGTAAAGAGGTTGCATTAGCTGCAATTAACTGTTTACAATCTCTTGTTAGTTCTCATTGTCCAAAGGTAATGAATGATTCAATTTACTTTTCATTTATTATAAAAAAACAAAGCTTTATTTGTTCATTATTATTTCTACTTTTATCTGGATGAACAATTTGTTAGGGAAATTTGGAGGCTTCATACATCAAATCCATGCTTGAAGTTTACGAATTGGTCCTTCAAACTTCTCCAAATTACAAGAGCAGCTCAGCTGATAAAGTGAAGCAGGATATTCTTCACGGCCTTGGTAAATAAAATAAAACACATTTAAAAAATTAGAACGCACGATCTTTTTTTCAATAATTTTTATTTTTTGATATAAATGTAGGCGATTTATACTTTCAAGCTCAATCGTTGTTCGATTCTGACATGTATTTACGCCTCACTTCAATCCTTCACACGGCAATAAGAAATTCAAAGGGCTCTGACAACTTTGAAAATGAAGTTGTACGTTTTTTTACTTTATTTTTTATACAATATTAGACACAGTATAATAAACAATTGATTGTTTCTTCAATTTACTTATTTATGGTCTTTTTATAGGGTAATGTATCGCCAGTTCAAAGGACTGTATTGGAAATAATACCAAAATTGCGACCAACTGAAACTCTGCCTAATATGTGGGCCCCACTTCTTAAAGATTTGCTCTGTTATTTAATTGGATTTGAAGCAACAAGAGAAGTTAAAGATCAAAACGGAGATCTCAACAAAGAAACAGGTAATGAACACTGTTTTAACTTTTTGTTGTTCTTTCCACCTATTAGAAACAAAGATAATAAAATAATAATATTGTTTGGCAGAGCCTAGTACTTCGTTTGATCCGACCATTGAGGTGACGACATGTGGCTGGAGCCCTTTATTTGTTGAGAAATTACTTCCTATTATTGTGGATTTATATGTTGATGCACCACCTAGTGAGAGATTCAATGCTTCCCCTGAATTAATTAAAGGTCTTGGAAGGTAATATTTAAAAATAAAACCTTTACATTTATAAATATAAAAATAAATAAATGAATAAACTAATAATTGGAATTATTAGGTGCATGAATACAAGAAGAGACAATCCAACAGGTTCTCTTTGGAGGATTTCATTGGACTGCTTCAATAAGCTCGCCTCTGACGACTTCAGAACCGCATCATTTTTTGCCAATAATAATAATAATAAAATGGATATGAATACGTATAAATTAACTAGGGCGAGAGTATGGAAGGAAATATCAGAAGTATATGATATATTTCTAGTGGGCTCATGTGGCCGTGCATTAACTTCAGATGTATTAAAGGCCGATGAGTTGATCGAGATGAATTTTCTCAAAGTGCTTGGCGATGTTCTTAAATGCCAAATCGACGCCCCTTTTGAGGTAATTTTTTATATTTATATTTTTCTTTTTGGTTTTTATTTATTTTGTTTTATTTTTGGTTGTAGATATTAGAGAGGCTTGTAACGGCTTTGGATAGGTGTGCATCGAGAACCGGATCTTTGCCTTTAGAAACGGTTGGTTTACTGCCTCCAAATTGCAGTAGATTCTCTCTTAGCTGCTTACAAATGATGTTTTCTTTATGCAGGTATGTTATATTATTTCTTATTATTATATTCTTCATGGAATATAATATTTTTTTGGTTTTTCTGAATTTTATTTTTATTTTGTATAGTTATGTATCAAAAGATGGATGGAATTCTTCAAGATCTCAAGTTAGCAAAGTTGTGATTGTCATTCTTATGAAGAGATGTGAGACTATACTTAACCAGTTCTTGCGTGATGAAAATTCCTTAGGTATTTTTATTTTTAATTACAATTTTATTTATTTTTTCTCAAGTATATTTAGTTTGAGATTTTAATTTTTGTTTGTTTATTACAGGCGAAAAGCAATTGCCTAGTGTGAGAACTGAAGAGGCGATTTTCGTGCTTCAAGAGCTTGCGAGACTTATTATTCATTCTGAAACAGCTTTCTCTCTACCTTTGCCTGCTCTTTTAAAAGAGACTTTGAGTGATAAAGAATCGTGCGAACGTGTGCATTTATTGGTTATGTTTCCTTCTCTTTGCGAGCTTGTTGTATCAAGGTTTGATACATTTTTCAAATAAAGTTTTTTTCTAACTTACATTGTTAGTTATAGTATTTAAGGTACTAATTTTTGTTTCATTTATGCGGTTGAATTGATAGGGAAGCGAGATTAAGAGAGCTTGTTCAGGTGCTGCTTAGACTAATCTCGTCAGAACTCGGGCTAAAACACCTCACTTGATGTAAAAATGGCAATCTGTTCCGTTATGTTTAAATTTGATATATGTATTTTTTTGTTTAATTGTAAAACATTTACCAAGGCATTATTTTCTGTTACATGTTATTTTCTCTAAAGTTACAAAAAAGAGCCTAGGGTTTTTCGAATTTTAGATTGTACCTCACTTGTCCGTAAATGCAGTTGGCCAGTTGTGTCCTTTAATGCTATATTTTTTTTTCTTTTTTTTTTCCCATTGATATCTAGGTCAGCATTGTAATAATCCAATGTAACTAAACTGTTTTCGTCTTTTAGTGGTATTCTCAAATATGCAATCCTAACCCAACCTTAAAAAGAACAAAATATAGAGTTCTGAAAGAAAAAGATTTAGACTATTACTACCTAACCATCTTATTTCAGTAGTACTTCAAATCACATACATTATATTACATACTCTCAGTCCCTTCATATAATTACATGTCAATCATTCACTAAAAGCTTCGATAGTTCCTTTTCTATGACTTCTCACATATCCTCCACAGCTCATCCACCTCCTTTGCAAACCTGTCAAATGCTAGGTCCTTCGCTTCCCTCTTCATCTTTTTTTTAGATCGAACCACAATTTGCGAGTTGATAGTCGTTGCTAAATATGTGCTACACAATATTGCGTTTGTCAGGATTCGAACTTGGGATCTTACTTAGTATGTTGTTCCTCTTTCGAATCCCTGTCCATTTTAGTCGGTATTTCGATGTGTCAATTCTCTCCAATGTGGGCACGAATTTAAGAATTTATATGACCATATCTTTACAATATCATGTGATCCTTGGTTAAAATGTCAGAATCAGTTAGGTTTTTTTTGTTTCTATTTGTTAACACAGAAGATGATAATGTGATATGAAAAGAGTAAATTGTAGAAACCTTTAAATTATTGAAGAATTTTTACATTAAAAACAAATTTAAAAATAGGATAAAATTATTTTTACCTTTTAGTTTATCAATGTAATATCATGAACTTCAATTTCCGCCAATATCTGATAGGTTTTACTTTTACATCACAATAAATTGCGTTAACTAATAACAAAGATTGTGATTGACGTGCTTCCATATTAAGTTTACATTTAAACCCCAACAACCCTTCTGAGAATCTAAGCTCTTCATTATTCCCTAACTATCAATTATATATGTATAAAGCGGGAACCCAAAAATTACGAAAATATATACCTGAAAATCACTAACTCAACCATTTCATCTTGCTACTGTCAGCTCCGCTGACACCTCTTCGGACGGACCTCTATTACTCGGGCTAGGACTTCCAACCTCAGGCGGGGTCAGCGTCCCTTCCTGTCCAAACTCAAAATTCAATTCTGAAGTCGGATTTGAGATGCTAACTGGGCTTTGTGAACCCATTAATCCGGTTAAGTTCACCTCTCTCACACTCCCCTCTTGGTTCCCTCCTGTAGGATTCACAGAGGACTCTCTGAAAGTTGGTGAGTTACGATCGATACCATCATAATGCCCGAACAAGAGCTTTACTATCTCCAGAAAAGACCGATCTGGTGTTAGCATGGATATTAACTCCTCTTTTTCTTTGTAGATAAACATGGCTAGATAAATGAGAAGCATGAGGCCAGATACACTTCCTGTGATTATGAAAAGCCCAGCAAAGCTTCGAAAACTTAGACGGGAGGAACTGGGATTCGCGCTTTGATTAGGACATGTGGTGGATTCCCTAAGCCATTTTCTCTCAATCTTAACAATTTCGGGTCCTTCTGTAACACTCAAGACTGCCCTGGACATGTCAGGCAGTAATGGAGAACCTCTAGGGAAGACCTGAAAAATTAAACATGAATAATTAAACAAAAGTTAATATAGATATTTTTATTGCAGATATTAGTGCAAGCAAGTCTAACTAATTATCACATGATAAATTTGAGAAGAAGAGAATTACGAAGCCAAAGCCATCAGTCTTGTAGGTGGGGCCAGTCATGGTGTATTGATCACAATGCTGAGAAAGAAAGACTTTGAGATAAGGAATTTCATCGAAAATTGCCGCTACACCTCCATAAGAGGACCCTTTGGACAAGGCATCTACATATTCATCCGTGGTGCTGTAGTTCTTCAATTTGTTCTCATCAAGACCTAGATTTATCAGTAACCCTTTAACAAACGAACCGTCATGATAGCCAACATAATCGCCATTTTTTATAAGTTGATTTATGTCGGTAACCGTCGGAGTGAGTTGTTGTACTGTTAGCATAGATGCCAAACTTGCTGTGTAGCTTGATGTGAGGATGAGTACGACGAAGACCCATATTATCACCACGAATCGCGATAAATTGCTTTCCAACTTCTCCTCTGAAAAGAAGACCAATAAGTGAAAATCAGAAACATGTCTTGAAATTATTGTTGGTAAAATAAAACTTAATTGCAATAGTTACAAATTCGGACTATCATTTTTTCCGCAATTACAGCTAAAATGGAATACTGACATATAATAATTGAAGTGGAATTTTGACCTAAAACTATTTTAACAATATAATTACTTTATCTATTGGTCATTTTACAAAATGAGACTAATTTTCATATTTTATTCTAGGATCTAACACATACTGTGAGCAAAGACAAGAGTGGAGAATGCGAAGTAGAAGATGAGGCCGGACTGTTGGCAAGGTGTTCCCCTAAACTCGGGGTTAATATGATGCTCAATCAACCAAACGACAAATCCAGTGAAAAAGAAGAAGGCAAGGCTCGTTAGCCAAAGTGTGGGTGTGAGTGGTTTTAAGAAAATCCACATGCTTGCGTCAGGCTTGATCGGTGCAACCATCGAAATACCAGATTGAGTGTATGGCATTGTAAAGTCCACATAGCTCGTGCGATTAAATCTGATTGTTGTTTCAGCCACAACAGCATCATAGTTCTGTTGTCAATTAATCAAACTAGAATTCAGTAAAAGAGTAGTGAGAATATTTAAATAAAAATCTGAGTAACTAATGCAGGCTTACCTTTAGATAGACTTGGTACAGCATATTGTCATACGTATCATTGCTATTCACAAAGGGGTAAAAGTCATATAACACAGCATAAGGCAGCTTGCTCAAGACGGCTTTGAATATATCAATGCAATAACCCGAAACTCTTGAAGTCGACACATTTGCTTGGACCGGTCCTGCTATATTGACAAAAACATTAAACCCTTCCTTCAATATTGGTACAAGTATCCTTAACTTCTTTTCACTCGTTGGTAGAACCCAACCTCTTGGTACCTCAGTTGAGTCACCGGGCCATATTATAGATTTTAGACTGTTGTTAATTTTAGTATTCTCCAACGAAGAGTTAATTTCACGTATAATCCCATTATATTGACTCCAAAATCCAATAGTCCGGACACTCTTTCCAACCACATTAACAATCTCAAATGTCGATAGTTGAAGTTGGTTATCAACAAGCACAAATTTTCCCGTCAAACCATTGAAACTATTGTTTAGTATTGCTCGAAGAAGTTTTGGCCCGATTTGTGAAATCCCAATCCGACTCAAATCCGTGACACCTCTTTGCGGTACTACAAAACTTGGGTTCGTCATATTTGTCATTTCTACAGCCTTCGCCATCGCCCAAACCGCATCATATGCCCAAAGCTGATATGCATGAGGGTTAACCACATTCATACCCGGATTATCTTGAAGAAATTTCGTCTTAAACCGTATTGAAAAATTATTTATTTTATTTGAATCAACAACATAAGGTCGAAAACCAATCACTCCCTCCATAGCTCGAATCACACTCGTGTTCAGTGTCTCAAACACGTTGCCCACACCATCTGTCACAATCCAAACGTACCCGGAAGATACCATGTCGAGCAGTTGTGCACGTAAAAACAACCGAGAAGCAAGTTCCGGTATCATGTGTACAATAAACACCCGAGATTGCAGTGTCTTGAGTCGATACAATTCAGCATCAATATAGTCATCAGTTGACTCAATCGGTACGACCACACGATCAAGTATATTTGTGCCAACCGACCGGAGAGCATCGACTAGAGAGGGGATAATACCCGAGCCGTAGACTGAATCTTCATAAATCGGTACCACTGTCTGCCAGCCAAAATACTGAATAAAAGAAGCAATGGGTATCGATTGAGAAGAATCATTGATGGTTGCACGAACGAAAAATGGGAGGTGAGATGAAGAAATTGAGGGACTAGATGCCGAGAAGGAGAGTAAGGGAACTTGTGATCGGTTGCACATGTTGGCTAAAAACTCAGCCTCAACTGAAGTCTGTGGGCCAATTATTGCTTGCACCTCCGAATTCTTCAGAAGATCCAGAGCTGAAATAGAAATGTCAATTTATTCGAAGTTAAAAAGATTTCAATGTTCTGAATAGAATTCTTTTAAAATTCAAATATCTATGTCCACCCTCTATATAACGAAACAGATAATCGTATTTAGTTCTCCCTCAATCTTTTTAAAACAATCTTTTTAAAACTAGCATACCACAAAATTACAAAACCATTAAACTCTCTCCAATCAAATGATCGATCCCTACTATATATAATTCCAAATCCAACTTTGTTTAGGGCTTCCGGGTTGAAAACACGCGTGTACATCAATATATGTAAAAGTCTTTTCTAGTACATACCAGAATTAATAATTTGTGTACAAATCTTTTTTTTCCGGATAGAATATTAGAATTAATTGAACCGTGTCGAATTTTTATGGGTGTGCCTATCTTAGCGGTCTATTGACCGCCAAGAAGCAGAACTACCGAGTCATTAACACGATAAAGATGTTAACTAGACTTTTCTCTTGAGTGTTTGTGGGCTGCATTGAAAGTAATCTTTTTTACTTTCCTAAGTCATTAACACACAACACAAGTGACTAGACTGGACTTGACCAACTAAAAATTATTTCAAGTCAAAACTTTCCAAAATCATTTTTCTTATGTGCTGACATATTATTACTAGTAGTAGTATAATAATAATTATGGAATAATTTTTAGTTGGTCAAGTCCGGTCTTCTCACTTGTGTTGTGTGTTAATGACTTAGGAAAGTAAAAAAAATTACTTTCAAAGCAGGCCACAAACACTCAAGAGAAAATGTCATTTAGTAGTTTAGTCTAGTTGATATCTTTATAGTGTTAATGACTCGGTAGTTTTGCTCACCTCGTGAACAAAGGAGAAAATAATGTTTTAAAGTTACAAACGTTAAAATGGATTTCAGATAAAGAATATTCTGATAATGATATGACGATACATGTGGCAGTATATGTTATAGTCATATATGATATCATGGAATAAAATAGTCAAGAGATACTTCTTTAGAAACCATAAATAAGCTGATGAATATGATATATTTTTCATTTCGGAAATAAGTGGAAATTTAACAGTTTTCCAACATCTCCATTTATTAGAAAAATGGAGTAGTCCATTATCTCTTTCATGCAATGATATGATTATGAACTATGATTCATATGAAGGATAAATTGTGGTTCTCTTAGAAAAATTTGACTGCAATTTTCTCTAGATTTTACATGATTTTGTCTCCTATCTATAAAAACTAATTAAAAGAGGAACATTATTTTCAAAAACCAGTAAAAACCTCAGAATTACTAGACGTACGACGAGATCCATTTTTGCACCAATTTGTATAAAAAATAGTAAATACTAAAATTTATCAGACAAATACTAGAATAGAAAAATCTTCACAAAGATTTATCAAGAGCAAAACATAGAATACTGGCAAAACGATAATAAAATGGAAGTGTCCGAATTCAAAACTGGTAGTCACATTAAAAAAAAAAATATGCACTGCAAACCAAATTGAAAGTCGCAATCATCTATTTTTAGAATGTACATTTGCCAAAGAAATATGGCAAAAAGTTTGTACATAATCTGTCCAACCAATGCCATAGACATGGGAAAATCTGACTCAAATCCTGTGCTATGGATAGATCAGTAGCTTGACAAGACCCAAAGAAGTGAATGAATGGACCACAATTTACTGGAAACTTTGGAAATCACGAACAACCGTATATTCCATAATGAAAGAAACAACCCATCTAAAGTCTTCAAAAATTCCTCTAGTGGGAGTGATTACTAATGATTAGACGCTAAGTTCATCAACTTAAAGGTTGTAAATTCAAAATTTTGTAAAATCATATTTTTTGAATATAGATGAGGGACATAGGCGGACCAATGGTTGAAGGCATCTCAAAACGCAAGCTTAAAATGAGATAGCTTAGGAGAATAGGATAGCACAAATTTTTTTAGAATTGATCTTACAAAATTTTATCTATTGAAGCTAGAAGCTTCTAATTATTGTAATATATTCATGTAGCAACTTTTTATTTTTTTTAATAAAAATCTTTTGTAGCCAGTTCGGCTACTTAAAAAAAATTGAAACTAACCTGCCGAAGCAGCTGATACGACATCGCTCATGGAGTTTCTATACTCCAAAACAACCCTAGTGTTGAAATTCGCATTTAATGCATGAAAATCCTCAATCGCCATTGAAATGCTCGTTTTGCTCAGTTTTCCAGCCAGTGAATCCAAATCAAGCACCACACCCACACGAACCAATGTTGGCGTGGCATTTTGAGCTTCCACGGCTAAATTTTGATGAGTAACTAACAGAAAAAGGAAGAAGGGCAAGAGAGATGGAAAGATGAACGCAAGCAGTTTGTGTTTTTGATTCTCCATTTTGAGAGGGAGATTTTGGCTTACAAGTGTGGGAACTGTGGCCAGCTTTATATGCCACAAGCATAGTTTTTTTTAATTTTCAGCTTGCTTGACTTTGACTTGGTTTTCTTCTTCATTTATTATGTATCTAATAATCTCAGTCATTTATTATTGTGGAGCAGTTAAATACATACTAAGAGAAGGAAATTGCTAAGCTGATAACATAGCTAGAAAGGCTAGAATCTCACACAATTAGGAAATTTTGTAATAGGAATTAGCTTCTGACTTGCAAGGAGTGTTTCTCATTTTTTCACAATTTTGTAATCCTTGTAAAAACTTATTGAGCTAATGAAATCGCCTACGGGCTTAATGAGCAAAAAAAATAAAATAAAAAATAATCTCAGTCATTTAGTAAGTGTGAAAATTGCTAGAAGTATAAATAATAAATAATTAAAAGACCCCACAGAATAACGAGAATATTTGATAGAGAGAGCTGTTGTCATGTACGGTTATTATTGCTTCATTAATTAACGTTATCTCAGATTCTTGGACCTCAAGACAGTTTCTAGATTATAGGCTTGGTGACACTGTTCTACCCTCCGGTTCTATTAGATCAACTCCTCTCCAGCTCATAATAATGAGAAATGGGATCTTCACGACAAATTAAAACTTTGGAGGAAAATGTAGGTCTCCGTTTCTAAGGAAATGGTGACTGGTGAGCATGTGAACTTGCCTATACAGTACCGAGGTGGGAAATACCATAATCATCCAAATGAGTGACTAAGTCCATATATTTTAAATTGGACTCATCCTCCCCTCCCCCCCTCCCCCCAATTCTAGCATTCAAAGCGGTCCCCAAAAGAGGCCACGTCACTCTCTTTTGGGGACCGTTGGATAGGGTAATGTGGTTCGATATGTACCGTTCGATCTTTTAGAGTTTCTGATATTTTATGGCGGTTTCTGTGCGGTTAGATAGTGTCAGAATATGATTGGTCGAAATTCAGTATTCTGTGTTCTATTCTGATTTAGTGTAAAATGTCAAATCAAATATAATTAATTATTTTGAAAACTCGCTATACATAATTCATTCCTAAATAATAATAATTTTTTTTTTAAAAATAATGATTTATCAAAAAAAAAATGGGCGCACATGTCACTCTCTTTCTCTCTCCCTCAAATAAAAAAAATAATGTTTTCCAAAATTAAAAAAAAGGTGGGGCCCTCTTTCTCTCTCTCTCAAATAATTAAAAAAATAAATAAATAATTCATTTTCCAAAAAGAAAATGTGGGTTCCATGTGTCTTTCTCTATTAGGTAATTTTTTCCTAACTTTTTATTTCAAAATATGATTTTTTTAGTAGCTCATTTTTTTGTGAAAAAATGAAAAATAGAACACGGATGATGAAATCTTTCATTCAGGATCTCAATTGTTATACTTTCGAACGCACCATTATGTTTTCTCATAATGACTTTCAATATCTCGTGTCTTCAATCGACTGGATTGAATATCACAATGTCAGATGACATTATGACTCATTCCTAATTAAAAATAAAAATAAATAATAATTTATCAAAAAAATGCGGGTCTCATGTGTCACTCATTTTATCTCTCCCTCAAGTAAATAAAAAAAATAGATTAATAATTTTCAAAAAAAAAACGTGGGCCCTCTCTTTCTCTCTCCCTAAATAATTAAAAAAAAAAGAAAATAAATAAATCATTTTTCAAAAAAAAAAGAATGTGGGCTCCATGTATGTGACTCTCTCTAAGGCAATTTTTTCTCAACGTTTTCTTTCAAAATATGATTTTTCAATAGCTCAATTTAAAAAAAATGAAAAATATAATAATGATGATGAAATTTTTCATTCAAGACACCAATTGTTATACTTTCGAACACACCATTATGTTTTCTCATAATGACTATTAAAAATAATTTGTATAGAATTTTTATGATTATTAATTTATAAGATAAATTTAATGTGTTAATTATTAAACAATAAAAATGATAAAAACCGCAGCGGAGCGTGAAAATTCTCCTAGTATTACACAACTCTTCATATTCTCCATCAGTCTTATGGTCAAACTGGTCTACCACTCTAATATGATCATTAAATTATTTTTTTTGCTTTTAATAACCATATAATATCGTAAAACAACCATATATAATTAAAATTTGAATAATTATTAATTTATAATAATTATTTATTTCAATGACCACTTGTCATTAAAAAACAATCGCAATATCAAAAATTGATAGTGATTTTAGGAGTTGGATATAATTTTGTGGTTTATAATTCCTCCAGTGAAATATTTGTTTCAAGTTCTCGAGTGAAGAATAACTTTTTCATGAAGGAAAAAGAAAATACTCCACTATAATCTATAATTAATTTTACTCAATTTTTTTTAATTAATGTATGTGGGGCTTAACTCACTAAACTCTAGTATTTTAATCAAGTTATATTCAAATATTATGTTAAAGGGATATAATATTTCTCAAACAGCAAGTCAACAATTTGAGAACATAATAATAAGGTTGAAAATATGAGATATGATATTCAAACAGCAAGTCGAAGAAGTCTATGCAATTGAGGTAGATTCAAGCTAATATATTTTTTTTTTCTGAACGGTATAGGCTATAGGGGCTTGTAGAATATACCTACAGAAAAAATCTAGACTCTAGTCGGGCTCAAACTTGAGATTTCTCTCTTGTTTAAGTGGTCTCTTGACACAAAAAAAAGGCCCAAGTTGAGTTCAAAAAGGTCTGCCGATTTGGTAAAGGATTTACAGTCATTTTCTTATAATAACTATTAAGATGAGCTGAAGTCCATTCCTAAACAATAATTAAATAATAAAAAGAAATAATTCAGCACTTGGCCCAACAACCCATTCGTATCTTAAGAAGGTCATTTAGGCCTTCAAAATGAGGCCATTTATGGCCTAACATAAAAAACTTTATATTCGTAGTTTTAACTTTTAGCCCAATATATTTTCTGAAGTAAATTAGGCCCATTAATGGCCTAAAATTCATTTACATAAACAAAACTATACATCCATAGTTTTATCTTTGCAACAAGTTTTTTCAGGAAATGAGGCCATTTAAGGCTTAAATATAATTTATAGAAAATCATACATTCGTAGTTCTATCCTTTTAGCCCAATATATTATTTTCTGAAAGGAAATGAGGCCTCAATTGTACATTCTAGTTTTATTTTATCTTGTAGCCCAATATGAGAACAACAGCAAACCTTCATTACTGGCGCCTCCTCAGCCCCCATTCCCTCTCTATTTCGCAGCACACCTGAAACGAAACTTGTATTTTTTTCTCTTTCGGCAAGTAGTGTCGTTGTCTTTTCTTCTTTCAATATTCATGGCCGTAGAAGTATTAGTTTTATTTTTGTTATGTTCTGATGGTTTGAGTTAGTTTTAAGTGTTGGTAATGTGATCGCAAGCTGTTTGTCGATTTGTCTAATGAGTTTTGTGTTCGAATGGAATGTGCGTTTTCTTTTTGTTGTACTATATTTTGCATTATGTTTATAAATATAAGAGCCTCATGTATGCTTGTTTTAAAACAATAATCCTTTGTTCTTCTCACATAGACTCAAAATGCGTTTGCTAAGAATTGGACTTTTGAAGGGCTACAACACAGAGGCAAAGTCCACTCGGTACTTTCATTTCCTCGTTCTCAACACACATTCTATTTTAATTTATTCACTTAATTTATTAATTGTCAAAATTGGTTTATTATTTTGCAGATATGTTTAGAAACTTGCAAGCTTTGAACCACTTGACCGTATCATTTGATGAACAAGTTAATGACTTTTACACAAACTCTCTAGACTTGTGGCGCTTTAACCAAGCCTCCATAACTCTCATACCTAAAAAAGAAGGGGCTATGTCAATGAATGACTATACGCCAATAAGTATACTTAATGGGCCAACAAAAATTTTATCCAAACTATTGGCCACAAGACTACAACCCTTCCTTGATAAATTGATCAATCCACAACAAACGGTTTTCATTCAAAAGAGGCAAATAACTCAAACTTTTGTCAACACAAGAGAGGTAACTTGCTTCTTGAAAAACAAAAAATTACCGTCAATTCTTTTCAAGATTGACTTTAAGAAAACGTTTGACTCTGTCTCTTGGGACTTTCTCCTCAAGATTCTTAATGAAAGAGGCTTTCCGAATAATTGGATTACATGAATCCAAAACCTCCTCAAATCATCTTCCTCTTTCCTCAAAGTTAATGGATGGGAAGGAACTCCTTTCTTCCATCAAAGAGGTTTGCGACAAGGCAACCCTCTTTCCCCCATGCTATTCAACATTGTGGTTGATGTGCTACAAACGTACTTTCAACAAGCAACAACTTTATTTAACCCCCACTTCCTAGTGCCCCCGATACTATTCCAATTCGCGGATGACACCACGATCCTAGCGGAAGCGGATCCGAGGAACCTTCGACTAATCAAACAAACTCTTGAAAATTTCTCAACAATTTCGGGTTTACATGTGAATTGGAACAAAAGTTCATGCACATCTATAGCAATCCCGGATGATCTCAGGCATCTAATCCCTCAAATTTTCAATTGTCAAATTGAAAATTTTCCCATTAGGATTTTAGGATTACCGCTAACGGTAAAAAGGCCGACTAAAGCAATCTTTCTTAACATCTCAGAAAAGGTACAAAAAAGACTCGGGGGTTGGAAAGGAAAAATCCTTTCCTTTGGAGGTCGCCTTACACTCATCAAATTCGTACTTCTATCTCTAGTGACTTACGAAATGCAAGTGCTACTATTCCCAATGTGGCTTATCAATGAGATTAATAGAATTGCGAGAGCCTTTCTTTGGCGGGGAGACAAAAAATGTTCCGGGGGCCATTGCCTAGTAGCTTGGGACCGGCTATGCCTTCCAAAAGAAAATGGAGGGGTTGGGATAATTTCGATTAGAAAACAAAACATCTCATTACTACTCAAATGGTTGTGGATGTGGAAATCCGACCCAAAAGGTCCGTGGGCACAAACCTTGCGTACATTATATGGATTTGAAGACCCTAATGATCTAAAGGATAATTCAAAATCGGTCTCATTCTTCCTCGCCCAACTCGCCGAGTTGATGCCGATTTTCACTCCCTCTATTACCTATGAGTTAGGTGACGGGTCAAAAATCAATTTTTGGAACGATATTTGGGTCTTCGAAGGGACCCTACAGTCTTTCTTTCCAATGATATACGCCATCATACGGGATGATAATTTGACGGTTACTCAGGTCCTAAATGGAGCCATCAACTTCCAAGAGTTGCTTGCCTCCGAAGATGAAAGGATAAAAGGGGAAGCACAAGATATCTTCCTTGCAATCGCCCTAACAAACCCGACCGCCCAAAGGGAAATGCCCAGATGGAGATGGAAGATCTCCGGGGAGTTCTCCACCAAATCGGCCTACAAGATGCTAAACTTGGCACATACAACCTCAAAAGAAAATCCGAGTTTGTGGAAAATTAAATGTCCGGAAAAAGTCCGTTTCTTTGGATGGCAACTGTTATTAGGTCATCTTATGACCCAAGATAATCTGGTTAAAAGAGGTTGGCCCAATCAAGGAGAATGTATAATGTATACGCAACACGTCATTGAAACGGCAGACCACCTCTTTCTCCATTGTGAGTTTGTGCGCCGAATATGGTTACACAAGGGGATGGACTCCGACTTGGCCACGAACATGGCAGAGTTCTGGAGACAACAAATCGATGGCAAAGAGAGGAACGTCCGGCATGCATGGGAGACGGACTGGATGAGCACGTGTTGGTCTATATGGAAAACACGTAATCAATTCATCTTCCGTGGTAAAAAGCCCCATCAGCAGACTGTTCTGGCGGAGATTACTCAGCAGTCAACAAATTGGAAGACATACTACTAGAGAATAGAACAATGTTTTTTTTTATTTCCCTCTTTTTCCTTTCTGTTTTGTAAATATTCATGGTTTTATTTTTATTTTTCTTTTCCTTTCTTTCATTTATTTTATTTTTATTTGTACGAACTTTTTCCTTATTAAATAGAATCTCGATGAGGCATTTCGCCTCCGGAAACTTCAAAAAAAGAACATTCAGAGAAGAATACTAGATTGAAGTATTGCGTATTTACATGTCAATGTAATTTGATTTGATTTGATTTTTTATATTTTACCGCTTCTTTTATTTGGGTATTTGATATAGGTTGATCAACACCTCAGTTTATATTGAAGTATTGCATGGTTACAAATTTCGGAGCGAGCGCGAGCCATATGCAAAAAGAATGATATTGAGGTACAAAATGTGATCTTACTTTTTAATAGTATTTAAGGTATTTAAGGTACAAAATGTGATCTTACAAATTACATTGTTAGTATAGTATTTAAGGTACTAATTTTTGTTTTGTTTATGCGGTTAAATTGATAGGGAAGCGAGATTAAGAGAGCTTGTTCGAGTACTGCTTAGACTAATATCGTCAGAACTCGGGCTAAATCACCTCACTTGATGTAAAAATGGCAATTTGCTTCGTCATTTTTAAATTTGATATATGTATTTTTTTGTTTAATTGTAAAACATTTACCAAGACATTATTTTCTGTTACATGTTATTTCCTCGAAAGTTACAAAAAAAGAGCCTAGGGTTTTTCGAAATTTAGATTATTATTGTACCTCACTTATCCTTAAATGCAGTTGGCTAGTTGTTTCCTTTAATGCTATATTTTTTTTCTTTTTTCCCCCCATTGACATCTACTTCAGCATTGTAATAATCCAATGTATCTAAAATGATTTTTGTCTTTTAATGGTATTCTCAAATATGCAATCGCCTAACCGAAACCTTAAAAAGAACAAAATATAGAGTTCTGAAAGAAAAGAAAAAAAAATTAGTTACTATTACTATCTAACCATCTTATTTCAGTAGTACTTCAAATCACATACATTATATTACATACTCTCAGTCCATATAATTACATGTCAATCATTCACTAAAAGCTTCGATAGTTCCTATTCTTTGACTTCTCACATATCCTCCACAGCTCATCCACCTCCTTTGCAAACCTGTCAAATGCTAGGTCCTTCGCTTCCCTCTTCATCTTTTTTTTAGATCGAACCACAATCTGCGAATTGATAGTCGTTGCTAAATACTACACAAAATTGCGTTTGTCAAGATTCAAACTTGGGATCTTACTTAGTATGTTGTTCCTCTTTCGCATCCCTGTCCATTTTAGTCAGTATTTCGAAGTGTCAATTCTCTCCAATATGGACACGGATTTATGAATTTATATGACCATATCATTACATTATCAAGTGATCCTTAGTTAAAATGTCATAATCAGTTAGGGTTGTTTTTTTTTTTCTATTTGTTAACACAGAAGATGATAATGTGATATGAAAAGAGTAAATTGTAGAAACCTTTAATTTATTGAAGAACTTTTACATTAAAAACAAATTTAAAAATAGGATAAAATTATTTTTACCTTTTAGTTTATCAATGTAATATCAGGAAATTCAATTTCCGCCAATATCTGATAGGTTTTACTTTTACATCACAATAAATTGAGTTAACTAATAACAAAGATTGTGATTGACGTGTTTCCATATGGGCATATTTGATTTAAGGGATTTCATGTTTCATGTATATCTCCAAGGCATCATCATGATAATACATCATTTACAAAATACACATGAGTTGTTTGATTTGGTATATTTTCAATTAATATGTTATTTTATATTCTTTATGTTAAATTATTTAATATCTAATTTAATTGATATTTAATTTTATATAATTAATTTTATTTTAATTTAATGTTAAATTATTTAATATTTAATTTAATGAATATTTTACTTTATATAATTTATTTTATTTTAATTTAATGTTTTTATGTTAAATTATTTAATATTTTATTTAATTAATATTTCATTTATATAATTTATTTTATTTTAATTTAATGTTTTCATGTTAAATTATTTAATATTTAATGTAATTAATATTTTATTTTATTTTATTTTATATTTTTAGTTATTTAATATTTAATTTAATTTTTATTTAATTTATTAATATTTTAATTTTTATTCTAATTTGTATTATTTTTTATTTTTTTTAAATTTGCTTAATATTTGATGATTTTCGTAAGAGAGAGATCCAACTCTCCTCACATTTATACTGTATTCTTGAGTGTATAACAAGATGCAATATTGTAATCCTCAACTCCAGTCTTCTATGAGAAACAAACAAAGTATTTTTCTCCAAATGAAATATTTAGGCTTACAATCCTTCAAAATACATCAAATCAAACATGCCCAGAGTGAATGCATTTTACAATTTTTCTTAGCCTATACACCATCCCTATTAAGTTTACATTTAAACCCCGACAACCCTTCTGAGATTCTATGCTCTTCATTATCCCCTAACTATCAATTATATACATATAAAGCGGGAACCCGAAAATTACCAAAATATAGAGCCGAAAATCACCAACTCAACCATTTCATCTTTCTACTGTCAGCTCCGCTGACACCTCTTCGGACAGACCTCTATTACTCGGGCTAGGACTCCCAATCTCAGGCGGGGTCAGCGTCCCCCCCTGTCCAATCTCAGGCGGGGTCAGCGTCCCCCCCTGTCCAAACTCAAAATTCATTTCTGAAGTCGGATTTGAGATGCTAACCGGGCTTTGTGAACCCATTAATCCGGTTAAGTTCACCTCTCTCACACTCCCCTCTTGGTTCCCTCCTCTAGGATTCATAGAGGACCTAATGTACTCTCTCAAATTTGGTGAGTTACGATCGATACCATCATAATGCCCGAACCAGAGCTTTACTATCTCCAGAAAAGACCGCTCTGGTGTTATCATGGATATTAACTCCTCTTTTTCTTTGTAGATAAACATGGCTAGATAAATGAGAAGCATGAGGCCAGATACACTTCCTGTGATTATGAAGAGCCCAGCAAAGCTTCGAAAGCTTAGACTGGAGGAACTGGGATCCGCGCTTTGATTAGGGCATGTGGCGGATTCCCCAAACCAATTTCTCTCAATCTCAATCATTTCGGGTCCTTCTGTAACATTCAAGACTGCCCTGGACATGTCAGGCAGTAATGGAGAACCTCTAGGCAAAACCTGAATAATTAAACAAAAGTTAATATAGATATTTTTATTGCAGATATTAGTGCAAGCAAGTCTAACTGTCTAACTAATTATCAAATGATAAATTTGAGAAGAAGAGAATTACGAAGGCAAATCCATCAGTCTTGTAGGTGGGGCCAGTCATGGTGTATTGATCACAATGCTGAGAAAGAAAGACTTTGAGACAAGGAATTTCATCGAAAATTGCCGCCACACCTCCATAAGCGGACCCTTTGGACAAGGCATCTACATATTCATCCGTGGTGCTGTAGTTCTTCAATTTGTTCTCATGAAGACCTAGATTTATCAGTAACCCTTTAACAAATGAACCGTCTTGGTAGCCAACATAATCGCCATTTTTTATAAGTTGATTTATGTCAGTAACCGTAGGAGTGAGTTGTTGTACCGTTAGCATAGATGTCAAACTTGCTGTGTAGCTTGATGTGAGGATGAGTACGACGAAGACCCATATTATCACCACGAATCGCGATAAGTTGCTTTTCAACTTCTCCTCTGAAAAGAAGACCAATAAGTGAAAATCAGAAACATGTCTTGAAATTATTGTTGGTAAAATTAAACTTAATTGCAATAGTTACAAATTCAGACTATCATTTTTTCTGCAATTACAGTTAAAATGGAATATTGGCATATAATAATTGAAGTGGAATATTGACCTAAAACTATTTTAACAATATAATTACTTTATCTATTGGTCATTTTACAAAATGAGACTAATTTTCATATTTTATTCTAAGATCTAACACATACTGTGAGCAAAGACAGGAGTGGAGAATGCAAAGTAGAAGATGAGGCCGGACTGTTGGCAAGGTGTTCCCCTAAACTCGGGGTTAATACGATGCTCAATCAACCAAACGACAAATCCAGTGAAAAAGAAGAAGGCAAGGCTCGTTAGCCAAAGTGTGGTTGTCAGTGGTTTTAAGAAAATCCACATGCTAGTGCTTGCGTCAGGCTTGATCGGTACAACCATCAAAACACCAGATTGAGTGTATGGCATTGTAAAGTCCACATAGTTTGTGCGATTAAATCTGATTGTTGTGTCTCCCACAAAAGCATCATAGTTCTGTTATCAGTTAATCAAATTAAAATTCAGTAAAAGAGTAGTGAGAAGATTTAAATAAAAAATCTGAGTAATTACTAATGCAGGCTTACCTTTAGATAGACTTGGTACACCATATTGTCATACGTATTAGTGCTATTCACAAAGGGGTAAAACTCATATGACACAGCATAAGGCAGCTTGCTCAAGACGGCCTTGAATATATCAATGCAATAACCCGAAACTCCTGAAATCGACACATTTGCTTGGACCGGTCCTGATATATTGACAAAAGCATTAAACCCTTCCTTCAATATTGGTACAAGTATCCTTAACTTCTTTTCACCTGTCGGTAGAACCCAACCTCTTGGTACCTCTGTTGAGTCACCGGGCCATACTATAGATTTTAGACTGTTGTTAATTTTAGTATTCGCCAATGAAGAGTTAATTTCATGTATAATCCCATTATATTGACTCCAAAATCCTATAGTCCGGGCACTCTTTCCAACCACATTAAAAATCTCAAATGTCGATAGTTGAAGTTGGTTATCAACAAGCATAAATTCTCCCGTCAAACCAATGAAACTATTGTTTAGTATTGCTCGAAGAAGTTTTTGCCCGATTTGTGAAATCCCAATCCGACTCAAATCCGTGACACCTCTTTGCGGTACTACAAAACTTGGGTTCGTTATATTTGCCATTTCTACAGCCTTCGCCATCGCCCAAACCGCGTCATATGCCCAAAGCTGATATGCATTAGGGTTAACCACATCCATACCCGGATTATCTTGAAGAAATCTCGTCTTAAACCGTATTGAAAAATTATTTATTTTATTTGAATCAACAACATAAGGTCGAAAACCAATCACTCCCTCCATAGCACGAATCACACTCGTGTTCAGCGTCTCAAACATGTTGCCCACACCATCTGTCACAATCCAAACGTACCCGGAAGAAACCATATTGAGCAGTTGTGCACGGAAAAATAACCGAGAAGCAAGTTCCGGTATCATGTGTACAATAAACACCCGAGTTTGTTGTGTCATGAGTCGATACAATTCAGCATCAATGTAGTCGTCAGTTGCCTCAATCGGTACGACCGCACGATCAAGTATATTTGTGCCAACCGACTGGAGAGCATCGACTAGAGAGGGGATAATGCCCGAGCCGTAGTCTGAATCTTCATAAATCGGTACCACTGTCCTCCAGTCAAAATACTGAATAAAAGAAGCAATGGGTATCGATTGAGAAGAATCATTGATGGTTGCACGAACGAAAAATGGGAGGTGAGAAGGAGAAATTGAGGGACTAGATGCCGAGAAGGAGAGTAAGGGAACTTGTGATCGGTTGCACATGTTGGCTACAAACTCAGCCTCGACTGAAGTTTGTGGGCCAATTATTGCTTGCACCTCCGAATTCTTCAGAAGATCCAGAGCTGAAATAGAAATGTCAATTTATTCAAAGTTAAAAAGATTTCAATGTTCTGAATAGAATTCTTTTAAAATTCAAATATCTATGTCCACCCTCTATTTTAGGAAATAAATTTTCTAAAATTACCACCGCAAAAATAGTCTGGTGATATGGTACTAATCTCATATTTTCATAGATGAGTAATTAGAATTCCGTATCTAATATAATTGATTTAAAATTGAGGAAGAATATCTTTGTCCACTCTATATATAACGGAACAGATAATCGTACGTAGTTCTCACTCAAATCTTTTTAAAACTAGCATAGCACAAAATTACATAACCATTAAACTCTCTCCAATCAAATGATCGATCCCTGCTATGTATAATTCCAAATCCATCTTTGTTTAGGGCTTCCGGATTGAAAACGCGTGTACATCAATATATGTAAAAGTCTTTTCTAGTACATACTAGTCAGATAGAATATTAGAATTAATTGAACCGTGTGGAATTTTTATGGGCTTGCCTACCACCTTAGCGGTCTATTGACCGCCAAGAAGCAGAACTACCGAGTCATTAACACGATAAGGATGTTAACTAGACTAAACTACTAAATGACATTTTCTCTTGAGTGTTTGTGGGCTGCATTGAAAGTAATCTTTTTTACTTTCGTAAGTCATTAACACACAATACAAGTGACTAGACTGGACTTGACCAACTAAAAATTATTTCAAGTCAAAACTTCCAAACTTCCAAAATCATTTTTCTTATGTGCTGACATATTACTATTATTAGTAGTAGTATAATAATAATAATAATAATAATAATAATAATAATAATAATAATAATAATAATAATAATAATAATAATAATAATAATAATAATAATAATAATAATAATAATTTTTAGTTGGTCAAGTCCAATCTTGTCACTTGTGTTGTGTGTTAATGACTTAGGAAAGTAAAAAGATTTCTTTCAAAGCAGGCCACAGCACTCGAGAGAAAATGTCATTTAGTAGTTTTGTCTAGTTAATATCTTTATAGTGTTAATGACTCGGTAGTTATGCTCACCTCGTGAACAAAGGAGAAAATGATGTTTTAAAGTTACAAACGTTAAAAGGATTTCAGATAAAGAATATTCTGATAATGATTCACGATTCATGTGGTAGTATTATTATAGCAATATATGATATCATGAAATAAAATAGTCAAGAGACACTTCTTTAGAAACAATAAATAAGCTGATGTATATGATATATTTTTCATTTCGGAAATAAGTGGAAATTTAACAGTTTGCCCACATCTCCACTCAATATAAAAATGGAATGATATGATTATGAACTATGATTTATATGAAGGATAAATTGTGGTTCTCTTAGAAAAATTTGACTGCAATTTTCTCTAGATTTTACATGATTTTGTCTCCTATCTATAAAAACTAATTAAAAGAGGATCATTATTTTCAAAAACCAGTAAAAACCTCAGAATTACTAGACGTACATACGAGATCCATTTTTGCACCAATTTGTATAAAAAATAATAAATACTAAAATTTATCAGACAAATATTAGAATAGAAAAATCTTCACAAAGATTTATCAAGAGCAAAACATAGAATACTCGCAAAACAAAACATTATATTTTAATAATAAAATGGAAGTGTCCGAATTCAAAACTGGTATCCACATTTTAAAAAAAAAATTATGCACTGCAAACCAAATTGAAAGTCGCAACCATCTATTTTTAGAATGTACATTTGCCAATGAAATATGGCAAAAAGTCTGTACATAATCTGTCCAACCAATGCCATCGACATGGGAAAATCTGACTCAAATCCTGAGCTATGGATAGATCAGTAGCTCGACAAGACCCAAAGAAGTGAATGAATGGACCACAATTTGTTGAAAACTTTGGAAATCACGAACAACCGTATATTCCATAATGAAAGAAACAACCCATCTAAAGTCTTCAAAAACTCTTCTAGTAAGAATAATTACTACTGATTAGACGCTAAGTCCATCAACTTAAAAGTTGTGGATTCAAAATTTGACAAAATCATATTTTTTGAATATAGATGGGGGACATAGGCGGACCAATGGTTGAAGGCATCTCGAAACGCAAGCTTAAAATGAGATAGCTTAGGAGAATAGGATAGCACAGATTTTTTTAGAATTGATCTTACAAAATTTTATCTATTGAAGCTAGAAGCTTCTAATTATTATAATATATTCATGTAGCAACTTTTTAGTTTTTTAATTAAAATCTTCCTTAGCCAGTTCGGCTACTTAAAAAAAAATTGAAACTAACCTGCCGAAGCAGCTGATACGACATCGCTCATGGAGTCTCTATACTCCAAAACAACCCTAGTGTTGAAATTCGCATTTATTGCGTAAAAATCCTCAATCGCCATTGAAATGCTCGTTTTGCTCAGTTTTCCAGCCAGTGAATCCAAATCAAGCACCACACCCACACGAATCAATGCTGGCGTGGCATTTTGAGCTTCCACGGCTAAATTTTGATGAATAACTAACAGAAAAAGGAAGAAGGGCAAGAGAGATGGAAAGATGAACGCAAGCAGTTTGCGTTTTTGAATCTCCATTTTGAGAGGGAGATTTTGGCTTACAAATGTGGGAACTGTGGCCAGCTTTATATGCCACAAGCATAGATTTTTTTTTTAATTTTCAGCTTGCTTGACTTTTGACTTGGTATTCTTCTTCATTTATTATGTATCTAATAAGCACAGTCATAGTTTGAAAATTTCAAGAATTATAAATAATAAATAATTAAAAAACCCCACAGAATAACGAGAATATTTGATAGAGAGAGCTGTTGTCATGGACGGTTATTAGTGCTTCATTAGTTAACGTAATCTCAGATTCTTGGACCTCAAGACAGTTTTTCTACTTTCTAGATTATAAGTTTGGTGACACTGTTCTACCCTCCGGTTCTATTAGATCAACTCCTCTCCAGCTCATAATAATAAGAAATGGGATCTTAACGACAAATTAAAACTTTGGAGGAAAATGTAGGTCTCCGTTTCTAAGGAAATGGTGACTGGTGAGCATGTGAACTGCTTATACAGTACCGAGGTGGGAAATACCTTGATCATCCAAAATGACAAGTTGCATTGTGACTAAGTCCATATATTTAAATTGGACTTATATACACAACTCTTCATATTCTCCATCAGTCTTATGGTCAAACTGGTCCACCGCTCTAATATGATCATTAATATTAATTTTTTCTTTCTTTTAATAATCATATAATATCTTAGAACAACCATATATAATTAAAATTTCAATAATTATTCATTTATAATAATCATTTATTTCAATGACCACTTGTCATTAAAAAATAATAGCAATATCAAAAATTGATAGTGATTTTAGGAGTTGGATATAATTTCTTGGTTTTTAATTCCTCCAGTGAAATATTTGTTTCAAGTTCTCGATCGAGTGAAGGATAACTTTTTCATGAAGGAAAAGAAAATACTCCACTATAATCTATAATTAATTTTACTCATTTTTTTTATAATTAATGTATGTGGGACTTGAACTCACTAAACTCTAGTATTTTAATCAAGTTATATTCAAATATTATGTTAAAGGAATATTTGAACAGTCCCGGTACTTGAGGAAGGCGGGCCAGGCGATTGCATAGAGCCTCAAAGATCAAGGGCCTCTAATTCTTAAAAGATAATAAGGATATGAACTTTTAATTTGCAAGCGACACGTGTCATTTTCTATGATTTTCTATGCCAAGTGTAGTACTGGAAAGTATGTAACGGATCAAGTATAAATGTAGATAATACTCATTACATAATTAGCTACATAATTATTTATCTTTTTGATTTTTTATGGCATTAGTATCATTCCGAATAGTGCCCTTAAAGTTTAAAATTATTACAAACATGCCAACATATACTGTATAGTGACATTGTCGTTATTTTCCATAACATTGAGGATTTTTGTTTTGTCTCTTATTATAAGTGATTTGTTATGTACACTCAAATTGTATCCAATTGTATAAGAAATTTGTTAAGTTGACCCAAATTATGTATCACAAAAGTTGATTAATTAATTTTTCGTATTGAAAATAATTTCATATTGTCCCTTCAAAAAAATTAATATCATAACATACTCCTACAAGCTCGATTTCAAGTACATAAAAATCAAAATATAATGTCATTGATATCATTATCTTTTTTTTTCATTTATATTTAATCAAAGAGATAATTTTATATTTATTTTCATGTAAAATTTGAGAATATCATGAAATTTATATAATTTGGAATATATAATATTTTAGCACTGTTTTAGTGACAGTGGAGAAGTTATCATATACAATCTATACTTATTTAATTTTTTATACATCTCTCATTTTTTTCATATTTGAATAATATGTATTAATTTTCACATATTCTACGAAATAGAGGAAAAAATAGTGTTTGAACACAAAATTATAGTGCATGCCGAAGCGGAGCGAGGTTTCCCTTCGTATATTATAAGTAGATATATAGTGTATATAAGTGTCCACTCTCCTCCAGTTCTTTAATGATGCACTCTCCATTTCTCCAACTTCTTTCCAGCTATAAATGCAATCATTATTAAATAAATTTGAACGGATGTCTCCCGTTTTCATCTACTAATAGACTCAACCTATATTATATCTATAATAACATCTCCTAATAAATTAATACCAAGAAAAATACAAAACTTAAATTTATCCTAGTCCCACTAGAAAAAATTGAACAAAAGGAGAAAACATGGAAAAAGAAAAAGAAGCGAAAATTGTCTTTACTTGGGAATTTTCTTGGCTGCTTCTCTTATACGGAGGTTCTTCTCTTTATATAATGTTTATGTTTCTATTATTTGCTATCCACCGAAAATGATTTTTGTCAAAAGAACTAGCTAGATTAGTTAGACTTAATTGATTTATTTGTTAGCCCTCAAGTTATATAAGTATTAATCAACCTAGAAAACATGAATCATAAATCCTAATTAAGCCTAATCATACAATTAAACTGCAACTAATCCTAAATCGCAAATAACAGAACCATACAATCCTCAATCTAAAATAACATGTATATTTATTATTTAGAAAGAAAAGAAGCCTGGTATTTAGAGAAATGATCCTTTGATGAGAGGAGATGAACAGAGGGAGAAGAGTCGTGCGGGAGGGTGACTGAGAACAAGAGGATTGAGAGAGCAGGGGCGACTGATCAGTGCGAGGGAGAGAGGGAGAGGGAGAGGGAGAGAGGGAGAGGAAGAGGGAGCGGGAATGAGAGAGGGATTGCAAAGCGAAAATGAGAAAGGAGTGCCTGACTGGAAAAAAAATATTATTTCCCATAATGCCCCTGTAAAACTGGACGGTCAAGATTAAATTCATTAAAGAAAGCGACAAATTTTTTGATATATAGAAGCAGAACTCTTTTATAATTATTATGAGACAGTGTAATTTAGTGAGTTTATAGTACAAATATTTATTATTTTCCTTGTTTTGATTTCCTTTTATATTTAATTTGCTACAAAGAGTAAATGTCGCTTGAGTCCTATGACGGCATAGGACCGGCTCTGCTTCTCAAACAGCAAGTCAACAATTTGAGAACATATTAATAAGGTTGAAAATATGAGATATGATATTCAAAGAGCAAGTCGAAGAAGTCTATGCAATTGAGGCAGACAATAGGGGCTTGTTTAAGTGGTCTCTGGACAGAAAAAATGCCCAAGTTGAGTTCAAATCGGTCTGCCGATTTGGTAAAGGATTTACAGTCATTTTCTTATAATAGCTATTAAGATGGGCTGAAGTCCATTCCTAAACAATAATTAAATAATAAAAAGAAAAGAATTCAGTACGTGGCCCAACAACCCATTCGTATCTTAAGAAGGTCATTTAGGCCTAATATATTGTTTTGAAGTAAATGAGGCCATTTATGGCCTAAATTTCAAAACTTTATATTCGTAGTTTAACTTTTACCCCAATATATTTTTTCTGAAGTAAATTAGGCCATTAATAGCCTAAAATTCATTTACATAAAACAAAACTATACATCCATAGTTTTATCTTTTAGCCCAATAAGTTTTTTCAGGAAATGAGGCCATTTAAGGCTTGAATATAATTTATAGAAAAAACTATACATTCGTAGTTCTATCCTTTTAGCCCAATATATTATTTTCTTAAGTAAACCTTCGTTACTGGCGCCTCCCCATTCCCTCTCTTTCGCAGCACACCCGAAACGAAACCTGGTATTTTTCTCTTTCAACAAGTAGTGTCGTTGTCTTTTCTTCTTTCAGTATTCATGGCCGTAGAAGTATTAGTTTTATATTTGTTATGTTCTGATGATTTGAGTTAGTTTTAAGTGTTGGTATTGTGCTCGCAAGCTGTTTGTAGATTTGCCTAAACAAACGACTTTTGTGTTCGAATGGAATGTGCGTTTTTTTTTTGTTCTTCTAGAAGTTTATTTTTTAGTTTGTTGGTTGGAAATGGAAGTGATTTTTCAGTTACTTTTTCTTCTATGGTGGTTTTTGTGAGGGTTTGTTTTATGAATTTAAGTGGAATTGTGCGTTGAACTCAAAATGTTTGTGGAAATGCCTAAGAGTTTTGATTTGTGAAATCATTTTTATCTTTTTATAAGGATATTGATGGTTTGATTTATGTACTTAAGCATGGTTACTTATGCACAACTCAACCTGTTTGTGAAAATGCCTCAGTGACATAATACAATTTCATTCTTTATATGAACCACTGAACCAGTTAATTAGCACTTGCATACTCTTTCGTTATATCTTGTAAATATAATAAGAGCTACTTCTTTGTTTTTCTCACGTAGACTCAAGATGAGTTCGCTAAGAACTGGACTTTTGAAGGGCTTACAAAGGGCTACAACACAGAGGCAAAGTCCACTCGGTACTTTCATTTCCTCGTTCTCAACATGCATTCTATTTTAATTTATTCATTTAATTTATTAATTATCAAAATTGGTTTATTATTTTGCAGATATGTTTAGAAATTTACAAGCTTTCAACCACTCGACCGTGTCATTTGATGAACATTCAGAGAAGAATACTAGCACAAATCTGGACGAAAATCTTGAGGACAGTAAAAGAGGATTTCGAACCCAAGGCGCAGATATCAAGAGGGGCTGGGATTTCAGAGGCGTTCATAAGGTCCACTTATACAAATAAAAATTACATTACATTATATTATTACATATATATTACTGCATCGCGTAAAACTTACACATGATGGCAACACGACATGGTCCAAAGTACAAATATTACACTTAAATATAGCTAGTTAAACAAATAATACTTGCGCTTCATACCCTATCCTGCTACCACATCAGTTTTTTTAATATACATACATACATACCTTATTTTACATTATTCAGCGCTCAATTGATATTCCATTTAAAAAAACCAACTCATTAAGACCATGTCTACATAAACCAACTTCTCTTAACATTTTTTTTTCAGGCGATAATTTGCGGGAAAGTGGGAGAGGCCCCGGTGCAGAAAATTTTGAGAGACGGGCACACGGTGACGATATTCACGGTGGGGACTGGCGGCATGTTCGACCAGCGCGTCGTCGGCGGCAGCGACGTCCCCAGGCCCGTCCAGTGGCACAGGGTCGCCGTGCATAATCACTATTTGGGGGATTATTGCGTCAGACAGCTGGTCAAGAAGTAAGTATGTTTGTTTATTTTGGAGATGATTGAGGAAATTTGATTGGACCTCTACATGTATTATGAGATGGTCATCCTTTGGGTGATTATTGGCGTGCATAATCACTCCTTGGGGGATTATTGCATCAGACAGTTAGTTAAGAAGTACGTATGTGTTTTTGATGAGGAGATGATTGAGGGGTTTTAGTTGTATGGACAGAAAATATTATGAGATATGTGTCCAACAAAAGGGCAAAAACTATGTGGTTTTTTGGAGATAATTGAGGAATAATAGATATATCCCTATTATATGATGATCAGCCTTTAGGGGATTATTGTGTGAGACAGTTGGTCAAAAAGTAAGTATGTTTTTTTTGTCAAGGTTTTAGTTATGCAGATATGCCCCTGCAAAATGGGAAATGTCGGGGATACCCCTACTAATTGTAAGGAATGCTGTTAATACGCCCTCCTTCGTAATAATGTAAATGGAATCTGATGAAGTAAGCATAGTTTGAGAATATTATGTAGCAGATATGAAACATTAAAAGGAGGGGTGTTGCATCATTATGTTTGATATTTCGTATGTTTTCTATAGCATCCATGATATTGCACGAGATATTAAAATTTCTATTTGAGATGTTAAGCTGCTCGTAGCAGTTTAGCTGCGTGTTTTTATCTTCGTTTTATGTGTAGATTAATTTATTTTGGTGTGTTTGTGCAGTGCTAATGTGTTTGTAGAGGGAGATATAGAAACTAGGGTTTATAATGATGACATTACTGGCAATGTTAAAAACGTGCCTGAAATTTGCGTCAGACGTGGTGGTAAGCATTATTTTTCTCAAATTTGTTTAATTTATAGTTTAATTCTTAATTTCCTTTCTATATTAATTTCCAGTTACTTATTCTATGTTTATTTTATGTAGGCAAGGTGAGATTGATCAATTCAGGGGAAGCAGTTTCAAACTTATCAATTGATGAACTAAGTACATGCTCTATTTTAATTATATATTTTTTTCTTTTTCAATTTTAATATAAATCATCTAGTCCTTGTTTTAATTAATTTGTTTTTTCTATATGAATGAGAAGCTAATAAGGTTCATATTTATGTATCAGGGGAGGGATTGCTCTGATGAGTTCTAGCTTGACTGGTAAAGCTGATGCTTTCATGTGGTAAGGTGATTTAGAATAATGCATTTATTTTCTCTTTACTAGTTTCGGTTTGTACTAAGTTAATAATTCTTGGTAGAGTGTTTGATGCTTTTTCTGTTGCCAATTATATGGATTTGTAACAGAAGTTTTTCTTTTATCTGTTCTGAAATGGTACTATACTACACTGGCCTAATTTTAGAGAAATATTTATCTTATGTTTTTAGTATGTGTAATATGTGGTGAAATTACTTAGTGTAGCATATTATATAACAATATATAATATATGAATATTATGCACCAGACACCAGTATATAAATTGCTAAACGTGAAATTATATACAAAAAATGGCACATCACCCATGAGAATTTTTCAAAGCTAAATCGCTCAATGCGTTCAAAATTTCCAGCAATTCTATTTTGTCCAAATCGAAACATTCAGTCTTGGACATATGTTGCGCAGTTAATTAACACGTGTATATCAGCCATGCAAACTTGTATCAAATCCAAGACGGATAGACACTACCCCAAGTTTCAGAAGAGAACAAAATAGAAACATCTCATCTCCCTGATCCAAAGTTCCAAAACTTCACCCAACTCTTTCTATTCCGGCTCCTATGTATCCGTACATACAGTACATGCTGTATATTTCGTGCATGTCAGGGTTTCTTATACTGATAAATAAAATGTAACAACACATGATGATGTTGATATTATGTTTCGATCTGATCTCTGTGAGACGTGGCGAAACACAATCACACGCGTCTCGCACAGCCTGCATGCATCCAAGCCTCATAACTGGAGCAGAGGAAAAAGACGACGATGTTTCTGCTTACTCCGCCTGACGGGCCTTGCCGGCCACGTGATCGGATCACCAAGTTCCAACGTCTCTTTATTTTCTTTCCATGCATGCATTCATCATTTTCATTGCTCGCCACGTACATTTCAACTCTATCTTCTCATGCAAAACTGAAACAGAAAAAAAGAAGGAAATTGAGACTTGAAGTCTCACTCAGCCAGCTGCTCAACTATAAATAAGCGAACAGATTAGTACTCCCTCTTCATCGCTTGCAAAATCAAACGAATCAGCTATGGCTGTGAAACATAAAGCTCTCGTCACTCTCTTTCTCCTCATCTCAGTCCTCTCTCTCTCCACTCTTTTCACCCTCTCTCATGCAGATGAAGACCCTCAATTGCGAAAATGCTTGGAGGACTGCTCACTTAGGCGCCAAGAGAAAAAGAAATGCACGAGGGACTGCTATCAGAAACATGCGGAGCGTGAGAGAGAGAAGGGCGGAGGAAGAGACAACCCTTGGAGAGAGGAAGAGGAGGAACAGGAAGAAGGGAGAGGAGGAAAGAGAGGATGGCAGAAGGAAAATCCGTATGTATTTCAAAGCGAGCAGTTCAAACATCAGATAAGGACTGAACATGGTCATGTTAAGGTTTTGAAAAACTTTGCAAAACAGTCCTGGCTTTTGCTTGGAATCGCGAATTACCGTGTTGCAATAATGGAACTTAATCCTCGCACTTTTGTTGTGCCTAATCATTGGGATGCTGATAGTGTTGGCTACGTGGTCAGAGGTATAGACTTATTTTCCCATTTATATGCATGTTAATTAATCACTTAATGATTGAAATTAAGAACTTAAGAATTACTTATTTAATTGTATAGGAAGAGGTATTGTGACTGTGTTGAAGAAGGACGATAAGGAATCGTACCATATCAAGCAAGGAGATGTATTGAAAGTTGATGCAGGTTCAGTTGTTTATGTGATAAATAGTGATAGCCGTGAGAAATTGACCATTGCAAAACTCGTTCAACCTGTTTCAATTCCCGGCAAATTTGTGGTATAATTTTCCTTGGTTTATCTATACAAATCAAATGATATATTTTTTCTATCTATTTATCTATTTAATTGTTTTTTATTTATTTTGCAGAGCTTCTTCGGTGCTGGAGGGGAGAATCCAGAGTCGTTCTATCGAGCATTCAGTGATGAAATTTTGGAAGCTGCATTCAACGTGTGATCATCACCATTTTTCAGTCAAATTACTTTTACCAAAATAAAAAAATTATCAAATTAAATAACCAAATTCATGAATTTTCCATGGTAGACACAAAGGGATAAGATAGAGAGAATATTTGGGAAACAACGAAGCGGTGCGATAATCCGAGCGAGCGAAGAACAGATCCGCGCATTATCACGTGATGCATCTGAAGGAGGCAAATGGCCTTGGGGCGAAAAGGGACCCTTTAGTGAATCAAAGGGGCCTTACAATCTCTTGAGAAAACGGCCTACACATTCTAACCAGCATGGTCAGTTGTATGAGGCGGATAAGGATGATTATAGACAGCTCGGTGATCTTGACGTGAGGGTCTCCGTTGCCAATATCACCAGCGTATGTTTTACAATCCTTTTCAAAATATCTGTGAACTTTTTGAGAACTCGTTTTGATTTTCAATTTACTTTTTTCAAATGTTATTTAAATAAACATAAACAATATGAGATCATTGGGTCACAGGGATCTATGATGGCTCCATGGTACAACTCACGCTCAACCAAGATCGCTGTGGTGGTTGAAGGGCGAGGCCAACTGGAAATTGTCTGTCCTCACTTGGGAAGGCAATCTGAGAGAGAAACAAGAAGAGGAAGGAAATACGAAGAGGAAGAGGAAGAGGAAGAAAAAGAACAGGGTCAACAACAAGGTCAAAGGTACCGGAAAGTCCAGGCCAATTTGAGCCCTGGTACCGTGTTTGTCGTACCGGCAGGTCATCCGACGGTTGAGATTGCTTCGAGGGGCGAAGATCTCCAGATCGCCTGCTTTGAAACCCGTGCTGAGAACAATGAGAGGATTTTCCTTGCAGGTATGTAGACTGCAAGATGATTTTGTCAAGTCAAATTATGTGTTAACTAACGATTGTCTTATTTCAGGGAGAAACAACATTCTTAGCAAGATGGAGAGGGAGGCGAAGGAGCTGGCATTTGACACGTCAGCAAGGGAGGTGGATGAGCTGCTCAACGCCCAGCGTGATGAGGCTTTCATCTCTGGTCCTGGAAGCCGCAGCCGCCATGGTGGCGGTGGGAGAGGAGGTCGAGACTTCACTGTTGAGTCGATTTTGGAAGTTGTGGCAGGGATGTGAAGTCGTGGAAAAGGAATGTGTAAACAGTATGAGGGAACTACTAAATAACTAAATAAGGTGTTTAGTAACTGAGAGGTGTTTATGTGGAGAGTACGTAATGTAATGTGTATGTTTTTAAGTACTAATGAAATAAGATGAGATGGTTAAATATAGGTATTATAATATCTTTTCTTAGCGGCACTATAATCAACTTTAGATAATTTTATTCCCGCTTTGTTTAAGTAATATCCTCGTAGGTTTTTGTTCGAATTTAAAATCTTATATTTTGTTATTACTTGGAAGTTATTTATAGCTTTTAGAATTGGAATCTTCTCAGTAGTATTATTTTTACAAATGTAATAATGCAATTACAAGAAATGAGAATACGATATGAATGATCTCAAGATGTGCGCCAGATTTGATTTGTGGATTCTCCTGGTAATTGGTTCACGCTAGAATCATTCACTAACGAGAATGAATTTTAGTCGTGAATTATCAATTTGTTCATGCTAATGTTGTTCACTCACGCTAGAATAATTCACTCACAAGTATGAATTTTATTGATAGAATAATTCACTCACAAGAATGAATTTTACTGCTAGAATAATTCACTCGCAAAAATGAATTTTACTCGTGAACCATCAGATTAGTTCATGCTAAAATTGCTCACCAGCAAGAATGAACATTTTTTTATCATCACACTTCTCATTTAATTCATGAGATTATAAATAGGGTTGTATATATAGACTAAAAGAAGGCAAAATGTAAACATTCAATTTATGAAGATGTATCGGCTACAATTTTATTTATTTGTTGCTGCAATTTGTTCTGATATACTGGTGGGAACTAAAATTTATACAGATAAAATCAAGAATATTTTTGATAAATAATTTTCTATTTGTTTCATATCAAATTGCTTCTTTTGTCTTAGTAAACTTCATAAGAATCCTATTTAATAACTTTATTTCAGTTTATTATTTAACGTTTATTATTTAACTGGATAAAACTCTCTCTAAGAAGGCAATAGGGCAATAAAATTTCATAAGATGGCAACGAATATTGAATGTTAAATGAAATGAATTTGAAAAAAAATTGATACACATGGAGGTAGAAATTTGAGTGAGTTTGATTAAAAGACATAACGGGGAATATATGTATTTTCTTGAAAAAACGTATGGAATCTTCTCGCTTATTTTGATTTTGAATTGTAATAGACATGTTCAACAATGAAAAATAATATTTATGTTTGTCATTTTTTATTGTGAATGATATTTATATTATTTTAATATTATATAACTAATACATGATAATTAATACATGAAGTAGAAGGCGAGATGATTTCTAGGCGGTCATGTGCCTGAGCTGACTACCCCGTTTCAAGTTTATCTTCATTTTATTTTGGTCCATGCATGAATCAGAGTTCCAAAGTCTCTTTGTTTTCCGTACGTGTTTCATTATCTTCGGTCGCCACTTAGTTTCAGCTTTTATCTTCTCAGTTATTTTCGCCCCATAAATAAGTAAACAGGTCAACACTCACTCTTCATCTCTTGCAAAGCATTTCAATCACTTGCAAATGAGCAAACCCAAACGAATTCAGAGCCATGGCTATGAAACATGAAGCTCGCGTCTCTCTCTTTGTCCTCATAGCAAGCCTCTCTCTGTCCACTCTTTTCACCTTCTCTCATGGAAGAGACTCTGAATCTTTGGAACGGTGCTTGGACGGTTGTGAAGACTGGCCCGAACTACTAATAGAGTAGTGCAGGTCGCAGTGTTGGGATTTCTATTGGCGGGGATGTGAGAAGCCGTAGAAAAGGAATGTGTAAATAGTATGAGGGAAGTACTAGTAATATAATAAGGTGTTTAGTAACTGAGAGATGTAATGTGTATGTATGAAGTACTAATGAAATAAGATGGTTAAATAGGTCTTACAGTTTCATTTTTTAGCGTCAGTATAATCAAATTTTGATAATGTTTTATCAGTATTATTTAGTAGTAACCTTTTAGGTTTTTATTTGAATTTAAAATGTTATATTTGATTATAACATAAAGTTATTTACAGCTAATTTTGGAATTAGAATCTTCTCACTGTATTACTATTTTTAAAAATTAATTACAGAAGTAAGAATAGGATATTAATTTTGGTTGTTTTGTAATACAAACTACAAAAGAATACGAAATGAATGATCTGAAGATGTGCGCCAGATTCGTGAATTATCTAATTGCTTCACGCTAGAATTATTCACTCGCAAGAATGATTTTTACTCGTGAATTATCACATCAGTTCATTCTAAAATTGTTCAGTCACAAGAATGAATTCAATCGTTTTATCATCACATTCTCATTTAATTCATGAGATTATAAATAGGGATATGTATAGACCAAGAAAGAAAAATGTAAAATGCATCCAGTCTATGAAGATGCTTCTAACAAAATTTTTATATATTTGTTGCTGCAGTTTATTTTGAGATACTGGTGGGAACTAAAATTCATAATAATACTATACAGATAAAATAAAGAGTTTTTCTAATAAATGAGATCTTTTTAGGAATTTACTCCTCCTTTCATATCGGTTTGTCGTATTCTATTTTAGTAAATTACATACGGCAATTTTATTTGATAACTTTGTTTTAGTTTATCTGGTAATAGTTATCGCTGAAAGGAAAGTAGGTCAATTGATTTTCATAAGCTTGGTACGAGTATTAAAAGTTGAATGAAATGTGAGTTTAACAACCATATATACGAAATATTTGTTTGTCATCAAAATATAAAATATTACATTACGTCAAAATAATACAATATTTATGAAAGAATTATGTGTGCATAACAGTCATATCCATCAAGCAATTGGAGATGATTACATTGTGTTAAGCTTCAAATTAGCAGTTTAAGATAGCATGCACGTTTCTCGTATATTCTTTGTATTTTTTAGATTTATCCAGAAATTAGGGATTGATTAGCTGAAAATTATGGTATTGATTACCTTGAAATTAAATGCAATAACCAGTGACTCCTATATATAAAGGGATGTCATCTCTATGTAAAACTCAAGAGAGAAATAAATAAAATAAATAAATATAATGGCCCGATGAGGCCCTGAGTTTTTCAAAAAAACAAATCTTCTTTTTATTGTAAATTCTTGTAACTTTGAATAGAAAAAGAAATTTCATTTGGAATGGGGAATATAATGGAAGTCCTCTCCAAGTTTTCTCAAAAATAAATAAATATAATTTTCTTCTTCCATAGTCCATTATCACTTTATAGTTTATCCTCACAGTTATCTACCGGTAGCCCTTCTTCCGGTGCTTATATTCTTCTCCGCCCCTTTTCACTCTTCCACGTAGAGCCTACCATTCAACGGCCCACCTCATACGCTTCACGTTTCGTCTCACTCATTCGGCCACAGAATATCCTCTCAAGCTCAAAACACAGATCTAATATTATTTCCTCACAATCAATCCATAATAATCTTTTTTGCCCTTTCTCCCCAAACGAAACGAAAACGAAAACGAAAGAGAGAAGAAAACTCCCTCTTCCATCTCCACTTTCACCAAACCTTCAATCCCGAAACCCTAACCCTAACCCTAGTTTCCCGTAAGACCAGCAGCCATGGTGCTCGCGGAGCTGAGCGGGACGATAACCCGCGCGCTGCAGCAGATGAGCAACGCGACGGTGATCGACGAGCGGGTGCTGAACGAGTGTCTGAACGAGATCTCGCGAGCGCTGTTGCAGGCCGACGTGCAGTTCCGCATGGTGAGGGATATGCAGACGAATATCAAGAAGATTGTGAATCTCGAGGATCTTGCCGCCGGGCATAATAAGAGGCGTATCATGCAGCAGGTTTGATTCTATTTGGGGGGAATAAGTGTTTGTTTGTGGGTTTATTGGATTAATTTGGTTTTGGTTTTGGTTCGGGTAATTTGTTTGGTTTAGGTGTAGAAGAATTATTGAAGTAAAATTTAGTCTGAAAATGGAGGAAGTTTGTACTTGTTATAAAATAGTTAGGAGGGGAATTTATATTAGCTTAATTATGTTCGTTTGAATTAAGATTAGATTTAATTATTTTGTGATTGATAGAATTATCCTATTTTATGATTGATTTATGGATTTTCATTTTATTTTTACTTAGGCTGTATTCAATGAGCTTTGCAAAATGCTAGATCCTGGAAAACCATCCTTCGCTCCAAAGAAAGGCAAACCCAGTGTTGTAATGTTTGTTGGTCTACAAGGTAAATAAATAAATAAACGTTCATACTTTCTAAATTTCCCCCTATATTTATCTAATTAATATCAGTAATTTTATTAATTGTTATTTTTGCGATTCATTTAGGTTCTGGAAAGACCACAACATGTACAAAATACGCGTATTATCATCAAAAGAAGGGTTTTAAACCCGCTTTGGTTTGTGCTGATACTTTCAGAGCTGGTGCTTTTGATCAACTTAAACAAAATGCCACAAAAGCCAAAATTCCCTTTTATGGAAGGTATACTTATCCTCACATATACTCTCTAGAAATTAAATTTTGTTTATTATTTTTGTTAGTGTTAATAAATTTAATATTGTTTGTAGTTATATGGAGTCAGATCCAGTGAAAATCGCAGCAGAAGGAGTAGAAAGATTCAAAAAAGAGAATTGCGATTTAATAATTGTCGATACAAGTGGAAGGCATAAACAAGAAGCAGCTCTCTTTGAGGAAATGCGCCAAGTCTCTGAAGCAACTGTACGTATTTCACATTTTACACCCTCAGTTTTTTAAATTGCTCATATTTTATTTATTATTATTTTAATAATTTATTTTTTTATTTTTAGAAACCGGATCTGGTGATATTTGTGATGGACAGCAGTATAGGTCAGGCTGCATTTGACCAGGCTCAAGCGTTTAGACAGAGTGTTTCTGTTGGAGCTGTTATTGTTACAAAAATGGACGGTCATGCAAAAGGTGGTGGTGCTCTTAGTGCGTAAGTCTTTCTTTCCCTTTTTATAATTTTTATTTTATTCTATTTTTCTTTGTTTTTGTCCTTTTTGATTCTGCTATGAAATTCACTAGATATCTGTGTGTGATTTTTAGTAAAATGAAAAAAAAGATGACTGTATTTTAATAGATCATGCTCTACACTTACTCTTCTAAAATATGCAAAATCTATATGAATTGATAACAGTGATAATCCATTAATTATCAAATTTTTATTATTATGAAATTTCTTGCTATGTGTAGTGTGGCAGCAACGAAAAGTCCAGTGATATTTATTGGAACAGGAGAGCATATGGACGAGTTTGAAACATTTGATGTAAAGCCATTTGTCAGCCGTCTTTTAGGTCCGTAATTTACTACCCTTTTATTTTTCTTCTTATAATTCATTCATATTTTGATTTTTTTTTTTCCTTTTTTTGTGTGTGGAAATTAGGTATGGGAGATTGGTCTGGATTCATGGACAAGATTCATGAAGTGGTGCCGACAGATCAGCAGCCAGAACTTCTTCAGAAGCTCACTGAAGGAAGTTTCACACTGAGGCTCATGTACGAACAGTTCCAGAATATTCTCAAAATGGGGCCCATTGGCCAGGTATTATTTCATATTCTTCTTCATTTCATTATCTCACAAACACATCTCATGATCAATTTTATTATTTGAGTATACTTATGCAAATTTATTTCTATTTCAGGTATTTTCTATGTTACCGGGTTTTAGTGCGGAATTAATGCCGAAAGGTCATGAGAAGGAAAGTCAGGCTAAGATCAAACGTTACATGACAATGATGGATTCAATGACCAATGCAGGTAAAATATTTTTGAAGAAATTTGCAAAAACCCCCATATTACCCCAGATTGCAAAAAAAAAACCGCATTATTGAAAATTTCAAAAGTGCCCCTACATTATTGAGATAGTAGCAAACATAAACCTACCTTTTGTTAATACTGTATGGGTTTTTCTGCAATTTAGGCATAATGTAGGGTTATTTTTTGCAAGCTTCCCTTGTAATCCCTAAGCATTTTAATCTCGTATTTCAGCACCGTAGTGCAAACAATTTCCTTCATGAAAAATGATGAACGAATTCTAAAACAATTATGAAATAATCTTCCTTATCCAAATAATTAACTTTATTTCAAAAACAACAGAGCTGGACACAACAAACACAAAAATGTTTGCTATTTCCTCAAATCTCTACCTTATTCCAAGCAATTCACCTCAGTGCAACTAATAACTAACTCTATTTCAAAAAAATCCAACAGAGCTGGACTCAACAAACCCAAAACTGATGAACGAATCCCGAATCCTCCGGATCGCACGGGGCTCCGGCCGGTCCGTCCGCGACGTGTCCGAAATGCTGGAAGAATACAAACGCCTCGCCAAGATCTGGGGCAAGATGAAAGGTCTCAAGATCCCCAAGAAGGGTGACATGAGCGCGCTGTCAAGAAACATGAACGCGCAGCACATGAGCAAGGTTTTGCCGCCGCAGATGCTGAAGCAGATCGGAGGGATGGGGGGCTTGCAGAGTTTGATGAAGCAGATGGGCGGGATGGGCGGGAATAAGGATATGGCGAGCATGCTTGGGGGACTTGGGATGGGCGGGGGAGATAGATAGATAGATAGATAGATTATAAGATTGTTTGTTTGTTTTGAGATTTGTTTTGTTTACCCTTTTTGGGGGGGTTTAGAGAGTTTGGTTTGTTTGATACTGGAGGAGTGATGTTATTTATGTGTATTTTATGTCCGATAACTAATAAGGCACCTTTCTTTGGTTTCATTGTTTCTCCTGGTTATGAGAAGCCTGATATGTTTGTGTTATGATTATGCACTGATAGACCTTAAGACTTAGGTGGTAATGGAGTGTGAAAATTATCTCTATTATTTAATGAGTTCACTAATTAATTTAGAAAGAAAATTTGAACTTCGAGTTTATCTACACTAAAATAACTCTAGAAGTAATGAAAATAATTTTACACAACATCAAAATCACATTTAGGTTGGATTGTCAATTCTGATTTTTCAAATCTCAGTAATAATGGATCCAACAAATCTGGGATTTGAAGTCCTGGAAATCTTCCCTTTCAACTAGAGTCCACTTTCAAACTTGCCGGTCTTACTCCTCCCACAAAATTTTGCGAACCAAACAATTATTCTTTCCCTTTTTGAAGAAGAAGAAAAGAAAACAAACATCCGATTTTCATTGCTCCTGCTCACAATTTCTCCTTCGTTAACATAGCACCATCTCTCGCCCTCATTCTCTCTCTCGCTTGAGATGAAGGTTCCGCCAGAGTCGGAATCCGACGATGCTTCGCCGATCGCGCTGGGACCGCCGATCGGAAGGCCGATGATCAGCGAAAGATCGCTGCCAGACAGCGCTAGCAAATGCAGCCTGGATAGGAAGAGGTACATTTTTTTCCACTGAATCCATACGATTTCTTTATCTTCCCATTTTCAAGTTCGATTGGTAATATTTTCGGCTGAAACTTCCTGTCTAATCATTCAAAGTAAGGAAGCACGTGATAAATGTCCTTTAAATCTTCAAACAATCAGAAATTAAGTTGATTTTAATTTCACGTAGGCGTAAATCATCAGAGGATGAAAATGGAAATGGAGATGGATGCAAGCAATGCAGTTGCCAGAAATCTCAATGCCTGAAACTGTCAGTTCTTTCTTTCCTTCTTCTTTTTCTTTACTTTCAAAATACTAATGTCACATCAACAAGAGTAATTTTTAACATATTTCCTTTGTTTTTAATTTCTGTAGTTATTGTGTGTGTTACTCAACTGGAGGGTATTGTTCTGACGCTTGTCTTTGCCGGCAATGTCTCAACCAACCAAAATACCGTGAATCAGTACAAAAACTTTATATTAAAACTTCTTCTCTTAATCATGATATTAAGGTAATTTAACAAACCATATACCAAAGTATTTTTGTAGTTTTAGTTTTTTACCCTTTGATTATATTATTTTTAATATTTACAGGAAGTAGTTGGTAATTCATCCGGTTCGGTTTTAGAATACAAGAAAGGATGTAAATGCAAGAAATCCGGCTGCGGGAAGAAATACTGCGATTGTTTCCAAGTAATTTCTAATCTTGAATTGAACCACTCAATATATCATTTTTTCTATTTTGATAGGTAATAATAATTAATTCCTTTATTTTTATTGCATGAAGGCTGGTGTTGGATGCAGTATGAGTTGCAGATGTGGCGATTGTAAGAATCCTTTTGGACAGAAAGGTACTTCAAAAATCAATACTAATTTATTTCTTCCCTCTTTTATAACCAATACTATCGTTTTTATTATTAAAGTACTAATTTTATTTTTTTCTTTTTATAGTCACAGAAAGACAAAGAATCCAGCCTGTCGTTCTACAAGAGCAAATCAACACTCATCAGAATCAGAGTGAAGAAGAATCAGATGAAAAAACGGAAGATGAGTTTGAAACAGAAAAGGAAAGTGACAACACGGCCAATGAGGTGTCGCCACCTGTCCGCTCCCCTATTTCTCATTCATCCTCTTTTAAACAACACTCTGACGAGCCGGACCCGCCTCTCATTAACCCTCAACCCATTTCTCAACTCCCCCCTTATAAACCGACCTTAAATACCAAAAATAATAACAATTTTAATGATAATAAAAACAATTATTTTGGTAGTAATATTAATTGTAATGGTAATGGTGGTAATTATGTGAGGGATTTTAGTATAGTGAGGTGTATTGAGGTGATGAATGGGATTGCTGAGCTGTCAGTACTGGAGAAGTCCATTGCTCCAGACTTGTTTTTGGAGTCTAGTAATAGAGAAATTTTTCTTTCTTTAACACCAGATGTGAGGCTGCTTTGGCTGAGTAGAAAGATTAAGCTTCTTCCAAGGTAGTTAAGTACTGATATTTTGAGACGTTGATTTAGATTTTTTAGTTTGTGAAAAATAGAGTAATTGAGTAGAAATTGTATGATAGTATGGAAATAGTTCTGAGTTGTTGACCTTTGGAAAGTAGATCAAATTAAGCAATTTGGTCTGAAATGTGCAAACTGGAACTAGTAGAGTTGTTTTTTTTGGGAAGTTGAAAAGTTTTCTAGTTCTGATTCCAAATTTTTTATTTGTTTCTATTTTGGCATGCTGTTGTATTTTATTGAATAGAGGGTTTTTTATCTTTTTTTGTTTGCTGTTATTTTCCATTCAGATAGAAATCAATCAATCATAGTCACATGAATAATTCGACCAAACGAAAAAACAAATCCAAAACTGAAAAGGGAAAGAGTGCATAATTCTGAATTTAACTGCATAATTCGGTAAATAAACTACAAATAGCTTTATTTTACTTTTGAAGCAAAAGTAACTAAATTAATAACTCCATGATGGGCGCGCAGCTTTTGTTGATCAATTGTTAAACAAATTCCTACAAAAATGAAACTTGTAAGAAAATGGAACTTATACAATACATAACTACAAAAAACGGAGGAACTAACAATAAAAGAATAACTTACTGTGGATTGATCAAATTCCCATCTTTTTTTTGAAGCAAGTCCTCTCTATTAATCTCAGACTTAGAACTCAAGGATTTATTATTTTCTGAGAAGCAACCTGTATTAAAAATGAAAACACATGTAATAGCGGAGAGAAGATACATAACCATGAATTTATTTGCCAAAAATAGAAAAATATGCAAATAAACCAAAAAAAGAAAAGAAAGAAATACAACATATACAAAACATCATATGAATAAAAGGGTTTTTATATATATACCAAAGAAGAAGATTTGAGAAGCTCTCTGACGGCCATAGTTGCATAGCAAGAAGTAGGCAAAGTAAACCCTAATTTCAAAGCCAACTTATTTGGCACAGAATCATTCTCACAACCTTCAACTCCATTTTTTACCAACTCTTCCTTTTTTGCATTTTCGCCCGTCTTTTTCTTCATTATATCGAGATCAGTCTCTGCTAAAGATTCCGTCTCTTCTGTGTATTTCATTAATTCCCTACAAAGACAGGAACAAATATAGTTTTTTCACACAAAAAAAAATCCAAAAAATAGCAAAAAATAAAATAAAATTATATACTACATATACCACATATAATCAATGGGTCGCTGAAATACACGTCTATAGCCTCCAGTCATACTAGTAATTGAAAATTCCCTATAAAAAATGAACAATTGTTAGTTGATTAAAATAAACATTTTGATGAGCTGGCAAGAATTGAAAATATTGCATGAAAGTAAGAAATTAGAAATAGGTAAATGAAAGATTAATTACTTGACACCATGAGCTGCTTCTGTCAAGCTGATGTCATCCTGATTCAATGAAAAGAAATAATAAAAATAAATTAAGAGACCATTGATTGTTAAGATAAGATTAAAATTAAATCAATCCTAGTTGTTTAAACTTTTTAATACGTCAGGCACAAAAGTAATCGAGAAAAGAAAATTATATTTTATCAAGGTACAAATAATCTCACATTTTTAGCCATTTCATGATATACATTAGCAACTTCGTTCTCAGGAAAAATTACTCTCGATCTGCACAAACAATTAAAATGCTATTATTTTATTTTTCTTTTAGTTGACACATAAATTCAGATCTGAATTAAAATATTATTTCTTTAATTTACCCAGGTAAAGGCAGCACAACATCTTCGAATGTGTAGATTCCCTTTGTTAAATCATCAGAATCAACTACCTATTCCACAAAAAATAAACATCAATAATTTAATAAATAAGGTCTAAAATATTATGCTTGATTAACTAAATTAACTAACCTTAACAACAGGGATTTTTTCATCAGGAATTGTTTCAGCAGATTCATCTGATACAAATGCATCATCATTCACATTATCTTCTGAATCTAAACTATCAATTATTGTTGACTCATCAGGACAGCTGTCTTTTGAATAAACTAAATCGCCAACCACAACCTGATTTATTCCTGTAATATATCAACTTTACCAATTATTTAAATGTTAAAAAATAAAAAATTTGGAATTTTTTCACAAAAAATAAATACTTACCGTATTTTTGGACCCTCGTGCTAGCTGCATGGTTCCACAAGTAACTCTGGTAGCTATGCACATACCTAACAAATAAACATTTCTAAGATAAATACATTCTAAAAAAATGTATTATAAAAATGTGTAAAATAGCGTAAGGAAATAAATATACATCATTCTTAAAGTTCTAGGTATGGCCTTGAGAGCCTGTAGATAATTTCCAGGGCATTTCTTCAGACAAAGGAGCTGGAATTTTACATAATTTGAAATATATAAATCAAGAGTTAGATTCATTTGAGAAAAAAGAATTTTAAATAATTAAATTAAACTTACAATAGATCTTTCAGCGACTAAATGGCGAGGCAAATTTCTTAACATTGCATCAATATCTCCATTTCCCTTGAAATTCTCACGCATCTCCTTTATGTTTTCACGCTGTTTGAAACAACAGTTAAAGAGAAACAACTAAACAAATAATAAATTAATAATGCAAACTTTTGATTTAAAAAAATGATATAAATATAAAGGATATCTCCTTCTCTTGGATCGAGAATTAAATCAACAGCAGCTTTCCATTCTCCTTTAAGTAATGCTCCACCAATTAAGTGTGTTGGTACAGAACCGCTTCCAAATCTCTGTTATATATGTGCAAATATAGTTAATATAGTAAAAAGAAACTTGCAAAAAAGCCCTTGAATTATTCTAAATTAAAAAAAAATACTGTCTCATTGAAAATTGCAACAAAAGGTAGTTTTTTTTTTGCAATTTCCTTAATAGTGGAGGTTTATTTTTCAATTTAGGTATAGTGAAGGGCTTTTTTGCAAATTACCCTATAGTGCAATAGAGATCTCAGAACAAATATATTAAATAACGATAAATGAAAGAGAACAAAATTAGTACTTGTAAGCCAAAATAGTTTATAAACCCGTTTTCTCCCAAGGCTTTTGCAGCATTTTGAATTATTTCTTCAGAAGCTCCATTCACACCCCTAAAAATTAATTATTAAATATCAAATATTAAATTTATGTCTTATTAATGCAAATAAATATGTTATCATGATGGTAACTATATTTAAAACTTTAGAAATACCGCAAGATAAGTGTGAATCGATTTCCATTTAGCTGACCGAGATTAAGACCTTCCTTCACATAACTATGATAAATAAATACCCACATATTTTTTTTCATAATTAATCAGAAGCAAAAAACGGAGAAAAAAAATAAAATAGACAAAATAATAAATGCACTTACGAAAAGTTTCCAATTTTAATTCCGTAAAGTCTGCTATTAAGAGCAGCTAATCTCTTTGGATGCACTTTGAATATCGTCACCTGATCAAAAAATAAATAATAACCAATATACATTTATTCATGTCAAAAAACTGTTATAAAAATATTAAAATAATAAATATAAAAAAGGAAAAGAAAGACACCTGTTGTGTCGACACAGCTCGTTTATCTTTTGTTCCAGCAAAACCAAACGCCCTTGGCTGTTTTCATTACAAATATAAATTAATTAAAACAAATATACAAATATTATATCAAATCAAACATCTTATTATATACACATATTTTTTCATATAAAATTACCTGAACTCCTAGCATTTTTCCTATAACTCCTAAGGCATCCTGCGTGTCCTTATTCTCTTTACACAAATGAAACCTACAAAAAATATATATATATATATATATATTTATTAATTCTTTAATAAATCATCTTAAAAATAAAATAAAAATCTCACCTGACGAATTTTCCATTTTCAGACCAATCGTCAGAACCTCTACTGTCAAATTTGCCGCCATTTCTCTCAAAATCTTTCCTTTTCTTTCCTCTCCTACTTTTTCCATTATTTTCATTTTTTCCTGAGTTAAATCTCACTCTGACGCATTTATTTTTATCATCAGGCCCATCAATTGTATCCGTTATGAAAATGTTAAAATTCTTCTTGAAAAAATTATGCACTTCCTGTAAAAAAAGATAAGAACATATAATATTTGCGGATTTAATTAATGTTTTTTTATGAATAGAGAGAGAGAAACTGACAGAGCGGTGTGACTTGTCAGAATCAGGAGAGAGAATTATTGGGCTTATATCTTCATTTGAATTGGATGAGATTTTGTCTAGAAGGGATTTTAAAGCTTGAGAATCGGAATCTCCACAAAGATTCCGAAAAGATTCTATCTCTTTTGTGTAGTCTTTGTTGTCTGAACACACTTCCTTTTCTTCCTTCATTTCCATGCCCTAAAATTTGAAATATCAAAATATCAATATAAATTGGTATGCTAATCTTTTTTTTTTTTGATAAAGAGTAAGACATTTTAGTATATTATTACATCTGTGGGAAGATCAAAAGAGGTGAGATGCACGACTTCTCCATTTTTGCTCACCTCATTTACAATGAAATCAGAATACCTAAATAGATAAATAAAACTCCAAATCAGGATCCTCATTCTTGTACATTTCTATCAAATCCTTTTTCTTCAGTCACTAAAACTGAGCAATTCGGGTAGTGTCGCTATAAAACGATAAACATTCAACTATTCCACAGTTCAACCGCACTAGATCAGGATAAATCTATCTATAAGAATAAACCTCAAAGCTCATTTATACACTTAAAATATCGATTTACGAAAGAGAAGGGGGGATGAGGACCTGTGTTTGAGGACGCCATGGAAGCCGGGGAGAGAGGAGACGAAGCAGGCGATGCCGACGTCGGGCTCGTCGAGGGTTTTAGGCATGGTGAGAGTTAGGGTTTTGGTGGGACTAAAGAAGCAGCAGCTGGATTTGGCGCGGGGTGTGGCAAAGAAGAGGAGGAGAGAGCTAGCGAGGATCGGTCCGAGTCGCATCGCATCGCATGGGCACAGTCGGCTCGCCACTTTATTAATATTAATCACTTCATAGTCGCCACACACACACAAATATATTAACAGATTAACTGTGTTTAATTAAAATTTTAAACAAGTAATTAGAGATTTTTATAAAACTTTATTAATACAAAAGTGTCGTATATTATGCCATACTTTAGGCCTGAATCCCTTGATTGATCACATGTCATATATTATGCCATACTTTTCCGCATGATTCATGCTCATACTTTAAGATTAAAAAATCATCAAAAATGACACTGAATCTAATGTTAACTATATCTTCTACTAACTCTCTTATTAATATTTATTTCCATATTTTATGAGACTTCAATTTTAATGGATGAGTTAATGAAATAGTTGGTGCATTATTTACTAGATGTAGACTTATTCAAAATAAATGAAGGCATAAATCTTTCGTAAACTTTTGTTTTTTTAATATTAATTTAATTAAATAATTATTTTATTTATGTATCAATGACTACTTTATTTATTTATTTATGTACTTATTTATTTTCTACTTTTCTTTCTCTCGTTTGAGTTTATTTATTTTTTACTTTATTATTTATTTCTCCATATATTTATTTCTTTATTTCTTTATTTATTATATAACTAATATACTTATTTATTTATTAATTTATTAGTTTGTTTCTCTATTTATTTATTTATTAAGGGCTCGTTTGACATCATTTCCGTTTTTCTGTTTTTCGTTTTTTAAAAACAAAAATCAGTTTATAGTTTTTCTGTTTTTGTTTTCAAAAAAACTGTTTTTTGTTTTTAAAACCGATAATATTTTTCCTAGTTATTATTTTATCAAATGTATATTTATAACATTTTCAGCGGCAATATATTAAGTTTTCAGTGCCAATATGTCGTTTATAGTATCAACATAATATTTTCAGCGTGAATATACCGTTTTAAATACCAATATATAATTTTCAATATCAATATACCGTTTATAATGTTGATTTATCATTATTGAGTATTAATATCATATTTTCAGGAATCATTTTTAGAGTTAATATGATGTTTTCAATGCCAATATATTGAGTACTTAGTGTCAATCTACCGTTTACAATATCAATGTATCATTTTCCGTGTCAATATATTATTTTCAGTGAAAATATATTATTTTTAATGTATCAAAATACTATTTTTTAGTATCAATATAACACTTCCAATGACAATATATCATTTTAGTATTAAAAATGTTAATATCTCATTTTTAATATCGGTATATATTTTTTCTAGTGTCAATATACCTTTTCAGCGTGAATATAAAGATTTCAGTATTAATAAACCTTTTTCGGTATCATTATATTATTTTCAGTGGTAAGTTATTTTATTTTTACTGTAATATAAAGTTTCATGGTCAATATTTTTAATTAGTGTCAGCTTACCTTTTTTAGTGGATATAAAGTTTTACGGTCAAAATTCCTTTTTAATATGAATATACTATTTTTTACGCCAACTTACCTTTTTTAGCGCAGTACAATATTTCAAGGTCAATATTCTTTTTTAGTGTTATCATATTATTTTCGTGTGGTTTCAGACATTTATATGTTTGGTAGTGAAAAACAGAAAAGAAGAAACAACTTTTTCTTGTTTCCAAAATTCTGTTTATTTTTTGCCATTTGGATAAAAAAAAATGAAAACAGAGACATTTTGCAAAACACGCTTTGTTGTTTTCTGGAGAAAAAAATAGAAAACAGAAAACGGCAATGATACCAAACGAGACCTAATTTATTAGTTTCTTTCTCTATTTATTTATTTATTTATTAAATAACTAATTTATTTATGTATTTATTTTTGTTGTACTTTTCTCTGTCTTCCGTTTCTTCGTCTTGACTCAAATGGCAATGGATCTCCCCTAACCCCTCGCCTAATCTCCATCTCCATCTTCATCACCGCTTACTTCTTCTTCACCAAACCAAATCTGAGTCCAATTCCACTCTTCTGCATCCACATTCCAACCCTCATCAGATGGGAGCCTCGCCCTCCACTCCGCGGCGGAAGGAGACCGGGCCGGAGTACCTGATCTCGGCCTTCGTCGGCCCCACTCCGCACCCGATCTCGTCGGAGTTCTGGACGGACCTTCTTCAACTCCCTCTTTCTCTCCAGTGGCCGCGTAACCGGGTTCTTCATGCTTGTCAGGCCTTCGGTGAGTGGATTCCTCACTGTTTTGTTTGATTTGAGCAATCAAGTGTTGATGGTTATGATTTGATTCTACTGGTTGAAATAGACTGATTCTGATTCTGAATTAACTGAATCCTTCCAATTGAATTTAGCTATTGAGAATCAGATCACAAATCTCATTCAGATACTTGCCACTTGCCTATTTAGTAACTACAAAAAGAAAAGAAACTATTCCATTATTCTCTTTTTTCTATTGTAATTGCAGAGTAACTACTAGTTGAGCTTCTTTACTTCTATTTATACATCTAATTGCTTATAAATGCCGTTTTGCAGCTCAGAACAACTATCAGACTAAACACCTAGCGAAGCTTCTAATACATCTGGTTTGGTGCTTACAAGACGCCACGTCAGCATCAGAAGAATCCTCTCAATCATACAAGAAGGCCATTAATGGTGCATACATAGCCTCAATTTTTCTCAAGTTTATGATTGAAAACGTGAGAAGTTTCACATGGGAAGAACTCGGCCTTTCCGTTGATAGAGATGAAAAAGGACTCGAAAATTTCCCAAAAGGTATTTTTATACTTTTGAATCATATTAATCCAACATAAAATTGAGTAGAAATAACTGCCAGATTAACTTAAAAATGTGAATTATTTAATTATCAGATCAAAGTGTCGAGTATTTTGTGATGAGAGGAATACTCAACTACATTGGCACAGCAGAAGTGAGGTACTTTAACCCCTTTGACCATTTATAAATTTACATTATTCCTTTTACTATACTTTTCATATACACTAACATTTTTGTAATTATTTTTTATTTATTTTTAATTACAAGTGATGAGTCAGCATTTCTTCATCACGAGCTGTTGAATTTCATGTTAGTTGCCATGTCAACACAGCTCTGTTCTGGTCCTTCTCCTGAACCTAAAGATATACATCCTTTTTTAGACGCAGCAATGCTTCAAGTAATTAATTTAATTAAAATATATATTTAAAATTCAACTGAATTAAATTATTTTCAGAATTAGATTATTATGAGAATAATTTGTTTTTTAATGCAGGAAAGTACAGTAGTGGTGTCTTTGGTCCAAAGACTGTTATTAAATTTCATAACTAGACCAAAAGTACCATTTAACAGCTCTCAATATTCCATTTTCTCTGACGAATTTCAACCTGGCGTTTTACAAAGAGTCGGTTCTGCAGCTGGTAATTAATCAATCAGTCATCAATTTGTCCATACTTACTCCCTCTTTTCAAACCTTTTCGTAATATCAATTTTTTCTTGGGTTTTTAAGCAAATATCGTGCTGCTTCCTCTATACACAATCAACTATCTGACCGGCTCGAAAGGCGAAGGATTTGGAAGTCCACTTGCAGATAATAGTTTACTCGTATTATTAATTTTAATACACTATAGAAAATGCATTTCACTGGAGGCCTCCAGTACAGAGACTGGTGATGATGGTTCGTATTTAATGGAGAGCTCTGCTTTTCATGACAATCCTTTTTGCAAGGCTTTGAATAACGCAAAGGATATTCAGTGTGAGAAAATGTTATGTTTTTTATTTAGATGAAATTGTTTATTTATTTAGGAGTTTGATGAAAATTGTGTATTTTTGTAATTTCAGTTGATCGTGTTGAGAATGATTTTGTGGGAAATGAACGAAATAGACCTGTTGTGAGGTTTTCATTTGCTTCTTTGTTTGACACTCTTGGCACGTAAGTATTTACATTTTAATTTTTCACCTTTTTTTATTTATTTTTTATTTTTTATTTTTTATGGTATTTTACATACAGAGCTATTTTTACTATTGACAGGTGTTTAAAGGATGAGAATTCAGTGTTGCTGCTCTATTCTTTGGTGCATGGAAATGTCGATTTTCTTGAGTATTGTCTTGTTCGTACCGATTTAGACACATTGGTACGTATTATTTTTATTTCTTTATTTTTGTACGTGTTAATTATTTAAATTAAATTAATGACTGATTATTGATTTATTTCCATTTTTAGTTAATGCCAATATTAGAGACGCTTTATAATGCATCGAGACGGACCTCAAATCAAATTTATATGCTTCTGATTATACTTCTCATACTTAGCCAGGATTCATCATTCAATGCTACAATCCACAAGCTGGTACTAAATTAAAAAAAATGTTAATTCATATAGTTAAATTTCTAAAAATAAATAATATTTATTTTAATTTCTAATTTATAAAAATTATTTATAAACAGATACTTCCAAATGTGCCTTGGTTCCAAGAGAGACTCATGCATCAAACATCTCTTGGCTCTTTAATGGTCGTAATTCTTATACGCACCATTAAATACAATCTCTCAAAATTACGTGTAAGCTCACTTTTTATTTAGGGTTTGTTTAAACTTCTTATTTCCCTGATTATTTTGTAACTAATTGAGTCCTGATATTTTTGTAGGATATATATCTTCATACAAATTGCTTAGCAATTTTAGCAAATATGGCTCCACATGTACATAGACTGAGTGGATATGCATCTCAAAGGCTAGTTAGCCTTTTTGATATGCTATCTCGCAAGTAAGCTATTATATCTATTTATTTATATTATTATAACTATTATTCTTTTTATTATCTTTACTTATTATACTATTTACTATTACTATTACAGGTATACAAAACTAGCAGAGTTAAAAAATGACAAGGTATCAAAAATAGCTAGTGATGAACTTGAAGGAGACAACATAGAAGCAGATGATATGGTACTTTCCTTTATTAGAATAATTTGGAATATTAATTTTGGCAATTTTCTTTCTATTTTTTTTTTTGTTCAATAGAACCATTTCTAGATATTTTTTAATGTTTTTATCAATTGTCATGGATTTTTTTTTTGTAGTCAACAGAGCTTCATGTATACACTGATTTTCTAAGAATTGTGCTGGAAATAATTAACGCGATTCTAACTTACGCTCTGCCTCGAAATCCAGAGGTATAATTGAATAACTTCAGTTTTTTCTCATTAATTATTTAGTATTATTCTAATGAATTATTCTTTTTTTTTTTAATAACAGGTTGTATATGCAGTAATGCACAGACAAGAGGTGTTTCTCCCGTTCAAGAATCATCCTAGATTCAACGAACTCCTCGAAAACATATACACAGTAATATCTTAACAAATTAATAATATTCTTAAACTCTAATCTCTTATTGTTTAATTTTATTTTTATTTAATGTAATGAATAAAAAATGTAGGTTTTGGATTTCTTCAATAGTAGAATGGACATGCAACAATCAGACGGTGAGGAATGGTCTGTTGATAAAGTTCTTCAAGTCATTGTTATTACTTGCCGTTCTTGGCGTGGCGAAGGAATGAAGGTTTAATCTTTTTTATTATTTTATTATTTTATTTTTTGTTATTTTATTTATTAACTTTGATTTTGGTGATTTGTTTATTGAATAGATGTTTACACAATTGAGGTTTACTTATGAGCAAGAGAGCCATCCTGAAGAGTTCTTTATTCCTTATGTGTGGCGACTTGTTTTAGCTCATGGGTATAATTTTTTTAATTTTTAATTCATCCGTTCATTTTTTTCAATTGGAATATTAGTTTTGATTGTTTGATTTTTATGTTGATTGATTGATTTTAGTTTTAATATTTTGAGCAATTTTTTGATACAGATACTCTTTCAATCCTGGAGCGATAAATTTGTTCCCTGTCGAGATTCAGGTCAATGTATGTTCAATGAATGTTAAATCTTTAGGAAGGATATAAAATTTCTTGAAATAATGGACTGATGTGAAGTTTTATATGCAGGAAAATAAGCTGACTGAGGAACAAAATGTGTAGTATTTGTTTAGTAGAAATAAAGGTTTTGTAGCTGCGTTCATATTGTTTGGTTCTTTGAATGGTTACTTAAAAGAGGGTTTTTGTACATAAACGCCTCTATTCTTTGTGTTTATATTACCTTCTAGTTGTAATATTATACTTACAAAGGAAACAAGTTTAGATTTCTTTTTTTTATTTTGATAAATTAAGTGTAGCTTATGAGGCAGTTTGTTGGGCTTTTGAGTATCGGATTATGAGAGATACTAGGAAATTTCCCGCGCTACGCTGCGGTTTTTTCCATTATTTTGTATACCAATGATTAAATTTATAAAACAGAAAAAACATTAAAAGTTAATTAAAAAATATGACCACAAAAGCAACTCAAAGGCTATGAAATAATGAAATTAATATTTAGAATATCAAATATAATTTCAATTATAAATAGAAAGATTCTCAAATCCAATTCGAAAGTTTAGCTATACATTCTAACATTTAGCCCTAGTAAATTGATAACTACACATAAATGAAATATAAACCTCAGACCACTCGAATTTTTATGCTTCCAACATGCTTAATGGATTAAACTGCAGCAACTAAAAAACAGAAGGTTCAATGGTGAACATAAATTATCTTTTAATATTTTATAAAGTTAATTATATTACAATGAGTAGAAGATTCTTTGTAACTACAAAGTGTACCATAGTTACCTATGTTAATACAAAAATCTATTTTTAGGCATAAAAAAGTAATATAAAATATAAATACAAATTCAACAAGAAATATATCAGGATCACCAACTGTAACACTAAATCGTAGAAACAGAAACTAATTTCTTTAACTTCCTTCATCCAATTAGTGCAGAAATACTCTAACCACATAAATTTAAAAATATAATTAGTGATTTCTTCAGTTCAAACAGTGATTTAATTGGTCTGGGGCCTAAATGATGAGCACCTTGACATTGATGTAAGAACAAGATCACATAGAAAGATGTCGCACTTTCAACCTCCTCAGTTGTCCTTCACAACCTATTTTTTTTAATAAAGAGGCATTATATAAACAACTTTGAAACAAATTTTTTCTTAAAAAATTTGAAATTATTTAATTAGTAAAAAAAGGAATATTGAGTAAATTAAAACCGTGATTCTTTGACCCGAGAGATGAATTTCTAGAAACCAACTTCGAGTGTATTCTGCGAGGCATTATATAAACAACTTTGAAACAAATTTTTTCTTAAAAAATTTGAAATTATTTAATTAGTAAAAAAAGGAATATTGAGTAAATTAAAACCGTGATTCTTTGACCCGAGAGATGAATTTCTAGAAACCAACTTCGAGTGTATTCTGCCATGTCTGGCGCCCCTACTGCATAATGCTTTGCTTTAGCTCTATATTAAAAAATTATAAATAAAAATGCAATGTGCAATAATATAAGTAGATTCGACAATAAAATTTTAGGTTTTCTAATTATGGACTTCTAATTCACTTTTTTCAAATAATCTGGTCTACTAAAAAAATATAAAAAATATCTAATTTTGATATGTAACTTTTTATGTTAATTTTTTTATATATAATTAATAAAACTACATGAGCAACAAATAATGAAAGAATACTTATTGTATAGTAGGCCCTTCAAAATCCAGTCGGTTTTCTATCACTACTGCATAATAAGTACTTGAAAAGCTTTTATTTATTTATTTTGCATGATTTTATTTATGCCAATGAAAAAAATGTGATAATGAAAAATACTTTTCTGAATTCATTTATCTTATTTTGCAGGGGCAAATGATGGTTACGTCAAATCCATTTATCCTTTGTTTAGAACCATTTTGCCAATTATGGCTATGTTTGTTATGTATTTGATATGAGCGCTAACTTTTGTATTAATGTTTTGATCATTTATATCTTGTTTCTTAATCCGCAGAATTTTCTGTTAGAAGCCTGACTTTGTATTTTTGGATGAATATTTCATTTCTGAATTAGTTGTGGACTATAACTTAAAAACATTATTGGCATTATCTTTGATCCATTATTCACTATTGTGAAGATTAAACACCATATTTAGCAATCAAATATGCTTATGAAAATGAAAAAAGATATTTTACATAAAATTTCAATATTTAGAAATCAAACATAAATATCTCAAAACAGGAACCATTTTTTCTTATTATTTTTCCTTCCTTCAGCTTTGCTTCCTTCTTTAATCCTATCCAATTCTTCATCCTTTTCATCTTCTTCTTCTTCTTCACTAGAATCATCAATCTTTTCATCATCTTCATCAAGCTTATAATCAAGATTTGTATGCATTATTTGTGTTTCATATACAACATCTGTTTCATATTCAATATTTTGACGTTAAAAATAAATGAAAAAAAAAAAATTTCAAAATTAGGATTTAGTAACGGTTTTTAATAGAAAACCGATACTAAATATTAAAACTGGATCGGTTTTAATCAAAGAACCGATACTAAATCTCAGAACATTTAGTAACGGTTGTATAAGAAAACCGTTATGAAGGGTTCACACGTAGTAACGGTCTGTAAACAGAAACCGCGACTAAACAGATTTAGTAACGGTGTTTTAATAAAAACTGTTACTAAGCCCAAATATTGCTTAATTTCACAATGGTTGTGAACAAAATAGATAGAACAAAGTGAATAAAATAAACCCTGTAGAAAATCAAATCCTTTTCTCTTCTCTTCTTTTCTTTCGAGCTTCGTTCAAAACTAGGGTTTTAAGAGAACGAGCCGCTGGTGCGAAACCAGAAGCAGATCGAAGGAAAAGCTCGAGATTTCAGCCATGGCGTCTACCAAGGTTCAGCGTATCATGACCCAGCCCATCGTACGTGATTTTGTGCTTTTGAATCTATTAATTTGGTGTAATTTTGTTTGATTTTCTGTGAGTTGGTTTAATACTGGTTTTTGTTGGTTTTTGCAGAATCTGATCTTCAGGTTTCTTCAGAGCGTGAGTTTCTTTCACTGATATTTCGTTTATTAATCTTTTTTTTTTTGTGATGGTTATTGTTAGTCGTTAGTATTTTGGGAATTATTTGTATTTTGTTTGATTTTTGTAGAAAGCGAGGATTCAGATTTGGTTGTTTGAGCAGAAGGATTTGAGGATTGAGGGCAGAATTATTGTATGTTTTCCCCCTCTTTTTAATTTACCTAATTTAGCTTATTTTTTGCCTTATAATTTGCATCAATATATCATATAATTAATATAACTTTCTTTATTCATAATTTCAAAAAATTTGGGTAATAGTCTTACTTAATTGAAGCCTTATTTTCTTTTTTTTGGTTTCAATTTTCTTTTCCTTTTGTTACCAAATTGGGGATTTTTTTTCTGGTAAACTGAGTTAAAGATGATGTAATAAAAAGAATGATATTATGTAATTTATTCGATAATGAAATACTGAATTTGTTACATAAAAAATGCAGGGATTTGATGAGTACATGAATTTGGTTCTTGACGATGCTGATGAAATTAACGTCAAGAAGAAGACCAAAAAATCCTTGGGTAAATAAATCTACTTTTTATTATTTCTAATTTACATTATGATAATAATTTGTAGTAATTTCAACATATTTATTTGTATAATGTTGTGATATATTTGATAAAATTATTCGCAGGAAGGATTCTGTTGAAAGGCGATAACATTACCTTAATGATGAACACGTAAGTTTATTAAATCTTTTATTTATTTATTTTGCATGATTTTATTTATGCCAATGAAAAAAATGTGATAATGAAAAATACTTTTCTGAATTCATTTATCTTATTTTGCAGGGGCAAATGATGGTTACGTCAAATCCATTTATCCTTTGTTTAGAACCATTTTGCCAATTATGGCTATGTTTGTTATGTATTTGATATGAGCGCTAACTTTTGTATTAATGTTTTGATCATTTATATCTTGTTTCTTAATCCGCAGAATTTTCTGTTAGAAGCCTGACTTTGTATTTTTGGATGAATATTTCATTTCTGAATTAGTTGTGGACTATAACTTAAAAACATTATTGGCATTATCTTTGATCCATTATTCACTATTGTGAAGATTAAACACCATATTTAGCAATCAAATATGCTTATGAAAATGAAAAAAGATATTTTACATAAAATTTCAATATTTAGAAATCAAACATAAATATCTCAAAACAGGAACCATTTTTTCTTATTATTTTTCCTTCCTTCAGCTTTGCTTCCTTCTTTAATCCTATCCAATTCTTCATCCTTTTCATCTTCTTCTTCTTCTTCACTAGAATCATCAATCTTTTCATCATCTTCATCAAGCTTATAATCAAGATTTGTATGCATTATTTGTGTTTCATATACAACATTTGTTTCATATTCAATATTTTGACGTTAAAAATAAATGAAAAATTTTTTTTTCATAATTAGGATTTAGTAACGGTTTTTAATAGAAAACCGATACTAAATATTAAAACTGGATCGGTTTTAATCAAAGAACCGATACTAAATCTCAGAACATTTCATAACGGTTGTATAAGAAAACCCGTTACGAAGTGTTCACACGTAGTAACGGTCTGTGAACAGAAACCGTTACTACACAGATTTAGTAACGGTTTTTTAATAAACTCTCACCTGTTCCGCCACTATATATATATATATATATATATAAACGGACCCCTCATTTCAACCCGTTAAAACCCATTAAACCCAATAAACCCAACCGTTCGAAAAGAGGCGATTTTTGGGCGATTTTGGAGCGATTTTTGGGCGTAAATCTTGCCAAAAAAACCAAAAATTGGTGGAGATTAAAGGAGAAAAGAGGAAATAGGAGGAAGAAAAAGAGAAAGGTAATTGATTTGGTTTTATTTTGAGTTTAGATTTAGAAATTGGTGTTGGTATTTTTTTTGAATTGATTGAAATTAGGGTGAAATATGTTTGAATTGATTGAAATTAGAGTGAAATATGTTTGAATTGATTGAAGTTAGGTTGATTTGATTGATTTGTTTGAATCAATTTGTTTGGAATAATTGATTGAAATTTAGGGTTTATGGTTTGTATTTTTTTTTATTATTTAGTAATTTGAGTTGTTAAAATATTATTGCAATTAGGGAGAAGAAACAAAGAGTAGATATTTGAAAGAGGATGGCACATAACTCAGCAATGTTTTTATATTACGACGGTCGGATTATTCAAAAACCGAATGGCTGCAGTTACGATCCATATGAGCCGGTTGTTCTACCAGAAAGCACAGCTATAAATAGAAATTATGTACAATTGTGTTATGAAATTTGTGAAAATATCGGTTGGTCGTTTAATGATACTCTTTTAATTCGAGGTAAATATCCTTACCTTAGCGGCGACGAATTACCAACATTTATTATTACCAACATTTTAGAGCGGGAATAATAATGAGGGGTCCGTTTATATATATATATATATATATATATATATATATATATATATATATATATATATATATATATATATATATATATATATGTATATATATGTCTGTTCCGCTACTAGTAGTGGCGGAACAGGGTATTATTTTTTGCATTCTTCCGGTCAGTAGAAAAAAAATTATTTTCACTAGTGGCGGAACATGTAAAATTTCACCTATTTCGCCAGTAGTGGTGGCGGAACAGCGTATTATTTTCTGCGTATTTTCAGTCAGGGGAAAAAATTATTTTGGTCTGTTCCGCCACTATTAGTGGCGGAACAGGCTAATTCTTAAAAAATTTTGGTTAATTAGTCATCTGTTAGATCTGTTTAGCTGTTAATTGATAAAAAAAAAAAATTGGGCTTAATAGTGGCGGAACACTGTTTTTTATACTAATTAATCATGTTTAGTCAGCCAAATGAGATATTTTTGCAAAAAATGAAAAATCATCTGTTCCGCCACTAGTAGTGGCGGAACAGAATGTGTTCCGCCACTACTAGTGTCGGAAATGACAGATATTTCATTATTTTCAAACCAATAGCAACCGTTGAATTTTTTTTTTAAAAAATGGTATTTAAAAAAAAAAGTCAATAATATTCAAAGGCTATATATATAAATGGGCTGAATAATATTGACTCAAAAGTTATGATAACATAAAAAAATGTAACTGCAAATATTAAATGGTCACTTGGTAGTAATCTTGCCCTGAGATTCCAGTAGTTGCGAATTTGAAACTTTTGTTTGCTTCTTTGGGGCATTTTTTTTTTCTTTTTATTCTGTAACAAATAAAAAAAATTACTGCGAAGGGATTCGAACCTGTAGCGGAATGTTATGCCACATAAGCTACAATCTACCAGTGCTACAGTGAAATATAGATTATTATTATTCTTCTTTATGGGGGAGCTAAGTTGTATTAAGCCTAATAATACACTTTAGTTTTTCATTTTATAGGTGTGGCGGTGCTTCTTTCCTCTCAAGCTCAAATTTTGTAATAATAAAATTACAAGACAAAAGAATAGGATAAAAATTTTGGTTCAGTTTTGTAATAATACGAACTACAAGAAAGAATACGATATGAATGATCTGAAGATGTGCCATTTTCGTGAATTATTAAATTGGTTCAAATTATTCACTCACAAGAATGAATTTTACCTGTGAATTATCTAGTTAGTTCATGCTGAAATTGTTGACTCACAAAAATGAATTTTAATCGTCTTATCAACATGCTTCTCATTTAATTCATGAGAGGCATATAAATAGGGATGTATATTCAATTTATGAAGATGTTTCAATTATAGTTTTCTTTGTTCGTTCGATGCAATTTGTTTTGAGATACTGGTGGGAACTAAACTTCGTAGTAATACTACACATATAAACTAAAGGTAAAAAATATTTTATAATAAATTTAACTTTGAGTTTTTAAGAGTTATTTTTATAAATTAAATTTTTTAAGATTTTACTATTTTTTCCAGATCAAAATATAGTAAATTGGATAAGACAACCCTACCTAATTAAATGGTACCGATTAACCTGGATAACACTCATCACTGAAAGGGAAATAGATAATATTATTTCATGAGAAATGAGCTTGGTCATGGTCACTGACCCAAAGTCAGGAAAGAGGATGCATTGGCTCACCTATCTATTTGTGAAGAGATAAGTACAGCACGGATGTTGAATGTTTGAGTGAATACATTCGAAGAATAGATCTTAATAGGTATCATATACAGAATATTAATAGTCCTGCCTCCAAAAGAATAAAATATTAAAATATGTTAAAATAATACAATATCATCTTTATAAGTTATGATTGAAAATTACAAAAAAATCATCATTTGTCTTTCCATTTTAGATTAAGCTTAATCATGTGCTAACTTGGTCGAATAACTTGTGCACCAAGATATAAATTCAGTACATTCTCATATGCCTGTTAATAAACAAATATCAAGACTCAATAAATCTGAATAAAAAAGTTTTACAAGAGAAATCAAATAGGCTAACTTTCTAAGTTAATTATTTACGCAATATTTTATACACATTTTTACTTACTTGAAATGCAAACCTTTCTTTAGCTTTTAGAATTGCATCCATCGCAGCAGATTGATCGTCAAAAACGCCATAAAACGTCTTATAAAACTCCTCTCTAAAATAAAAAATTAAAATTATCCATTTGTTATCATACAAATTCTTTTTATCTAAACTTTAATGTGGATGAAAAAGTAACATACTGTTCTTCTTTTGCGAAAAAGGACTCCATTTCATCAAATTTACGAGTAAGTACTTCTGCAGAAGCAGGCCCTAATATATGCAAAATTAAAGCTTCCAAAGTTCTTGGAAAACTTTCCTGTCAAAATAATTTCATAAAAATAAAATCTTAAGCCTCAAAAATCATGTCAAATCATTTTTTTATCAATCAATCTGAAAGTAAAACGCTCTTACTTACCACCATTGCAAGAAGAATTTTACGTAAAACAGAAGGTTTTACAGATATAAAAATTCTCGCCAAATTATCATCCGTCGAAACGGGGGCATTTTGGTAATTTTCATCAGTTTCTTGAGAAGAATTAACATTGCTGTGAACAAGAGAGATCAGTTCTTGGAGGAGCTGGAGAGCATTTGTGTCCAGTTCACTCAACATTTTCTTCTCTCCATTTGTATCTGTTTTTGTCTCATTACTTGAATTTGGTTCTTCAGAACCGAATAAAAAAGATGAAAATAATTAGGATAATTAAATAATAATTTATAAGTCAATGAATGGAGTATTTATATTATATAACCTTTTGAAGATTCTTCAGTGGTTTGAGAATTTTGTCCATTTTTTGAGGGGGCGATGTTAAGTAGCATGGTGTTCTGTCCTATTTAACAAGGAAATAATTAAATACCAATCCAATTCTTTTTTTTCTTTTTTTTTTTTTTTTTTTAGTTTGGCCTTATTTAGTGTATAATCACACTAAATGAGGTTGAACATGATGTCATGATGTACTCGCCCAAAAAATAAAATAAAAATAATTAAGTAAGAAAAAAAAAATTGAGATGAGATACATACCATTTCCTTGCTCACCAATCTTCTCCAAGCACATCCACAATAAAAAAAATAAAAAGAAAACAAATAATGGTGTTAGTTTAGGCAAGCATTAGATACTCTTCTAATCATGCATTGCATATAATATGTTGAAATATATTTCAAACACAAAAAAATTTATAAAATAACCTGCAAAAACTCAGGTCTAGTTTATCATTAATGCAAAATATCAGTATCTCAAGTTCGGCCAAAAAGCATACAAATTCCACTTTAAAATATTTTAATTTTACTAAATCTAATAAACTGAATAAGTATACCTATTTAATATACGGCGTAAATAATACGCATCCATATGAGGCAACATATCAAACGTAATTTTTGACTCCCACCAAAAATTCACACCAATCGTCAAATCCTCACTATCCACTTGATGATACCTATATATATTCTCAACATATTAATAATCACATTCTTTTAATTTGGCAATTTTGCAAAAAGGCCCTTGTATAAAAAAATTATTTCATACCATCCTTCTGGAATGAAAAGAATATCGCCAGGATTTAGAGTCACTTTATCAGAATAGTCCTTCATTTCTTTGGTTGGATTCTCTATATTTACAGCACTAAAAAAAATAACATCATAATTTATATAAATGCTGATAAAAAAATTTAGGTTCAAATATAAAATACGTTTTATTTATATGATTATACCTATGGTTTGAAGCTTCACCATAAACAGGCATTGGGTATAAAAATCTACTAGCTGAAGGAGCCCATAGAGTAACTAAATTCACAAAAAATTATACAAAAAAATAAAAAAATAATAATATATATTGCAATATATGATTGATTAATATGATATGATTTAATAAGTTAATTTAACCTTCTTTGTGACCAGAAACTATACAAAGCATATTATGATGAGGGTCATAATGAATACTAGACCTTGATTTAGCGCGATTCATCCAAAAATTAATTGAGGAAATACACCTCTTTCCTAAAATGGAAGGCTAAAATAACAAAAATAATATTGAAATTAAAAAATTATTATATGGTAATAATTAATGAAGAATTAAGGGTGTGAATTGTAAAAGCATACAGTGTCTATATCCTGCCTAAGAGTTTGTAAGACACATTTTTCTTCCTGTAAATCCTTTTCAGAATTGTAAATAGGAACCTGTTGAATAATATATTTCATGAAAAATATTAAAAAATAAATCATATCAATTATAATTACAGAATGTCAATTATTAAAAATATTGGATTAAACTTAACCTCAATTGCAAAATTCAACGTTTTTAGGACTTAAATTGATAACAGAGGCTTCTTAATTCGGACATAATGTGTTCCTAATTTGCATAATTAAGGTATCCAAAACATTAATACCTGCGCTAAATAAAGTTTATCAGGGGCATCTAAGCAAATTTCATCAGAATTAGATCTCTCTTTTAAATTTTCAACCTTAGAATCCAACTGTTCAAGCCATGATTTGCAAGAGGCAATAAAAGAAGAAAATTGTATTGCAACCTGCCATAAGAAAATCCAACTAAAAATGACAAATAATAATAAAATAAAACATTAATATTAATAATTTTTCTAACCCTTTCATGACTTCTCAGATCGCCATAGAAAACCTGTGCATGATTTGACATCATAGCCTCCACCACTGCATCAGACCCCACTCTTTCCTAATTTCATTTTTTTTTTTTGACAAAATTAATTTCATTTTTTTAGTCCTCAAAATGTTCAAAATTACAATTCTATCTTTACCCTCTCATCATGTCATACGAAATTTCTATACAACATTTTTATATATATACAGGTCCAGCCTACCGGTATTACACGCACTTTTGACATCTATCTGAATTCAAACTAAAAATTTAAACAAAAATTGTCATATTTTGATTAGAAAACATAAAAAGTAAAACAATATTGAGATTAAATTCATAAATCATAAATGTAAAGAAAAAAGAACATACAAGCAAGTAGTCAAGACCTCCGTCAAAAGGATTCCACTCAGAAATCGCCTTCCAGCTCTTCACACCTCCACGGAAAACCTTCACGCGAAATTTTCACGAATTAACAACTTGCTAATAAATCATCTCCATTTTAACGCAAAATAATAGACGAATCGAAATCATGTCCGTACAGCGGGCCTGTTCTTCGACTCGATCATAGAAGTGAAATTCTCCGTCGACCGAGACTCGATCGTCAGATCTAGGACTTCAACTCTGTCTGTCGCCTCCATTTCCACTTCCATTTCGCGCCAGTTCAGTAGGTTTCTTCTCCTCGGCACAATTTCACTTCAACTCAGCTGGATTTTGCGAGGGGTTTAAGAAGAAGAAGAATTTATTTTTGGTCTTTATATGGGCCTCTAATCCAGTTCTTTATATATGGGCTTAATATAATGTTTTTTTAATATAACTAATATAATATTTAAGTATGGGCCCAATAATATTTTCAATTTAGGCCTGTTATTAGCCCTGGCCCTTATCTTTATATATAGGTTTGATATAATGTTTTTTTGACAGAACTAATATTATATTTAAACATGGGCCTAATCAATATTTTAAGTTTAAGACTATTGAATATCTCCAAAATATATGTATTCTTCAAAAATAAAATAAAAATGTCTTTTTATATAAAACAAATGTCCTTTTTTAAGTATTCGGTCATGGTGTTTAGATTGTTTCCCTTAACCAAATTAAAGAAGGTTATTATCTTCAAAATGTGCATCTTTTAATTGAAGAAAAAAAAAACTATATTTGTGTGCTCATAAAAGAAAAATGGTCTCTTTGGCCGGTGGAGCTTTGAAGAAAGTTGTATATACGGACAAAATAATGTAACAATATAGAGAGAGAAAAAAAGGCAAGGTAGTTAGGCTACCCAACAATATAACATCAATGAGATAGAGAGAGTTGTGTATGTGTTTGGTATCTTTGTTTCTTTGCCTCCTCATAATTAAATACATGTATTATTATTTATACACAAAATATAGTTCTAAATTTCTTACAAATTATCAAATTGAACCACAATATATCATGTATATCCGTTTTTGATTATACATAATGCAAATAATACATTGATATGTCATTTTATGCGGAAATTGGTCGCGATGATTTATGGCTATGTGATTAATGGAACTAATTAATTACGTGATTAAAATTTTCATTGTATTATGTGATTTATTTGTAACATTTCTTAGGGAATAAGTATAAATTAGAAATTATGTTTCTCATATAACTTAGACTTATGATTTAATTAAACACCACAAATTAAATGCAGTCAAATAGGTAGAATGCTTAAAATGGCTGAAAATTGAATTAGACATAGGAATAATACCATTAATAATGAGAAACATAAGACACAAATTGTTACAGTCTAAATGACATATTGATCCAAAATGATGTAATAATTTAATTTCCAACCAGTAAAATGGCTAAAAGAAAACTACAATTGACATGGACCTCTCTATAGTTCAAACCTCTACTAACTATTAAAAATGAGATTATAATTATGCATTTTCCAAGCAATTCGAGCCAGATTAAAAATATAGCTGACACCAAGAAAATGTACAGAAAAATTCTTGGAGGTTCACTTGATGTTGATTCATATTTGCAATGCATTGTCACATTAATGTAATATTTCCTCCATAATAAGATAAATTTCCCTTAATTTCAATAGAAGAAGTTAATGACTCGAAATGAACCTGAAAGTATTGTCAGATGAGGAGACCAACCGAAAAAATCTCCGATGGAGAATATACAGCAGAGTGGAGAGATGTCGGCATGAAGAATTACTACAAGAGATTTAAATTAATACCTTTTTTTTTTACTAAAATTTATATGACAGTATAATATGTTGAAATAATCATAAACAATAACAATAATATTATATAATAGTATTAGTAGTTTTATTTAGAGTAGGGTAATTTATTTTTGTTATACAAGAATTAAAGCCCTGAGGAATTAATGAGAAGATTTAATCCGAGTAGAGTAAAGAGTTGATGATTTCATGTGCTCCCATTAGCAGATGAAACTGCTAGCATGATCTGATTAATTAGTTTCACAAAGACTGATCAATCTAGAAAAAGAGAGAGAGAGAGAGAGAGAGAGAGAGAGAGAGAGAGAGAGAGAGAGAGAGAGAGGGAGGAGTTGTCAGATCAAGCTGGCAGCTTCAGCTACTCGTGGTGCACTATCTCTTTTAACATCATCTTAATTCAGAGAGAGATATCAGAGAGACTAAGAGGTCTAGAGAGAGAGAGAGTGGCTATGGCATGAACGAAGAGGGAGTACAATGGCAGGAGATATATAGAAGAGATGAGGACTTAACATAGAAGAGGGCTGAAAGAAAGTGCAATTAAAACAGCACCAAATTTAAAAGTGGTCCTACTCCTACTCCTCTCACCAAAAAATAAAAATAAAATGCAAAAATAAAATGTATAAATATTGTCTCTCTCAGCCCTCTAAGATGCCAGTTAGGGTATCTCATTTCGTTACACTTCCAACCCATCCTCTCCATTTCAAAATCTCTCCATTTCTTTTAAAACAACATTAGAACAATCTAACTGGAGATGATAATGATACATGAATGCTTTAATTGGGAGAAAAACAAATTGATAATTGACAAAGACATAAATATTTCATGCATCGGCATGTCATATTCAGGTAGATGCCCTAACCCTTTGAGATATAAACGCCCAAATTATTAAGTACACCATTAATTAGTTGCTTAAGATTCCAAAGGGAAAGTTATATCACATGCAAACATCCACCATGAACCCATCCAATGAGAAAAATCCACGCCAGCAAATAAATGGCATCGCATGTTGGTACATGCTAAACCGGTACCAGTTAAGAAGAGAGATGTTCTTCTCTCTTTCTTGTGAAATGAAACGGTCCCTCTTTATCTGCTTGGGTCACCAATCGCCATAAAACAAACCGTTTTGGCTGGCCAAGTTTAATTATTTGTCTCTCTCTGTTCTCATCCTCTCCACTCCACACACTCAAAAAAATCTCCATTTGATTTCATAATTTCTTTCTTCAAATTTAGTAACTGGTCAAATAATCTGGTACATACAGAATAATAATTTAAATGGATCATATATATAGCGGTACATGAATTAACATATCATTGATTAATTGTTCTGAACGGGAGAAAATTTCGAAATTCAAGTATCAAAAAGTAAAAAAAAAAAAAATACAAGTATCAAAATCAAGATTCAAAATTCAAATATCAAATAACAAAATTCAACAGTGTTTTTTATTTTTTTTAATGAATTGAGAAATTGAACAGTATTTTTGTAGAAGAGATTAGGGATTGATTGAGGAAAGGACGAGTAGGATCTTTATTTGGTGGGTTGGAGTATAGTTTTCATTTCCAGGCACGCAAAAGTGTGGAAATGGGAAGGTGGGACTAAAGAGAAGTCTCTTTCGGCAACAAACTAAATGTAGAAACCGGGAAAGGGATATGATAGTTGCATATGACATCCCAAAGGATCAGACACAATCTTCCATGCAATCACCATTTTTAGATTTTGATTCCTTCCTTTGCATGCAGTTATTACTTACTCACACTACCTCCAATTTAATAAAAAAATAAAAACAAAAACTTCAATAAAACTCACTGGCTCCAATTTTGCATATTAATTGTTCTAATATGCTAAGTAATCAATCAAAAAAAAATTGTTCTAATATGCTTTTTTGGAGCGGACTCTCTATTCATGGCAATTTCTCCTTCTTGGTTGGCACCGCCTTTGTGGCGGTGGCCGAGTACTATCTTAGTGGTTCTCTCTGGACGAGACGGCAGGCAATGGCGATCTTCTTCTCTTCCTTGTTGGTGCCGCTTTGGCGAAATTGACAATGACGGAAATTGGCCTGAATCTATTTTTTTTCTTTTCTTTTTCTTTCTTTTTTTATTTTATTTTCTGAAGATTGTAATGAATTTTTATTTGTTTAATGAAATGCGGCAAGCAATTTGCTTACCGCCCTCAAAAAAATATGTTTTTTTAGGTAAAACTATGAAGTTTAACAATGTGGTAATTCTTATAATCATGTTATTGTGAGGGATGGGATGCCCTCTGGCATACATGACAAGGTTCATTGCACATGGTTACTTGGTTAGATCATCATGCATCTTTCTAATTATAAGTAAATGTAGAATAACTTTATTGGATTAAAAGTTCTATTGGAATTTTCACTAGGAAGTATTAAAAAATGCTTGTAAAAGGGGACAAAGAATAAGAGAATTTGAGAAGAGGGTACTCTCCTGTGAAAAACTTGGAATTCTTTGTAGTTTCTTTTTATTTTTGAGAGAATTGGATGAATATATCATGACATAAAATATCACAACCAAATAATTGAGATATTTCAACTTGCTCCAAAAGAATATCTATAGTTTTATTTTCCTTATGTAAATATAGTTTTTTCTTTTTCATGACAGAAGGAAGATTCTTAGGTAAGCACAGATTCTATGAAGATTTGGTTTTCCTGATTATTCTACATATTATAGATGCACTAATTTAAACAAGCATATGTATGATTTGCGTGGATGATTCTTAATTCTTATTCCTCCTTAATTTTGATTGCAGCTTGATTTATACACCTAATCCAATCTTTCATTCACTTAGTATTTTTTAATAATCAGTGAATAATCTCTGCCGGCAATTTGCCTTGCTGAAGCTTCAAAAAATAATTAGTGAATAATAAAGTACTTCATTATTAAGATATATAGTCCTAACTATCATATATAGGTTTGTTAACTGCAGCCTCAATAATTAGTGAGCAATCATTTGTTGATTTGAAATATCGACAAATTAAAAATCACGACCTGCTGGAATACTACAACACAACAAGATTTGCCAAACTTTCACTAAATCAGTTACAGTCCAAGTGTCAAATCCAAACATAATTATTTAGCGAAACAAAACAACATTTTAAATTGTTTACGTAAACTACTCTAAAATAGAAATGGTTTCCTGATTATTCTTCATATTATAGATACACTAATTAAACAAGCATGTGTGATTTGCGTGCATGATTCTTATTTCTTATTCCACCTTAATTTTGATTGTAGCTTGATTTATACACCTAATCTGTCTTCACTCACTTTGTACTTTTTAACTAGTGAATAATTAAGGTACTCAATCAAGATAGTCCTAGCTAGCATATCTAGGGTAGTTAAATACAACCTCAATAATTAGTGAACAATCATTTGTGAAGTTGAAATAGTAACTAAGATTTGTTAAAACTATTTGATGAACATTCACAAAATCCTGTTACAGTCCAAATGTCAAATCCAAATATATTAGCTTTTTTGCACAACTTCCAAATTGTGTAAAAATCATATTAGTCCAGCTACTCTAAAATTAAACGGTAAAATACTTCTTCAATAATACAAATCATTTATAAAATCGAAATTTACAGTTATTTTGCATGATTCCTCTAGACTTTAGAAAAGCTTGACATTTTCTTTTGAATAGTTAATTATAGGGACGAGTTTCCTTCCTGCTCTATAGGCTTTCCATTAATTGCTTGACATATTTATTATCTGTAATCTGATGGAATAAAAACTAAAAAAAAAAAAATTGATTGATATATCAAATACAACTAATTTAATTTTTAAATTGCTTCACATGATAACTTAAGAAAAGTAATTTCCAAGTCCAAATTAAGATAAGAAATTAACTGAAGATAGTCAATCAATCGAGCACAATTTGAGCATCCTTCATCACACTTGACTAATTTCAGCATAAAAAATTCCTCCTATCGGTGTATCAAAAATTAACAAAAAGAACACAAACAGAAGCATCAATTAGATGATAAAATAGCTAATATTTCAACAAATTGCTAATTTCTTGGTTATTATAAGAGAAATGAAAATATGCATACCTTGATTCAGCATACGATTTCTTCAGTTATTGCGACAAATAAATAAACATGTGTGCCCAACAAATCAGGAAGAAGTGAGGCTGTCTCAGCATGACCTAGCACTGTTTGAAATTGAATTTGGAACAAATTACAAATCAACCATAGCTAGATCATGCTGGCAGCTTCACTCATTCCCTTGCGCACTCTTTCTCTTTCTTTTGGTTGCTGAGACTTGAGAGACAGGAGGGTGTTTGAGGATTGAATATGGAACAAGGGCTCGAGAGATTTATATAGAGGCAAAGAAGAGCATAGCTGTAACAATGGTGAAAATAAAATAACATTGGTTACGCATTCTTCAATTCATGGTTGGTGAGATTTAAAGCTAGCTCGTCATAGCGCGCGTGACAGAGAGAGAGGATTAGGGTTTAGGGATGCAGGGAGATAGGGCGGCATAGTGCAGAGAGAAAGGATTGGGGCAAGACATAGGGTTCGTACCGCTACCAAGGTCAAAACTCAAAACAATACAAAAACTAAAGAAAAATTGTCATTATGAGGTCTCTTTAAACCTTTTATACTACCGAGGAGATGAGGTTCTTCTCCACTTCCTTCTTTGCTATTTATTTTTCTTTATATATTTTTCATAATTCAATCTAATTTCATCTGTTTCTTTTTTTTGTAAGATTTAATCATTTAATCCACAGTTCGTTTGACTATTTGAGCCCAATTTATAAACGGCCCAGCAAAAAATAGTCAAAGGAATATAGTAAAAAAATTAAGAAAGTGTAATCATGTGATAATAATTCCATGGTAATTGAAGAATAATTAACGGTTGAAAAATCAACCAAGGATAAAATGAAAGAAAATTAAAAAAAAGAATGAATGAAGGCTAATTCTAGCTAGCATGCCCTCTAAAAACGGGTACCTTTTTATCAGGTTTTTCTGCTTGCAAATTTATGAACAAAATCCCAAAAAATCCCAAAATAATGCATTTCGTTTCTTCTCTTTTTTTTTTGACGGAGTCGTTTCTTCTCTTTTAAAACAAGCTCATATTGGTCCCCTTACTAGAAGAATATCCTGCATGAACATGCTTCTATCCTTCTTTACCGTTTTTAAATTTCATTTCTTAATACTTTCCCAAAGTTTAGGGTTATTTTGCCCATGAAACTACATATATAACAGCACCTTGAGCTTGATCCGCTTGCTTAGTTAGTTTGGAAGATTTCATCTATTGTTTATAACGTTATTAAAATATATACTAAATTGCTTATTACATGGTACTGCTTGCCGAAAATTTTGAAAGGGGGCATGAAATATATCATGATATGTTCAGCTTGTTTAATTACTCCAGAGGACCAAAGTACCTATACTGTATATATATATTTATTTATTTTTGAAGTGATTTGGAGAGGGCTTTAAATATCCCACTTCCAAATGTAAAAAATTTCATTCCTTTTTTTATCTGAGTTTTTACATGCTAATTACAAGAGTAATCTATATTTATCTAATTACATCATATAATATACTGTATATATTATATGATAGTATGATAGTATAATATACTAAATTGCTATTGCGTATAAATTTTTGAGGGGATAGACTAAATTGTTAGTTATGTGTCAAAGCCTCTACTATATAATGTAAGGAAAGGATTATAAGGAAAAATGAAATGGTGCGTGTACATTTTCTAGCCAAGTTAGATTAAACGAACCAAACATCTCTCCAGTTTTAACAATAAATGGATAGATCTAATTGAAGTATTAAAATGTTAATTTGTAAATTAATTGTCAGAAATTTAGAAGGGCAGTACACACACCTGTTGCCATCTATATAAAAGCAAACAGTTGAGAGTTGAGACATCACTATATACGAGACCAATTCCATATGGATGTACAACAAAATGTGAAGCCCCATGCACTGCACCTCAAAAAACCCTAGCTTTTAAAACCCTAAAATAAAGGCCCTAGATTCATAACTCCTCATAGTGTGGTCCTTGATGTTATAATTTTATTGTGGTCCTTTCTTTTCTTCACAATAATATTATTTTCCCCACCATTTCAAACAATATGTACACATTGTTAAAGTAAAGTTAGTAAATTAACCACCAATAATATTCTTAAGAATCATAAAGATATATTAGAATAGTTGCAACCAATGCATGCTTGTACAATTTACCAAAAGAAAAATTTTAGGGACCATTGATGCGTGATTGGTTTTTTCATACTAAATTGAGATGATCATGGAGCTTTATTAATAAAAATAATAATTTGAGTGCATGCCGCCAAAACATCGGTCATGCTTCAAAGAAAAGAAAGATCGCCCGATAAATACAGTTGGAAAAATGATTGTTAACTAAGGGATGATTAGTTTTTTATTGCATTGAAATCATATATATATTGAACTTTATTATATTAATAAAATATCATAGTAGCGTGCATATCTTGATATAATGGTTATAATATACTTGAAAACAAAATAATTTTTAACGAATATATATATTCCGTGGACTATGGGAATGTGATTTTTTTGTACTATTTTGTCGTTACCGATGTATAGATTTATCAGAAGAAAAAAAAAGATAACAGCCTATATATACAAAAAAAAATATCGCACGTTACTAAATAAGATAAAAAAATTGGCGAACATATTCGTGATGGGACCATTATCACGTGATGGGCTGAACCGCATCAATCGAGACTTGATCTATACTTATCCAAAACGTAAATTATATTTGTACAATCTGTCAAGAATTATTGCACAAAATTATAAAAAGAGAGTACCAATCAATATAATCACAAGTTAATCATTCATATGTGAACAATTTCACATACCTTGATTATATTAACAAACGTCTAAAATGCTACACTATTATACGAGTATCAATTATCTCTTTCGTTTCCCTAAATTATTATTTGTTTTTTTTTCTTACATATATGAGTCTCAATTATCTCTATATATTATATGTATATATCAAGTTTTTATCTGGTTTAGCTTGTTTGCAGCCATAGTTTCTGAGTTTAAGTAGTGTGAGGGCACTTTGAATAAAAAGAAAAGAAAAAAAATGACAAAAAGAACATGGGAGATGCAACTTTTGTTGCTACTTATCAAAGACACCTCTCATGCAATATCTTCTTCAAAAAAATCAAAGACAAGTTGAGATGTGTAATTTTATCATTTTGTGAAAGAAAATAAACAGAAGAAATTAAAGAGTTTTGCTAATACCAAGGAAATACATCAGTTGTGGATCTCGAGCAGTGTAAATGAGTTCAGAACATGGAAACTCTTTCTCTCTCTTTAGTTTTCTCTCTCTCGATTTAATTAAGTCTAGCCTAGAGTGTGCATGCCTAGCTTTAGCTGTTATATTTTGTGGAGTTGCCAGTGTAAATTTAAAGGGCTCTCTGAAAAATTCAGAGATTTGTAAGGTCGATGGCTCCGGTCTACCATGGACCGGAAAAATGGAGCTGGAAAATTATATATTTGAAGAGCATTGTATATTGATCACCAATTTCTTCATTTTTTATCAGGAACGATTAATATCTGTCTAAACAAATTATATTATTATAAATCAGAAGATGTGAGCAGTGGATATTTATATTTCAAAATAGTATACCGGATTGCTGAAATCAATTTGCACTAATTATTTTTTGTATTAATTAATTGGGCCGGGCCTTATTGGGTTGGCCGTACATAATTTCTCCATTTTTTGGGTTTTTTGAATTCAGCACAATAACAATACATACAAAAGTCGACCAGAAATTTTCATATAAAATAAATAATCAAGTATCCAGTGACATAGCAATTTAAAAAGTGATGCAAAATATAATTTTGACACACAAAACATTATAGATATTAATATACAAAATGGACATTTGACAATATATTATTTATTATAAATTAAAATAATTAAAATATCTGAAAATAAAATATTGTTTTAATTATAGTATATATATTAATATATATGTGCCATTCAAATAGATGAGGCGTGTTGAGCTCTCAAACAAAGAAAAATAGCAGTTAAAGAAGTTTGGTGAGATAAGCCTTGATTAATTAACGAAGTAGTAGTTCACAAGGTAAATACATTTGGATCTTTCAACCTACTATTAATCTCTTCGAATTAAATAACTAGTCATATTTCTTTGTCCATATATTTTTTTCTAATTGTGTTGGCCATGCCAAAGGTTGGTAGAATGGTAGCTCAAACGGTAAGACACATTGTAAATTATGATAAAGACTCAATTTCGAGTCACGCAAAATGCATTTAGTTTAATATTTAGCAAAATCTACTAATTCAATGTGATGTCTCAAAAAAAAATTGTATCGCCCATATGTGTGGGATTTTCATTCTCAAGAAAAATATACTTTTTTTTCATATCAATTTATTTTTAAATATATATATCTTTTGTGATAAAGGATTTTTGAGTGATTAATAATTATGCATTTCTATCTTTTTTTTTTAATTTACCGTGTAGACCACTTCATAGGGCATGATTTTAAAACTAAAATTAATAAACTAATAACTAATAAGCAGATGGATTGAGGGGCACGTAACGCAATAATGTGTGACATACTTAATAGTGAACATACATTAGTTAATTAACTTTGTAATATTTAACTCAGCCGCCAAGTTTCTATACATGGATTGCTTGTAAATTGAAATCTCTCCTTTTTTTTATAAGAATAATCTTCTTTTTTAAGAAGACTACCATCGATCGCTTGATTTTTATTCTATTTTTATTTTTAATCAATCAAGCTAAATACGGAATTCGAACCGCTCATCTATAGAAAAGGTGAGGTTAATAGTTTACCATTAGACTATCATAATGATGATTTTTATAAAAATAACCTTGCAGTTTATTTGATAAATAATAATATTTTGCAAAATTGTAAGAAAAAAATCCTAAGAACCTAAATAAACAATTAGTGGGTAAAGAGACATTGCTAGATAAATAATGAGAAAACATTCACACAATCCAGTAAAATCAATTTTTAAATTTAACAACATGTTATCCATGATTGATTTGTGAGTCTGTAAAAAGCTGGTTGTTAATTAAATCCACAAAAAATCTATTTTCCTTATATTTTTAGAAAAGAGTCAAATATTCTTTGTATTCCCAATTTAGAAGGTAAACAGGTGGCCAATATTCAATGCCTTGTTGTATAATTAATCATTTCTTAGAACAATTAATATAAAAAGCTTGAAATAGTATCCGAATGACTATTTATCAAAAAATTCCAATAATTTCACACATAATATTTTGTTAACTAAAAAAGATAAACTGTCTTTGGTGGCGTGGCGTGTCTTGCCATGTAACAATTGCTTAATCAGAGACCCGGTCTATGGTCTATCTCCAAGAAAGTTCTATAAATCACCCTGAAAGCTCTTTTAATATTAAACATATAACTATTTGAAGTGCTTCTGTGCTTGGTTGACAGGATTTAATTGGTCAGATTGTGGTTCATCTTTTTTTTTTTTCGATTACATGCCCGTAGGCAAGATTGTGGTTCATCAAATGGTCAATTAGTTATCTAGTTAAGAAAGGTATCTTCATTTATTTGCTTAGGGTATCTTCATTTATTTGTTTAGGGGATCTTCATTTATTTTCTCACTCAACTTAGCATTGACTATACATAAACTTCTTTTTTCACTTGTACCTTCAGAAAATTTAGATTTGCACAACTTTTTTTTTTTTTTTTGAAGTTTCCGGAGGCGAATTGCCTCAACGAGATTGCATTAAATAAAGAAAAATATGTTCTTACAAAGTAGGGAAAAAGAAAATTATTTACACAAATATCAAAGAGAGAATAAATGATAAAGAAAGATACCAATGTTTTATTCCCTAACAGTAGGTTATCCAGTCTGCTGACTGTTGAGAAATCTCCATTACAACGCTTGCTTGATGCGGTTTTCTCTGACAGAAGATGCATTGGTTACGCACTTTCCAGATACTCCAACTCGTACTTAACCGGTCGGTCCCCCATACGTATCGATCTTCTTTATTTTTGCCCGTAACTTGCTGCCTCCAAAACTCTTGCCCAAAATTTATCTTCTATGTTAATTTCATTCAACCTAAATAGGTCAAAATCCAAAATGAATTTTGATTATGAATTATGATACAACTAATACAACTTAAAATTAAATATTTAGTATTGTAATTTAAATCCAAGTAATTAATTAAATTCTTTAATATATCTAATGTAGAAAATATAATAAAAAAATTAAATGAAAATTCAAATGGGCTAAGGCCCAAAAGCTCATCATTAAGTCATTCAATTTTCTTGGAACCGAAGTTCCTACAAAGTATTTCATTTTCAACCAAGTTCTTATGTGGCACCAAGATATGCAGGCACCATAATTAAGGATGTGCTTCAGAATTTTTTGTTGAAGGAAAAGGAAAGAGAGGGGAAGATAGAATGAGAGAGGGGATGGAAAGAGAAGGGAGGAGAGAAAATTATCCACCAATTTAGAGGACAAAATTTATAAATTTTCTTCTTTAAAGAAGAAGATTTGTTCTTTCCCATCGAATTATTCCTTTTAAAATAAAATATTAGAATAAGATAAAAAATTTCTTCCTCTGTTCTCTTCCCCTTTCCTTTATCTTTTTTGGAGCACACCCTAAGAAAAAGTTAAAAAATACAATTAATTGTCTATTAAAAAAAGAAAGATTTGGTTTCTCTAATTTTTTGTGGTACAATAGATCAAGAGAAGTATTTATCAGGTTGCCCTAACCCCAATCCAATGGGCAAAGTTCGATTTTTAAACTTATTTTTTTGAATAATTTAACTGGATTTAAATTTGGTTTATTTAGGTGGGAACAGCTGTGCCTTGAAAATTACATATTCAATTAATTTGTCGGACGCATGTATTATTTGAAATGTCCTAAGTCAATGATTTGTTTCACCAATCACTCCTTTATAGATGCCTTGTTTTGTGTCTTATATTTGATACTCCCCTTGAAACTTCATAAAAAAAATAACAAGTGCTAAGTTTTTTGCTCATTGAAGGTAATCTCTCTCTCCCACCCTCTCCCTCTCCCTCTCTCTTCTCTAAAATCGTCAAACTAGTATATATGAAACAAGCATAAGGAAGATGTGAGTTCATATCTTTTTTTAATGGAGGATGTGGGTTCATATCAAATACTTTATTTTTTTTGGAAACAAAAGCTTGAATTTCATACTTATTTGAATCGCTATAGTAAAATCCATGAAATTGAAAATGTATACTATTTTTTCATATTTCAAACTTTTTCTTGTCTAAGGAAAAAGCTCTAAACAATTTTTTTAACCTTAATTCATATATTTTCCATTTAAATTATAAGATCATTATATAGAAACTAACCATGATAGTATTTAAACATGCATGATAATAAATATATTTACAGAAAATTCGGTCACCGAAATGGGAAATCAACAAGGTACCCATGGTCACGGTCACGGTATGGGCTTTCAATATTTTATAATGTATAGTGGTTAATTATTGCTGAGTATCTTTATTATCATATTCTTTGTGTAAATTATTTATCTTCTCATTTAATTGTAGAGAGGGAGATCAAAAACTCTGATCATACAACTGGAGATCATGAGGCTCATGTCCCTGGAGAAATGAAAGGTAATCCTTGCTTATAACTACTGATTTAATGAAATATGAAATCTTGAAGAAATAAATGTAAAAATCAAACAAATTCACGTCATATTTAAATTGCACAATTTTAACCAATTAACTGAAATTAATCAGGAGAAGGAGCTGCCACTAGTCATGAGCACAAAGAAGAAACTGAATCTGAAAAGACGATCGACAAATATCAAGTAGTCGAAAATGAAGAAAAAACCCTAGAAGTAAGCACGATGGCTACAAATACCGAGGTATCAGACGAGATAGTTCCTCCCATTAAATCAACTTCTGATGGAAAAGAGAAAGACACTTCATATGTCGACATAGAAGAAGTTGGTGAAGAAACAAAAACAGGAGAGAAAAGCCCGTCGGTCATGAAGAGTCCGACATATGAGGAAATGAAAGAGAAGGCACCTCCAGTTGAAGAGGAGAAAGAGAAGGCTTCTGACGTAACTGTAGGAGAGAGAGAGCTTCTTCTGGCGAAAGAAACTTCTGGCGAGATGTCTGAGAGTGTGTCGAATACTCCGAATGATAAGGTGACAAAGTTGAACAGATCATCTTCTCTCTTTCGCAGTTGCATCTGTTGCATTCAAGCGTCGAGCTAAGTCATTTTAATCGTAACTAAAAGGGAACTTGGCATTTAGTTGTATGTAATTTAATTTTGGATTTCCCGTACGATATGACGATATTGATATATAAATATATATAGTGTTTTTGGATGGGTTTAATTGATTTATCATTGAATTGATTTGTTGATCAAGGCTATATATTTGTGGGCTTTAATTTATTTTTGTTTTTGTTTTGTTTATTATCTATTATTTTTGTGGGTGGATAAGAAAAACATGTAAATTGAGATTGGAGTTGTTTGTGCGCTTAAAAAAGTGCATTGGTTAAAACTAATTTGCGAGTTTTTGGCATCTGTGTAAAGTTTATTAATTATAATGGCGTGAAAAGATTTATAATCTGTTGCTTCTATTCTAGATAATTAATTCAATTCTCTATTGTGTAAACAATACTCATGCCCGTCTTAAAATGCCGTAATATATTCTTCGAATAATTTACACAAAGAATATTGGTTACTACAAATGTTACAATTGTTAAACTTGACAAGATATAATCCTGTTTTTTGTTGACAAGTTCTTCAATTCAAATTTCAAATATAGCCAGCAAGTACATGCCTGTTCATATATATAAAAGAGATTTTAAATAGATTATGCTAGCCCAAAATTAATTAGACAACTAATGTTTTTTTTTATAAATTATTAGATAATATTTAATGGAATATTAATTAGATGTTGATCAAAAAGAAAAAATAATGGTCTTCCGTAAAACAGAAGGAAAAAAGAATATTATTCCAGTGATACATCCATGTGAGTCGAATAAGTGAAGGGCCATCTAGACAACAACCTTATGTCTATCAAATGAGAATCTTGTGAAATAAATGAATAAAAAAACATTTCGTCAATTAAAAGCATAAAATTAAAGAATACAATGAACTACTCTTCAAAAAAAAAAAAAAATACAATGAACTGAATGTAACTTTGTTACTCCTTCTGTTTCTACTGTCAGCTAAAGCCAACCACATAATACCTAATAAAACCCACAAATAAAAAAAAGTACCCCAACAATAAATTAATTAATTTTCCACAACAAAACCATGTCATATGTTAAGCATCATGCACTGCGAATAATTAATATCACATTGACAAAAGATGCACTTGAACCAGCATAACCCACACTCCGACCAGCGCGCAACAGTCCACCAGCAAAACGCATGCTGACATGGCAACCTGATCGGCGGGTTTAGCACCCAGTCAAGCTCATGACATTCAGGACAGACGAAACAAGGGTGAAAATTATACTTTTGATCGACCTCAAAATGCCTAAATGGCAAATGCGTAATTGCCCCCCACATATTCTTATCATTTATTATGTTGCGAAATGAGAGCATTAGATGGAGATTTTTAGCACCCGCATCGATTGTTGTAGTCAAAGGGCATAGGGTTGACTCACCAATTTGGCTCAAGAATTGCTCGGTGAAATCGGTCGCCAGTTTGTCGAAATTAAACTGCGACAAGAATTCAACGTATGGTGACTCCTCAATTTGATCAATCCATAATATGCACCCTAATAGCTTCTTTATTTCTTTAGGGTAAAAGGTCCCGAAAGTTGGCGAGATGTATGTTTGCACGTAATTTAGCGCTTCTAATTTACTGCATGGGGATTTTAGCATTTCCAAGTATTGTTGTATATGGATCCTATATTCAATATGTAACCCATGTCTCAATAGACCGTTTCGATTTTGGGTCACCCAATTTATAGCGGGTCCTAAGTTCCAGGCCCGCATTGCATCCAGAATCTCTTGCATCTCTTTGTATTGAGATTTGAGTGTGGAAGCTTCCAGAATGCCAGCCTGGCGAATAAACAGATTTCCAGCCTCATAAAGGTTTTGCCGATACAGGTAATTCGCGATAATATTGTCAGTCGTAAAACGGTCGAGATCTCTAGATTCCATGTACGCATCTGATATATCCTTTGTGAATAAACCATCAGACATGTTCAAAAAATCGTCTAGAGATCTTTTGGCTTCTTTTCTGATGCTTTTGAGTTTTGAAACCGGTGCCAGTTCGTCTAGTTTGGATCTTAGATCCGCTATGACCGCATTAAAATCCACACTTGTTGATTGTAGTGTGGTGATTGACTGTTGCATTAGAGTTTGGACCTGGTCAATCACCTCTTCAGCCAGTGGGGCTGTCCTTACTCTTTTTGCAGCTCTTTCAAAAGCGAATCTTAATGGATCCGGGTCCAATTGATCTTCCCTGAAATAAAGTTCCATAAAATTAATAGTAGATATAATAAATATGAGTCAAGATGGACTAACAAGTTCTCTCAAATAAACTAACAGTTACTTTAATTTACCAAAATAAATACTAGAGATCTGTATTGTACAGTATGTGATTAGCCACTTAATTCTGGATCGTGCAAAAATCAACACGTCAATACTAAGTTTTATCATCCTATTTGGAATCAATGATTTTATTACAGAACCCAGTTAAGGAAATTATGCCGTTTATTGCAAAAATTGTACTGCATTCAGTTGAGGCAAATCAATTCCACTGAATCAAATCCCCAAGAAAGGCAACAAAAATAACTAAACTAATGAAGAAGAAAACTTACTGAAACAGTGACCAATATTGACTGATTTGCACCAGTGTTGACTCACGTAAAACCGAAATCTACTTCTATAATCCTTAGGAGGTTTCCCCCATTAAAGAATTTTTGGTTCTTTTTTTTTCAGTATTTGAGATAAGAGGTGACGGCCCTTAAGTGAGCTTAACTGCGCGCCTTTATAAATAGCATATTAGGGTTTCTTCTACTCGATTTGTAAACCGATTGATGACTTGGATCAAAAGTATATAGGCATGGTTCATGTAGTACGAACAACATACACTAGACCATAACGTGTTTCTTAATTATATATATAAATATATATTAATGATGATTTTAGAAGAAAAGATAAATATTATTCATAAATAAATATTTAATTGTATATATTCTTACAGCAGCGGCATTTGACTAGTGCTTGGTGCCGATGCATCTCCCTCGTATATTATCGGTTTGGTGCTGTTGTTTGTTGAAGCTCCTGTATCGTGCATTTTTCATTCTCTTGTCGTTTTTCTTTATCTGTAAATCATAAATTGAATTATTATAATTTTTTTCAAAAGTTGAGAACTTGTTTAGAGAAAGTATTTTGTGAATTTTTAGTATTCCGCAAACGATGCTTACATGACTCACGATTGTTTTAGCTTTTTTATGGAAACATATATAAGATATGACACACATGCACACCAAAGATTTCCTTTTCCTTCTCAAAAAATGACAGTTATTGCTCAATGTATCTATTTGAAATTAAGAGCTTTGATTTACTCCATTACTTACTTCAGGAAGCTATCAAAATTTTCAGTTTACACAAGAATTTTTTTTTTTTTGCGGTTCTACTGTCCCGCAAACAAAGCAAGCGATAGCTTTTGAACACACAAAACACACACATGCACCAATATTAGAGTTTGTAATATGAAAATATATACCTTGGTTGATCGAACTAATCAAGAAATTCTTCGTTAGGGTCTGAAGCAGTTTTTGCCTAGAACAGGAAGATCCAGCAGAGAGTAGGATCCAGAGTTAGGGCTTGAAGCAACTTCTTCTTCAAGATATTGATCTGATTTTTGTAAATTGAGATTAGAATTAGGGTTATTAGGGTTCGAAGAAGTAGAAGAAATGGTATTGATCAAGTAAAGAGAGAAATAAAAGGGAAAAAAAGAGAGTTCAAGTAACGGCAATAACAGCGGAGCCGTTACACTCCACTTGTAAATAAACCGCAATAAACCTGCAGTTTGCCACGAAGCCACGACCTTAATACTTGGGCTTAGTTTACAAAAATCAAAGCCCAGCTATTATTAGTCCTGTTAAAAATTTAATACAGTCGAAGATTCCTAAATTGATGCATTGCTTATTATAAGTCTCATATTATTCAGGCCTTAAGGCCCATGTATTAGATATCCATTTCTATGTAAGTATTACTAGGCCCATATTCTATCCTTTGGGCTTATACTGGAGATGAACTGAATAGCAGAGATCCTCTCCAGTTTTCTTCTCCCTCTGTCGACTGACTATTTTCTCTCTCGACTAGATGCGAAAGATTGAAGGATGAAAGCATGGCTGTTATTCGTACTGATAATAGCTTTCGTTCTTCAGACTAGAAGAGCGAGAGCAGATGGAGTCGGTCAAGACGAAGCTAAACGGCTCAGAGATGAGGTACATCTGATTTTCCGTTGTTGTTTTCTTTATTAGTTTGATTCGGTTTCAATTTATGCATTTCAAATCGAAGTTGAATTTCACTCTGTTATTCAATCACAAGCTTGATTGTGTAAGTGAAATCCTCTTTGATCTGAGACAAAAAAAGAGATCTGATGCTTAAGCATTAATTCATTCCTCAAATAAACCCAATTTGATCTCTATCAAGCCTCAATTTATCAATTAAAGAAGAACAAATGAGCATGAACAAGAAACAAAATCAAATTAAATTGAGAGATATATGTATATTTTTCTATTTAGGTGAGAGATATGTTTTATCATGCTTTTGATGGATACATGAACCATGCATTTCCTCTCGATGAATTGAGACCTTTATCATGCAAAGGAGAAGACTCTCTTGGCGGCTATGCCCTCACTCTTGTAATTCACAACATTTCATTGGAAGTACTTGCAAAATTACAAATATTAGTTTTTTTATTCTTATTTAGTGAAATTTTAAACAGATTGACTCGCTGGATACTTTGGCTTTGTTAGGGGATAAAAAGAGATTTTCAGAAGCGATTGATTGGGTCGGCAAAAATGTTCAGTTTGATATTGTAAGTACTAATTAAATATTATTTTATTAATTTCAAACTTATTTTTTGTATTTTTTGTAATAATTGTAGGATAAAACAGTTTCAGTATTTGAAACGACAATACGGATTCTTGGCGGTTTACTTTCTGCCCATCTTATCGCTAGTGATTATGCAACTGTATGTGATATATATAATTATTTCTTTATATAATTTTTCATATTATTTTGGTGTTTTATATTTTATTAAATTTAATAGGGTATGAAAATACAAAATTATGATGATGAATTGCTTCACTTAGCTGAGGATTTGGCTATAAGAATTCTACCAGCATTTGATACTCCTACAGGTTTCATTATTTAAATATTTTTATGATAGGTTTAATAATTTTAACTAAACTTGATTAATTTATTAAATTTCTTAAATTTACTATTAAATTTAAGAAACTATATTTTTTTATCTGTAGGAATTCCATTTGGGTCAGTTAATTTAAGGCATGGTGTAGATGAAGATGAAAGCAAGGTAAAAAATTCCATCTCTCTTATGTAATTGCAAAACTATTTATTATTGTTATTAATTTTATTTTTGAGGTAATAATACTTATATTTTTAAAATATATTTTTTTAAAATTTAGATTACATCAACAGCAGGTGGAGGCACTTTGACTTTGGAATTCGGTGTATTGAGTCGGTTGACTAATAATCCCAGTAAGTATTTAATATTCAATTAAGCCATTTCATTTCAAAAATAAATTTAATAATTTTTTCCCTTTTTTTTCAGTTTTTGAACAAGTTGCTAAAAATTCAGTTCGTGGGATTTGGATGCGAAGGTCGAAACTCGATCTTGTTGGTGCTCATATAAATGTTTTTACTGGCGAATGGACTCAAAAAGTAATTAATTTAATTAATTAATTAATTTTATTTCACATTTTTACTAATTATTCATATTTTTTGAATAATTAACTAAAAGGATGCGGGAATTGGGACAAGCATCGATTCGTTTTACGAGTATCTTTTGAAGGTAATTTTGCAAATTATTTTTTTTATTTTTTTGAAATTTATAAATGAAATATGTATATATATTAGTAAAAAAAAATTAATAACAATATTTCAGGCGTATTTATTATTTGGAGATGAAGAGTATTTATTTATGTTTCAAGAGGCTTATAAAGCAGCTATGACTTATCTCCATCACGATCCTTGGTAATTAAATATACCATCATTTGTTTTCCTTTTTTTATTTCTACAATATTTTACATTTTTAAAAATTTAATTTTTTGATATTTATTTTAGGTATGTGGAGGTAAATATGAACTCAGCCGCAACAGTATGGCCTTTATTTAACAGTCTACAAGCATTTTGGCCTGGCCTTCAGGTTAGAAAGTTCCTTTTTTTGTAATTAATTAATTAATTAATAATACATTTTTTAGGATTATTAACTTATTTTATTAGATATAAGGTTTTAGCAGGAGATATAGATCCAGCTATTCGGACCCATGCTGCCTTTTTCAGTGTCTGGCAAAAGTACGGTTTTACCCCTGAAGGGTTTAATTTAGCCACATTAAGCGTCCAGGTAAATTTTTAAATTAATTTAGAATTTAATTCATCTTAATATTAATTATTATTTTTTTAATATTTTTCGAGTTTTTTTATGTAGAACGGTCAAAGGAGTTACCCGCTTCGACCTGAGTTGATTGAAAGCACGTATTGGCTTTATAAAGCTACAAGAGATCAAAGGTATTAAAATCAAGTTATTAAACCATGTTAAATTTTCGTAAAACCCCCTATAGTTTCTCAAATCTATAAAAATACCCCTAACTTTTGCAATACCCACTCAGCCCCCTACTTTTTTTACTATTCTAAAACCATGGTTTTTTTTTTTTCCGAAAAATACAAACTTCAAAGTATTTTTTTTTTTTTTAACATTCCAAAAGGCAGGGTTTCTTTTTACCTTCAACTTTTTCGTAAATACCAGAAAAGAGAGGGTCTTTTTGAAAAAAAAAATCCCCTTAAATAAATTATTTATTTCATTTTATTTTGAGGAAAAATGATTTATTTAAAAGCTGACAGGACAGGTACTTGGAAGCGGGGCGGGATATTTTAACGAGCATTGAATATGGCGCGAAATGTCCGTGTGGATATTGTCATATATCTGATGTGGAGTCTCACAAGCAGGATGATCATATGGAGAGCTTTTTCCTTGCCGAAACTGTAAATATAACTATTTAATTCTTTAATTAATTTAAACATAAAATAAAAATGGGAATAGAAATAAATTTTGTTTGTTTGTGTTTTGGTTTGGTTTGTTTTTGTGTTTATGGTGTGTAAAGTGTCACGTGCGTCTAATATGCCAGTTTATAGTTATTAAAGTGTGTGTATGTAATGAAAATGGTATATTTACACGATAAATGGTATAGTGTAAATATGTTGTTTGTTATATTTTACACGTTCATTGTATGTGGCATAATGCCGTAAACTAAGTTGAATTATTGTTTTATTTCAGGTAAAATATCTGTGGCTTCTTTTTGATTTAGCAGTTGGACCTGATAATCTTGTTGAGACTGGACCCTACAAGTAAGTCCAAAATAAATAAAAATAAATAAAATAAAAAATCTTTGTATCTACTTTATTCTTAAAAATATATACCTAATGAATAATAAATATTATTTTTTTATGCTAGGTATATATTTAGCACAGAAGGTCATTATTTACCCACGACGCCTGAAATATCATTGGTGAATGAGCATTGCTCATATTTTGGATCATTTTGCAAAGATGGTGAGGGCAATTCTGTAATTTCACAAAGTTCCTTAGATTTTCGCGATAAAAACGGAACCAAGACAGTTAATTATGAGCTGTCTTCTATTGAGCGTGTCAAATCATTTGATTTTGTTCCTACAAAAAGTGTCTTAAAGGTAAAATTAAAAAAAATGATTAGACGTTTCAGTTGAAGAAGATTATAAGAAGTTTAATTGGGCTAATTTAGAGCTGTTTTTTTTCTTTTTCTTTTTTCAGGGAGTTTGTCCTGGATTGACTCATGCACAAAAATTTGGAATATCATACTTTTCTGAAGGAAATATTAATTATGATTCAAGAGAAAATGTTGAAGAAAATCATGAAAATGTTGAATTAAATCATGATTTAGATGAGAGGGGAAAAGGTTCTGAAATATTTGAACAAAATGTTGAGTTAAAAAATGAGAAGGAAGAAGAAAATGATATTCCAATTATGGTTTCTCAAGTTGAAAATAGAAGAGATGTTAATCAAGATGACCAAGCTTATGATCATGACACCTAATTTTATTTTCATTTTTTTATATTGAAGGATTTCATAGGAGGATATTTTTGTTTAATTTTTTGTCGGGTTCTTGAGGTATTAGTGTGGAAAAAGACCCTACTAATTTTGTAAGCTAGAAAGATTTTTTTTGTTTTTGTTATTTTCTTTATATTAAAAAGAAAACAACATAGGCAGTTGACATCATAACATAGACAATAAAGTCATTTTCATATTTTATACAAATTATGATCTCTTGTATGTAGTATATACAAAGCAAATGATAAGTCGATACAACAGTACAGACAGTAGCATACATTATCATTTTCATGTATGGCCAGCCTAACGTATATTGTGTATTTATGATTCCTCTCATACATACATTACCAACATACACGAAATTAAAGAGGAATTGCAAAAACACGCCTCCATTATGCCTAAATTGCAAAAGAAACTCCATTGTTGAAAACAAAAATGCTACAAAGCATGACCGAAAAACTTCATTATTAAGGAAATTGCGAAGATGACCAAATCATATATAATCATAATGAACAAAACACACTAGCATTCATTCATTCACATCTCCAAAGTTTAATTACATCGACAATAAACGATATCTAAAATTCATAATTCAAAGACTCAACCCGCCAGACTCCTCGTCCTCCTCAAGAGTCGAGGTGTAAACCGTGTAAAGAGACCAAATGAGCCCAAAAACTCCGAGCAAAATCCATCCCAAAAGATTGTTGCTTATTCCCAAGCTCAGGCCGGTTCCTTCCGTCGACATTCTCTCGTCCACCAAGGCCAAAGCGGGCCCTGCTGACATGGACGCGGCGGCCAATAGCGTTGCGGCCACACCATTGGTCGCGCCGGTTGAGGGGGTTTTGGAGGCTGAGCATTTGATGGTTGTGTGCTTGGTTCTGAATTGGGGAAGCCCTGTTGAGATAAATCAAGAAATAAATAAGAAAGGAATAGTAAACAAATTGTATTTTCTTGTGTATAGAATACATTACTTCACCCAATTATAGATTTATCATGTTATGTTGTATATGAGATGGTCTGCTCGTTAATTTCCTCTGCAAAGAATATGTATTCACATGCATGTATCCTCGTACAAAGTTCAACTTGGTGTGTTGTGAATTGGGATTATAATAAATATAATTTGATTTATTGTTAAATGAAAATAAATTTACTGATAAACAAGATTTAACTATTACCTAGGACCGGTGATCCAGCTGGTTTTGGTACAACAGTCAGAGCAAAAGACGAAGCCGGAGCGGCGACATTAATGCTAGCCATGTATAATTCTCTTTCTCTCTCTTTTTCCTCCTATCTCTCTCTCTAGATGTGAAGGTTTGTATGGGGTCTAAGGGGGATTTATTTCTTTGTAAGGTTATAAAACATATTATCTCAATATTTGTGGCTCTAAAATTGATTGAGAGAGTAAGTCCGGATAGATACTGGATAGCCTTCCACACATATGTAATCTTTTGAAAGCCAATCAGGATGTGCCACATGGACTAAAGATCTGACTTCAGTAAGAGCATAGCACACTCAAAGCAGAAAATTATTAGATGAGATTGTATGGGCCCATAATGGTCCAGCAAGTTAAAATACATTGTTGTTATCAATGGTTGGGTCTTCTGTGGACTAGGCTCACAATATATAAACTTCTAGAATCTTATCATTTTAATACCAGTCTACCTCATGATTTAATTAGTTGAAAATTATAAATTTAATGCTCTGGTGTGAAAAGATTTCTAGTCTATTGAGTGAAAGTCTACTGCTTGTTGTGTGCGGGAAATAATATTCAGTATGAGTGTCTAGAAGTTACACTATTATCATCCAAATTAAATTAAGGGACATGATAGAGCACGACGTCACTGTAGCACGACTGTTCACGACGGATCCAATAATAATATATATAATTTATTTTCTAATAACAATATATACATAACAGTATATATAATTTAATTTCTAATAACAGTATATACATAAATGAGAAAACAATATATAAAATTGAAAAAACAGTATATCTACAGTTCCGTCGTGTAATTTGCACATTTCTCTTAAATTAATGCTCATATTAAAGTATGCATAACTTATAAGCTAACCCAACAATATAATTAAATTCAGTATAGTCAGGAATGAAATCTTTTTATAACTTATCAGGTAACTTGCATTCAAAAAACTTATCAGGTAACCCAATAATATAATTAAATTCAGTATAGTCAAGAATGATTTCTTTTTGTAAAAAAAAAATGATTTCTTCTATAAAGGAAACAAAAAAAAATATTGTTTAGGGGATCTAATTTTGTTTTTGAAAGAAAAAGAAAAAAAAGTCAGACCAATATAGAAGCTCTTATGACTTGAGTTGATCTTCCATATAATATTATGAGTTATGATCGCATTTGTTTGTTTTCACACTTTTGAGTGCGTACAGTTGTTTGTTTACATGTTCTTTAATAGGTTTGATTGTTGACCATATTTTGACCAATTCAAACTCTTGTTTTGAAAAACAATATATCCAAATACATCACAAATTAAAAATATCATAAATACATTTTCTTTAACCTTAATTAAATCCATATGTAGAGTGTGAAAACAAAAGTAATACTTACCAAACACACGAGTTTTGTGAATATTAATTCTTCATGAGTTTTGACCATTCTATTCTTCAAAACCTTGTCCTCTTTCCCGCGTTGTAACCGTTGAAATCCTCAAATTTTCTTATATATATACTCCATTCAAAACTCAAATTCAAATTCAAATTCAAATCATGAGTGAGAGAGGTTGAAAGAGAAGGAATATACACTTGATAACCACATAAGCATGAATGGATCCTTTCTTCTTATTACAACAAGAAGAAGATGAAGATCCAATCCTTAACTTCACTCTCTCTCCACCCGAACCGCTTCTCGACCACATTCCTTTATTATCCGACTCATTTATAGCACCTGATCAGCAGATGCAAATAGCACCGATCATTCAAAGCGCCTTCAAAATGTACGATAGAACAACGAGTGAAATTCAAGAACCAATTAGGAGTGTTAATTCTAATGTGCATAAGAGATTGTTCGGTTTTTTTAATGCGATAAGAGGAAGAATGACAGCAGAAATGATGATACGAGAAAGAACTCGTGAGGAGTACTGTAGCGATGTTGAGAGTACGCGAGGGTTCCGACATATGATGAGAGAGAGAATGAGGAGAGAGAGGATGAGCCAAGGTTATGCTGATCTCCATTCTTTGTTAGGTTCTTCCTCACTCAAGGTTTTGATTCACTTTATGGTTCTTGTATAACTTTTCATATCCAAATCAATTAATATATCAAATATTTCGATCCTATTGTTATGAGAAATAGCAATTTAGGAGAGAGCATCTAATTTATTAAAAACCACTCTTATAATTTAACAGGGTGACAAATATACGATTGTCAAAAGTGCGACGAGATACTTAGAGGAGTTAAAGAACAAGAAGGAGAGGCTTCAGAAAATATATGAAGAGCTTGAAGCCGAACGTAGAAGAAAAATGGCAATTAATGGATCAATTATTGAGTTACAAATTTCTTCGAATGATTTTCCTTCGATTGATTCTTTGAAATTGATTCTTCGATGTATGAGATTAATGAATTTGAAGATTTCAAATTTTAAATCGGAATCTTTTGATGGTAGAGATTTGTTGGTGACCGTTGGAGTCGTAAATCAGGTGCAGCAACATTTTCTTTCTTTTTCATTGAATGTTTCAAAATGATATACTATAATACTATAATTAAAAAATATAATAGAGTATTTATTGTCATGGCCTTGTTTTTTTGAACTATCATGGGCCTTGGTTTTTAGATAGTGGGCCTTTTTGAACTTTTCATTTTTCATTGGCCTTAGTTAATGACAATTGGGCCATGTTGAACTTTTCTTTTCTTTCTAATAGTCCTTAATTTAAAAATAATTGGGCCCTGTTGAACATGAGAAAATTAGGCCTGTTCCATTTTTGTATGAGAGTGATGAATGAAATGTAACTTCTTTTTCCTTTTATTTTTCTGTTTCAGAATTTTTCTAAAGACGAATTGCAAAAAGCTGTGATGAATACATTGGCCGAGGCAGAGAAGGAAATCTGCGAGCTATTTCCTCTTCAAAACAAATGGTGCATAAGTTGTCATGTAGAAAATGTATAAGATCCATGATAAATATTTCCTTCACAAAGAAAATCTGATGATGAATATATGAGATTGTACATTTTTGTCGAAAAATGAGATGAAAATAATTATTACTAAACGTAGTGATTTGTTTTGGTACAGATGAGCGCATTTTAGTTCCATCTAAGAATATTAGATGAAACATACACGAACTATTAATTTTTTAGTACAATATTATATTATTATATTGTAAATGGCATACACAACCACAAGAGAGTCAGTGCATGTGTACAAAAAGAAAAAAACACAATTATTATAGATAGATATAGACATAGTACCTAAAATATATACATTAATACTAAAAACATATATTTCAATTTTTTTAAACATATATAATATATGTACACATTGGGTCAAAAACAATATTTTTTTTGGATGACCATAGCATCTCTTATATTATGAACATACATGCATTGATTGGACAATATGGGCTCTACATATAATTGGACATGCATTGATTGAGTTGGTGGTCAAACAAAAATACTTTCGTGTGACCTTGACCAGATGAGACTCACCTTCCCAATGAAGAATTTTGATACTGCTGTTCCAAAAACATATCTTAATATGTTTACAGTCTTGTAACAACTCAAAAGAATTATGTGGGATTTTAAATTCACTAAAAAAAATACTAAATCATGTAGTTAATGATAACTTCTTTATTGTCAATAACATAAAACAATAAATTTTATTCTTAAATAGTGTAAAAACATAGTTAATGTTATATGTATATATTTCACAATAAGCAACATATATATTTGGGTGACAAATTTCATGTGATGTTTTTTTGCTCTTTTGATATCGCCCTCAGTTTAATTTTATTTTTACATTGTCTGTATGCTTAAATATGTACACACACAATCATAAAGTCTCCAAAACATTCCCAAGCAATCTACTTTAAATTGGAACTGAAATTATTTATCAACGAACGAAACCAAAAAAGAAAATAAAAATAGAGATTATCCACTAATTAATTCCTAACGTAACATTTATAAATCTTTACATAACATAACACAAACATATCACCACAAGAGATCCAAAACCCCTCATTCATTAAATATTCATCAGTCCATAAATAGTCAACCTGCTGCATGGCATTTAATTCCGCCATTCATTTCCCTCTGTCAACTCAACTCCCCAAAAATAAACAAACCAAAACAACAAACCAAAACATAAACCAAAAGAGAAAAATCAACCCACGAACAACACGTCATTCACATTATACGACGAATACGATGGTAAATCAAACCAAAATCCCTCTTCTCCTTCTCCTCTTTCTTAATCCTCTCCATTTTTCACATACTCACCTTGGATTAATCTCTGTTTACCATTCGATTGATTGACAGATGGGATGATCAATGGGGTGAACAAATCGGTACTTCTGAACGCGATCGTGATTTCCACCGCAGTCGGAGTCACCGCAGACGGAGTGCAATTTCGCCGGAGACAGAGGAAGAAGATGAGGGAGAACGGCGCCCATGTGCCCATGCTTCTCGAATCCAAATCGGGCTGCTCCACGGAGCTCGAGAAATTCTCTCACTACGTTGGTAATAATCCATTATTTTTTTTTGTTATAAGATGCTGATTTGTTTTCGTAATGTTTTGAAAGATATCAACTTATTTGCGTGTTTGAACAAAATTTTGACTCGAGAGATTGTAATTTGGAGCTCAGTGAGTTATTTAACTATTCAACTATGCACAATTTATGTCTTATTTAATATTAATATTTACTACTTGTTTATGGTGTTTTTCAGTTACTAAATTGTCAATTTGAGCAAAAATATTGTTTCTTTTTGCTAAAACCCCAATGATTTTATCTTTTTTATTAATTTAATAAACAATCCAAATATATTATTCTTAGTGCTCAATCAAGTATATAACTTTTCTATTCACTTTGGTGGAGTGGTTGTTCTCTTTCACCTACGCAAAAGACAACAATTTTTTACAGCATGCTTTCATAATTCCATTGACCCTTTACCAAATTTACATAAAACACCTCAATTTTCTCAATTTTACAACTTACTCCATCATAAAATTCATTTTTAATTTTTTGAACATTTTGTAGCAAGGCAAATGGGGTTCAAAGACATGAACGAATGCCCGAACCTCTGCAAACTAGCGAACGACCATTTGAAGAAGACAAAGGGGCACGAAGAGAGTATTTTCGCGTTTTTCGCGAATGAGCCGAATGCGGAGGTCTTAACTGTAAAATTCATAGAGGAAATCGATAGGTGCATAATGAGCTACTTTGCTTTCCATTGGGACCATGCCACTAACATGATCACTCAGGTGCTGAAACTTGCAGAAAAAAATCACTGTGTTATGTCAAAATTGCATAAAAACCCTAATTTATCACAAATTGCAAAGAAGCCCCTACTTTATCACAAATTGCGAAAAAGAGAAAGCCTTTTATACTTAAGAAGATAGTAGACCTCTGTTCCTTGAATTTCTTTTAGATGAAATTTATTGTAGTTTTTCCTTCAATTTTAGTTTGTGGTTATAATTAGAAGAATCTGTTTCTCTGTTTTTATCTCTTCGGATAAGTATTTAATGATTAATTATACATAATGCAGATATTAAATGATGATTGTGGGCCTAAAAGAAAATTTAGAAGCATGGTTCTGGAGGCAACTAGGTTAGCAACTCCATTTTTCTTAAATCTTTTTATAACTAATACTCAACTTGATAGATTTTAAAACAATAATTATTTGAAAATTCAAATTGACCCAAATGCAGGGTCTACAATCAACCACTCTCTTATATATTGTACTTTTAAGAGAAAGATATATTTATTTATTTATTGGATTAGGAATTAAGAATGAAGAAAAGTGCAAACTAGCAGGGGTCCTATCTTGTATTTTGATTTTGAATAATAATTAATAAGTCGAAATATGGTGTCATTTTATTGTTTTTTCATGTAGACTAAGTCTATTGTGGAACTTCTCATGGAGTGTCATATAATTTTTTATATTTCATTCGGCTGAGACAGTCCAAAGAATAAAATAAAATAACTGTTTGAACTTTGAATTCTGTCTGTTTATCTGTTTTTTGTTTTTAATTTACCTTTTTTTCCTAAGTGTAGTGCGTTTTATGCTAGGACAGCCTGGCATGTTTGATCTAAATCTTTCATCATCATGGCAGTCTGAAATTTCAAACATAAAAAAATTAATAAAAATCTAAAAACAACATGTTAAACAATTGACTTCAGACTTCATACTTCAGATCATTTTATTTTTATATTTCGAAAAAAAAATAAAGAAATCATTAAATTCTTTCCTACAGGAAGTTGAGATTTGAGAGGGTGTTAAAGGAACTAAAAGTGACAAGAATCTTCTCGACAATTCTGGAAGAATTAAAAGCAATCGGGATGACGAATCAGAGCTCGCCACATGGCAGCGACGTGATGGTCCCGGCCGCCCATAAAGATCGCAGACCTGTTCTTCTCCTCATGGGCGGCGGCATGGGCGCTGGCAAGAGCACGGTTCTCAAAGCGATTCTCAAAGAGTATGTATGGATTAATTAATTAATTTAATAAAATGGTATATGGATTATGGTGTGATGTAAAAGTATGATGGCAGAATGACACGGTCTATGGTGTTAATATTACTTGTTTAATTGGTTGTAATATTAGAAGACTTTGTTATGCTGCGGTGATGCTTTTTTATCATGATGTGTAATATTCTTGTGATTTAATTTCTCTCTTTTATATTTGATATATGCAAAAATGTATGTATAATAGTGTTTAATATGATTTTTTTTTTGTTTTTTTTATTTTTTTTGTTTTGTAGTGCCTTTTGGAGTGAGGCGGGGAAGAATGCTGTGGTGGTGGAGGCGGACGCGTTTAAGGAGTCTGACGTGTTTTTTAGAGCGATTAGTTCCAGAGGCCATCATAATGACATGCTTCAGACCGCCGAGCTTGTATTATTTCATATCCAAATTTCAAATTTCAAATTAGCCAGTACGTTGCAAAAATGGAAAAAAATTGAATAAACTGTTAAAAATTAATAAACACATGTATCTTATCCAATATACTCGGCTTAATAGAACAACTTCAAATATTTTAAAAACAATAAAGTAATTAAATAATAAAATGAATAAAACAAATCAATAAATAAGAAAATAAATAAGCAATAATGTAAAATTCAAAACTATAAAATAAAATCAGTAATAAATAAAATAAATAAATTAATAATCAAATAAATAAATAAAAGATGTACTATAAATAAATCGATATGTACTAAATAAATAAAATATAATAAAATAAAATAAAACAATTTATGAATAAACTTGCCTTCCACTCCAGGTGCATCAATCCTCAACCGACGCGGCCTCCTCGCTGCTGGTGACCGCCTTAAACGAAGGCAGAGACGTGATAATGGACGGCACGCTCTCCTGGGAGCCCTTCGTGTCCCAAACCATCTCCATGGCCCGCAACATCCACAGCCAGCGCTACCGCATGGGTTTAGGATACAAAGTCCAGGATGACGGTACAATTACCGAGGATTACTGGGAACCCGTAGGAAAGGATGGAGAGGATAGTAATGGAGTGAGGGTTAGGAAGCCGTATAGGATTGAGCTTGTTGGGGTGGTTTCGGATGTGTATCTGGCGGTTGTTAGAGGGATAAGGTATGTGTTGGGAATGTTTTTTTTGCATAGTTTTATTGTATCTTTGTGTTAGGCGCTGGTAAGTGAAATGTGGTATGGTGGTAAGTGGAAGTTGTTATGGTGGTAAGTGATTGTGACTGTTTTCACTTACATTTATCGCCACAATGCAGTTCATTTAGTACCCTAACTTGTTCCACTTACTGTTGTGATCTATTTTACACTTTCACTTGGCAGTGTGAGAGCCTTGCGTTTCCACATTTCCTCTTTATCTTACTGTCGAGCAGTAATCGAAATGTGGTGCGGTGGTAAGCGAAACTTGTTACTGCAGTAAGCGATTTTGACTGTTTTCACTTACCGTCAGAATGCATTTCGCTTACCACACAGCAGTTCGAGAGGGAAAAAGGAGGTGAAATAATTGGGTTAAACTAATTCTGAATTTTATGGCAGGAGAGCGATAATGACAGGAAGAGCAGTGAGGGTGAAAAATCAATTGAGGTCTCATAAAAGCTTTGCGAACGCGTTTCATAAATATTGTAAACTTGTCGACGGCGCCAGACTCTTCTCCACCAACTCTTCCGGCCCTCCTAAGGTAAATTTTATCATTAATTACTTTTTTGCCTAAAATGCAAAAATGCCCCTGCATTATACCTAAATTGCAAAAAAGCCCCTGCATTATTTCCAAATTTGCAAAAAAGCCCCTACCATCAAATTGAAGTTAACACCGTTATGGGCTTTTTTGTTATTTTGGAAATGATACAGGGGCCTTTTTTTTTGCAATTTCCAATAATGCAGTATTTTTTTGCAATTTAGGCATAATGCATGGGCTTTTTTGCAAATTTCCCTTTTATAAAATACTACACAAACAAATATTTTAACAGATTTATTTTCTACAACAGTTGATAGGATGCAAGTGTGAGGAGAGCGAGTTGTTGGTGGATCCGAAAGAGATCGGTTGCCTGGACATGGTGCGTACATTAAATGAGGAGGCGAGTTCGGTCCACGAGCTGTATCCTGACGGAAGCACGGTTTGCGGGTCCCACTCGGTGTTCGATGAGCTGGTTTTGTGTCCTAAGCGAGTTTTGGTGCAGCAAGAACTTAGGAATGCGATTGAGGAAATTGAGTCTCGCACCACATCACAACAATAGGGTTTATGTTTTGTGTTGAATGATGTGATAAGTTGGTTGGGAATTTAGGTTTTGAGATTTTTTTAATTTTTTTTTTTGGTTGAGTTTTTAGATAGAAGGAAAGGAGGAAAGGTGCTATGATTAATTCACGGCCCGATACGATAAATAATGTAAAAAATATAAACAACTGAAATTATTTCCGTTTTGGAAAATGAAGGAGCTAATATTGCTGTTTAATTGTAAGATTGTCTCAAAAAAAATATTGCTGTTTAATTTTGTGTAATGTGATTTCAGAATTTTTTTTACTAATCAAATATGATATTTTTTTTTGTATATCTGAGATAAATAGGTATAGATTCAGCCCATTCTTGCAAGCCCAAATAATCGATTCTACCTAGCCTACTTCACATTTTTATTATTAGCTCCCTCCAAAGTTTAGTAAATACGTAGCAGCCTTTATTAACTTACATGACATGGGCTTGTTTAAGGCCCAAAATTTGATATCCGAATTCTATGGGCCTAACTTAACAATTTAACAAAGGAAGCACAGCAAAAACACACGCTATATATACCTCCCAAAACCCTAACCAGCTTCCACTCTTCATCTCCTCTCGCGCCGCGCCGTCATCATTCTAACCTAGGGTTTTCTCTCCTCAATCTACAACAACATCAACATGGTATTTCCCTCTCTCAAACCAAATCATAGACAATTAAGCTCATACTACTTTGTGAATCTCTGTTGTTAATTGTTTCTGTTTGGAGTGGAAATTCAGGAGGATGTGGAGGTCGAGGTCGAGGCCGGAGCCGCCGCAGCAGCGCCGAAGAAGAGGACGTTCAGGAAGTTCAGCTACAGGGGCGTCGATCTTGACCAGCTCCTCGACATGTCTACTGATGAGCTCGTGAAGCTCTTCCCTGCCCGTGCACGCAGAAGGTAAATGATTTTGTAGTGGAATACCAGATCTGTTTGTTCTTTTGCGTAATGTTTGCTGTTAGATCTGATTGTGAGATTTGTAAAGGGATTTTATTGGAAAAATGTTGATTGAGTAGGATGTGATATTTTTTTGATGTAAACTGTTTGTAAGTTCTCTGTGTAGTAAATACTTAGGCTGATAATAGTAGTAGGTCTTGGTTAAGATTCATTTCTTTTGGATTTAGTAGTATTTGATTACTGTAGGTAACTATTAGATATACAGGTTTCGAACATTTTTACGTATTATAAGCTGACTTTCATGCATTTTATGTCTTAGTATGTCTATATCTGTCCTTTATGTTAATCATGCTTTATATTCATTTGAAGTTAACCGATTAATTTTGATTAATTCCTCTATTTTATCAGGTTCCAGAGAGGTCTGAAGAGGAAGCCCATGGCTCTGATCAAGAAGCTCCGCAAGGCCGTAAGTTCTCATTAAACATTCTTACATTCAACACTTTGTACTATACACTTTTCTCTAAAATTATAACACCTCTAATGAACCTCTTTACGATTTCTTTCTTCCAACCGAGCAGAAGAAGGATGCGCCTCAGGGAGAGAAGCCGGAGCCGGTTAGGACGCACCTGCGGAACATGATAATCGTGCCTGAGATGATCGGGAGCATCATCGGAGTGTACAACGGGAAGACGTTCAACCAGGTGGAGATCAAGCCGGAGATGATCGGGCACTACCTGGCCGAGTTCTCCATCTCCTACAAGCCCGTCAAGCACGGTCGTCCCGGTATCGGAGCCACCCACTCCTCCCGTTTCATCCCCCTCAAATAAGTTTATGAACTGGTTGTTGGCTGTTTTGAGTTGGTTTATGTTTGGTGTTTAGGGTACTTGTGTTTTTAGATTATGAAAGTTGAGACTATTCGGTATGTGTTTTTGTTTTGGTGAGACAGGATTTTATATTTCTTGAATTTTGACCAACAATGGCTTGTGCGCTCGTTATGTTCTTTTGCTTTAAATTTGCTGTCTATTTTTGGAGTTTGGTTTCCGGCTGCAAGATTGCCTCTTAATGTTTGTTTTTTTTTAGTTAATTGATGAACTTCAAATTCAAGTTATGGATATTCTGTGATCCCAAATTTGTACACGACACTTGAATTGAAACCCCTCTGACCTGAGAAAAGACTCTGATAAATTTACCTGATGTGCTTCTAAACTTATTTCTTCAGAGAATCTCAGAGTAATAAACTAATTTCTTAAGAGAATTTAATTCTTCAGAAGTTGAGTCTCAGATTTGCAACATGAGCTTGGGTTGCATATTCTGAGAAATGGGGTCTCCTTCATCCAAATTTATATTGTGTATAACCAGCAACTTACATATTTGGGAATGTATATTGTGAATTGTTTATGACCTGAGAAATAAATTATCTATGTACACACAATTAGAATGTGGGTTATATGTAATCCAAGAATGGAAATTCAGGATAAGGAGCCGAATACAGTTTGCATATAACCTGAGAATTGAAATCACGACCTGTGTACATAATTCAAATACACTCTGTATGACCTGATTTTAAAAATCAGAACATATATTTTGATATAATATAGTATAAGCAAACTACCACAAATTCACGTGTACAGAAGGCCAATATAAAATTTAAAAGTATATGCTTCAGTTTTCTGAACCAAAAGCATTCAAGAAAAGATATTTTGACACTATTCTTTCAGCATCTGAGCCCCTTTGTGACTACCACTAGCTGTTTCTAATTTACAGACATAGTGCAATGGTCTTGAGACTAAACAAAACATAGTAAATATCCATTGCGAGAAACAAAAACTTCTCTGAACTTTTATTACAAAACATTATCGCACTTTTGACGCATCTTATTAAAAACCAAGGAGATGCTTCTCTTTCAATTTTCTGTCCAGTTCTTCATTTAAAGGCATATTGAAATCCCCTCTTTCAGCAGCAGACCACCATGCTGTCAATTCATCCTGAAGAAAGTATTAACAAAAGATTTCAATAAACTACATTTCTTCAATAAGTAAGTAAACTTGGCATATTTTAATCTGTTTTTCATTTTTTACCTCCAGAAAATCTTGGTTGGAAATGCAGTGAGGCTCGACTAAGCATGTAAATCGCCCTACTCTAACCGATAGAAACTTGTCACCACTTGTACCTATAAAACAGAAAAACAAGTTAATTAATAGGGTTCAAGAGTTAACGTGTCAGTTTTGAAAGTGCTTATTTTTGAAGGATAAGTTATAAAAGTCTTTATTTATGAAAATGTAGTAATAAATATCATTAATAGCTTAAAAAAAAAATACCATTAATTCGGCCAACATGATATCCAGTTTTGCCAATTTCTTGTTTCAACTTGCTCAAACGCAATCTCAAATAAAAACCATCTAAAGTTGCACTCTTAATTGAAGATTTCATCCACCTGAAAAAAAAAAAAAAAAAAACCAAAGTTTCCAAAAAGAAGTTAGGTTTGAAATCAAATATCTTAAAATATGCACACATTAAAAAAACATAAAAAATAATTTTTACCTTATAATATCCATTCTTGAAAATCGAAGTCTTCGAACCGACTCAAAAATAGTGCTCGTTTCATCGATCAAATTATTACAATTCAACAAATTATCATCACTATTTCTAATAATCCCTTTTCCTTTCTTGTCAACATTCTCATTACAACTCGATCCAATTTCTTTCCACTCTAAATTTCTCTCTCGACTCGACTCATTAGCGACATTTTTTCCCTTTTTCTCGCACCACAAAACCATCTTTTTGTCATTATTACATGGAGATTTACATTTAGAAACTTCCAATTCCTCTTCATGTTTCTCCAGATTTTGAAACGAGCATAAATTTTCCTCTTCAATTTTCTCTAAATTTTGAAAAGAGCACAAATTTGGGGGTTCTGCATGCTTAATTGCGCCTAATCTCCTTGCAAAGAGAGAAGCCATGCAATCCGTTTCTTTTCGTTTATTTGACGGAGTAATTGGGCTCAAATTCGATTTGAATTTTCTTTCACTTTGCCCCTCGTTAAATTCGCTATTTTCAATTCTTAATTTTGAACTTGACGCATCTTTTGGCAAAAGACGAGAGATCCAAATATTCTCCAAATACCCACAATTTGCATTTATATTTCCCTTTTCTTCATTGGACCTTGATTTATCATCATTATTTGAAGAATTTACATTGGACTTTGATTTATTTTCATTATTTGAGGAATTTGATGAACCGGTATTACGTACAACACAAGCCCACCCACTTTCTTCCCTTTTCTCAATTTTATTCCTAATTTCAACATTTAAGCTATTCGGATTTTCGGTGTTAATTTCATCTTGAGACCGATCCGCACTATTTAGACCCAAATTAAAATTAATATTATTGTTATAATTAGCCTCATTTGGGATTGATTTATCCAAAGAAAAGGATTCTTTTTTATTGCTACAAGAACTCAGAGTGTTGTTTTGTCGGTAAAGCGTATGAAAGAAAGATCCAAACCCATTTGGCACAAAGGGCATAACCGTCTTTACATTATTACCCTCATTTGACTTTTGAGAAGAACTTGAACTCCATTTCTCAACATTAAGAGGTTTTATCATGGGCGCTTCATTAGAAGCCTTAAACCCACTTGAGATTGAAGAAATCCAATTCATAAAAGAGCTCTTGTTGTTAATTTCCTTTTTGAACCTTTTACTTTCCAAATTAGTTGAATTGCAAAATTTGAACGGCCTTTTGCGTTTTGACATTATGCTTCCTGTGCTTTCCACACTCTCATTGCTATTATCGCTCTCTTTCACCATATTTTCATTTTCTCTCTCATAAATAACCTTTTCTTTACCTTTATCCAAAAATTTACGATTTTTTTCCGTTATTTTTTCTTTTTTAGAGTTTGAAGAAGAAGATTTTGCTATTTTTGTTAATTTTTCATGATTTGAAGCACAAGGTTGAAAAACCGATGCTGACACAACATCACTACTTGGTCCTATAAAATGGGAGAATGTTTAATTTTTAGTACTTGTTAAGATATAATATTTGTATGATTTTGCACTTGATTTACCTCCGTTAATATGTGATTTTCTATTAATTTCAGCCGTCGCTTTATTTTCATAGTTTATATTTGAAATAATCTTTTGATCAAGCTCTTGATTCGGCTCGTTCATCATGTTAATCTCTCCACAAGACTCTACAATATACAAACCAACATAAAATCATGAGGAACAATATAAAAGCAAATATGCATGTTAACCCAAAATAATTTTGTTACAAGAAACAGTACAAAATTACTCTTCAAAACATACAAAACATCATATGGGCGTCCTTTTTCCATATTTTAACCCAGTGTTTCATTTTTTTATCCAACAAATCCCAAAATTCAAGCAAGTATTTTAACCCACGTTTCAAATTTCCCCAATTATTATTTTCCATTAAAAATAAAAAATATTCATTTTTTAACTTACTTGAATCCCTTTGAAGCCTAGTCATCAAATTCCTTGGCCCCAAATCCGAAAAACTCCTAAAATTCTCCATTTCTCTCTCCTCTTTGCTCAACAAACAAACCCCATTAAAAGGGGTATTTAATATTATATTAAATGTTTCGGTGCTCCAAAAAATCGGCGTCTTTTTCTCTCCGAGTCCGTCAGAATTTGTGTATTTAATTCCGAGTCCTTCTTGAGACCAAACTAGCTCAGACAGGGGGCTATTTGCGAAAAAGACCATTTGAGGGTCCTGAAATGCATTTGCACCTACACCTGTAGACTCCATGAAATATTTTACGCCTAACTCAGTCATTTTCTCTCTCCAAATATGAAGATTTTTTTATTATCTTTAACTAAATGGTCCATGTACATTCCATTATTAGTAGGTTAGTTTTGATAGGGTTTATGAGAAATATACAATTATACCCTTGAAAGAAAAGAGTATTGAGTATATATCAATATATGCCCTTACAATACAAACGTACCATTTAACAGGGTGTTTGTTATAGTTTTGTTAGGGTTTGCTCAGAAATATACAATTATACCCTTAAAATTTAAAAGAAAAGAGTATTATATATGCCCGTACAAATGTACCATTTAAGAGGGATTTTTGGGTAATTTTATGATTTTTTTGGGCTTAATTGAAATTATTACAAAAAAATGTGGCTTACAGGCTGCACGCCTGCTGGGCCGTCAGTTTCCCTTCATTGCTCAAAAAGAAAAAAAAAATATAATATTTTGATTAATTCAATGATATATTTATTAAAAAGAATCAACTAATATATAAGATTAGAACGGATTATGTCAAACATTTCAAGACAAAATTAGTAAATGAAACAAATGGTATATAAGAATATTTTTTTAAGGAACAATGCTTATGATTAAATCAGATAGAAGGATATGTTTCAAGGAATTTGAATAAATGCTTATGCTTATAAACTCAGAATAAAGTACAAAAAAGGATGAACAAGGACATAAAATGAAAAGAAAATTACTGTTACTTTATAAAAAATACCTTTTAAATCACAATAAATAAATAAATTAGTATAACAGAATATATAGTATAAATAACAGAACATACTACCTAAAGCCAGTAAGCCACTAATCAGACACAAACAATCAAACAACAGTAATTAATACAGTATTTACAAACTTAAAATCAGAGAGAAATAACACACTTATATACAGAACGGACTTTAATAATGATAAACTAGGAAATTCAAAACATCAATCAAATTGGAGATTGCATAAATCAGTTACCCAGACAGATAATTACTTCAGTGATTTACACTAATCTTTCCTTCAAACTTCAATAAAACGAACGAATATAACTGAATCCAGTCCATTACCAGAAATGTTGAAATTGAAATAGAAAATCAGAAAAGAGTAAATACGAACCCTTTTGAACAGCGAAATCCAAACATCGCAACGCAACGAATTCTCCAATCACATTAGTTTATCTCAATTTACAAAGAATCTTTCTAAGAAAGGAAAGTTGGAGATCTCCTGTAGTTTTTATTTATTGAGGCGGAAATGGAAAGAAGGAGAGAAACAATACAATACAATACAATACTGCTATTCTATTCTATTCTTTGGAAAAAAAAAAAATTAATTTAGTTAACAAAATTGGAAAATGTTCTAAGCTGGCGGTCAGCTTTCCGCCACGTGGAGGGCCCTTGTCCTCTAGTCGAGGTCATGGTTCCCATCCATAAGGAGCGATGGTATTCTGAGAGCGTGTTTCTTGTTCTCAGAGCTGGCTGTACGGAATTAAAATGCTCTCACAGTGTATCTAAGCTCTCAGAATAAGAATATGTACACTGATTCTTACGTGGCAGTGGTGCCCGAGGATGTTGTCTAATGGCATGACACGTAGGATGATTGATGATGTGGCTGATTTTGATTGGATGGGTGTATTGTGGGCATGTGCTTTTTGGAGTTTTGCTTTTAAAAGGCCGAGAATTAATATCGTTTTATTTAAATTCTTTTGTTTGATAGGAGCAAGCTGTATGAAGACGAAATACAGAAAGCACCACTGAAGCAGTCGGTTGTGACGACTTGAATATAATACTTACAACTTACATGCTTATTTTGTTGATATACCCTTTAAATATTATCTTCGATCTGTTCCGCATGCAAAATATAATAGATTCAGTTATGATGGGTAATTGTATGAATTTCAAAAATCTTCACTTTATATTTGTATGGCATGCTACCACCACCTTCAGAATGTAAAATAGCCTCTCTAAATTAACATTGCGAATATCTGATGAGTAGTTTCATTATTATACATGTATGATTTTACTCATTTGAAAAAACCCATCACTGAAAAGGAAAACTACCTATGAAGAAGAACTGTATTGATAAATGATGAGAAAACAAAAACTCAGTTGCAGTTTAATGTTCATGTGTATTTTTTACTGGATTATTTGTGTGAACGGTGCATGGAATCGGTGCACGTGGCTGGCTGAAGAGAGGGGATTCTAACCGAGCCTTTCTCTCGCCTCATCGGTTCAATGTTGCTCCTCTGAAGCTCTCATGATCATCTCATCCCTCCCTTGTTCTTTCCCATTCATTTATTCATTAATTTGCCTCTGTATTAATTTTTACAAAAGGCCTCTCGCCAATCAATCACCACTCGAGAGTCGTCAAAACTCTAAGAGCATAGTTTGCTTTTACCCCTACAAAAATCCAAAACCTATAGATATATTTATGAATTAAAAATATCCGTTGGGCCTTTATGTTTACATGGGCCTTTTATTACCTTACCCAGTTTCATTTTTTTTCTTCTTTTAAGCCCGCATGCAACCTTACCCAGTTTCTGGAATAACAAAACTGACAATAAAACAAAACTAGTCTTTCCCTTCCAAATCGATCACATTTGAAACTCTTCACTCCATACCAACTCCTCTCATGTCTACAAACCAAAGCGGGTATCCAAACCCGATCCACCCATCCCAGACCCGAATCGGCTGGATCGGCCCGGGCATAATGGGCGGCGCCATGGCGGCTCGGCTCCAGTCAGCCGGCTACTCCCTCACCATCTTCGCCCGCACCCCTTCCAAAGCCTCCTCTCTCCTCTCCGCCGGCGCCGAACTCGCCTCCTCTCCCTCCGCCCTCGCTTCTAAATGCGACATTGTCTTCTCCATGGTCGGCCACCCTGCTGATGTAAGGTCTGTTATTATGGATCCTGTTTCGGGCGTGCTTTCGGGCGCAAATCCTGGATCTGTGTTTGTTGATTGTACGAGTAGTGATCCAGCTCTCGCTCGTGAAATCGCTCTTGAAGCGAGAAAGAAAGGTTGTTTTGCCGTTGATGCTCCGGTATCTGGAGGTGATGTGGGTGCGAGAGAAGGCACTCTTGCTATTCTTGCCGGCGGCGAAAGAGAGATAGTGGAATATCTGTCCCCTCTTTTTGAACTAATCGGGAAAGTTACATGGATGGGCCCGCCTGGCAGTGGGCAAAGCAGTAAAATCGCCAATCAAATTGTTGTTGCGTCAAACTTGGTAGGTTTAACAGAAGGAATTCTCTTCGCCAAAAAGGCCTGTTTGGACGCCGAGAAGTTTCTAGAAGCGATCGGAGCCGGAGCGGCCGGCTCGAAGGTGATGGAGATATTTGGTGAGAGGATTTTAAAGAGGGATTCGACGGAAAGTGGAGCGATGGAGTATTTTGTGAAGGATTTGGGAATGGCGCTGGAGCGGGATAAGGAGAATGATGAGGTTGCGGTTTTGCCGTTGACGGGTTTGAACAGACAGATGTTTTTGGCCATGGTTGCGAGTGGAGATGGAAAGGTTGGGATGCAAGGGCTTATTAGAGTTCATGAGAGGATGAATGGATTCAATTCAAATTGAGTTGATTGTATATTAAATGTGAGTGTTTTCGGTTTGGTAAGTTTTGTTGTTGTGTGTGCATGTAATGTGTTTGATGAAATGTCGATGGAATGAAATTGGGCCTTCTTCTGTTAGATAAAAAGAAACAAGAGAAAGAGGAGAGAATTTAACGTGTGAGTTAAAGCTTGTATTGTTAAAGTTTGAATCATGCATATTGTGTTACAGTATGAGCTATGAAAAAGACAGTCTTTAGTTTTGAGAGGGAGACTTGGAAATTGACTCACAATACCAAGATAATTAAGCAACTAGAGAAAATTCCGCCCTAAGGTTTGAATTTCCTAACTGTGACATGAAATACGAAAAATGCTCTACAACTACTCCAAAGTCGGATATTGTTTCCACCATAATGCTATTGAAATTTATACATTGGCTCTCAGTTTCAACACCTACTCCAAAATTTTACTTAAATTAGACCATGACGAATTACATTTTCCAAATTTTGTCAATTATACAAGTTTGAATTTGAAAATTGGGCTCCTCCATTTAGAAACGCTGTTTTGACATCCATTTCCCATATTTCATAGTGAATATTGATAATGATATGCATGGCCTTGATCATTATGAGCCAATATAATGATCATAATCATAATGTTAGGAACCGAGACGCAACAGCAAACACAGAAAGTAAGACGCAAGAACAAAATTTTTTTTTTACGTGAAACCCTAAAGAGGGTAAAAATCACGGCCGCCGGCACTCAAACTTTCTTTCTACTTGGAGAAAGAGAAAATACAATATAATTGTTTGTGGTTGTTGGAATGAATAAAACTCTACCCTACACCTCTATTTATAGGATAGTCATATCTAATACAAGAAAATAACCCAAAGAATTACTGCCCCAATTAACACCTAATACATGGAAATACAAATATAAGGAAATAAATATATTTCCAATTCCAATTATCACTTATGGAAATAAGTCATGGAGAACAAATATGGAGAACTTTCTTATCTCCTGCCGGGTTTCCTTTTTTACGGTATCCAGAGTTTTCCAGAAGTCTCCACACCAAACACCTAAGTGCTTGATGAGTAGTCGAGGCGATGAACTCATTCACCATGTGATTGGACGAGGCGATGAATTCCTTCACCATGTGATTGGTCGAGGCGATGAACTCCTTCACCATGTGATTGGTCGAGGCGATGAACTCCTTCACCATGTCTCGGATGTCGACTTGTTATAAGGTATACAATATACCTTACTCATCGGATGAGTCGCTGTCTTAAAATTTTACCCAATCCGCTAACCAGAGACCAAAACCAATAATCATTTCGGGTTTAATTAATCATATTAATTTAGATCCGAAATCCATTATCATTTCAGACTTAATTAATCATATTAATTTAGATCCAAAATCCAATATCATTTCGGGTTTAATTAATCATATTAATTTAGATCCGAAACCGATAAATCCAATCGGGTATAATTAATCCCATTAATTGAAACCGAATCTGATAATAAACTGAATCTGATAATCAAGATATTTCTGAATTCAAAATTCAAAACTTGATTTGAGATCTAATCTCAAATCAGAGGTAATTGTAATTATCGAAATCCAATTCGATTTAATATCTAATCCTAATCCTAATTTGCCGTCCTGTAGGAAACGTTTTTCCCACGTCAGATCTAACCCTAAACCGTGTATAACCCTTATACTGAAAATCAACTTGATTGATCAATACACGTGGCTCTGGTACCACTGAAAGGAAACGCGCAATCACAGAAGCACAGTGGAATTAAAAACTTACCCGTTTCCTAACCGAGGATCCGTGTATTATCAATCATATCAGAAAAATAAATCTTATTTATACCTCGGATTCGACTAATCCGGTTTGTAGGGCTTCGCAATTCGTCTCCAAACGATATCCCTGCTTCTCTTGCGGATCTGATCACGAAAGACGCTACGACTCCGGCACCGCCCTCTACACGTATCCACACGCAAACTGCTCTTGTTGGCTGAGAAACCGAGATTACTAGATCCGGTTTCTCTCTCTCTCTCTCTCTCTCTCTCAAAAGGCGGCTAGGGTGTGGTTTGATTCTTCTGACCTAATAAGATGATCCCTTCATCTATTTATAGCATCTCATGCTCACACCTCTTCACATTCCTTTTGATTTTCTGTGTCCAACCGAGTTAGTTCTATTTGTGTGCGACCTTATAGGTTCATTTAATATTGGCAATAAACTTCAAGTTTATAAATCATAAGTAGCCTCTAGTACGACGTTATGATTATCCAAATTAAATGAATGTTACTTGATCATAACCTATACATCAATTATGTATATAGTCCCTTTGTTAAACGATATTTATATTGATCATAAAGCATGGTTTTATGTCATTCTTATTATAATCAATTCTCTTTTTTGAATTATAATTAGACTGAATAAATTAAAAGATATTAACAACACATGCTAATTCTTTCGTACACGGCCGTGTGTTTTCCTTTAGTCTCAATTTATCTGGGGACCCTGAGATATCTCTCTCGTATTTGAAAGTAACAAATTCTATCTTGATCATTCACATTCCAACTCATGGTTTACAAAATAACCGATCATAGCTTTTATAATTATCCGATTAAAGATAACGTTTGACTATGTCAAAGTATGAATGATATACATGCATGAATCTATGATGACCTCGAGTCAAAGGACTATTTATACATTAGATGATGAGAAAACACTAATAACATATACCATATATATTCTCATAGTGGGTCGATCCAATATATGTTTTCCAACATATATTTATATTAATGAATTGATATCCAATATCCATGATCAGTAAAACGTGACTATCATCCAAATAACATACTAGTAACTATATATATGATTTGAGATTTTCAAATATGTTTGTCTTACAAACATCTCATATATGACTAGGGATAATTTAGAATTGTATTCATTTTGCTTTACGGTTTTACTATCAGAATCACATATTCTGATGACGTATAATGGACATACATATTCGTGGTTAATTAATAATCTAACAACCTTTACGCACAATTATTATATGAAAAAGTTTATGAGATAAAACATCTAATACAAAAATATAATGTCTGATACATAATCCATTTCCCACACGACAAAACAGTTTGCCCTATGGCATTATTACTTTCAGTCTACCACTTGCACTAGGCCGAACTAAGTAATACATACTCATTGTTCCTCTAGGTACCTCAGACCCATTAACTTAATATGACCCTCATGTTTCACTTGCGGAAGTGGCTTAGTAAATGGATCAGCCACATTATCATCGCGAGGTATCTTACACACTTTCATGTCTCCTCTCTCAACGATCTTTCGGATCAAATAAAAACATCGAAGTACATGCTTGGTTTTGTGATGTGATCTTGGTTCCTTTGATTGTGCAATTGCTCCATTACTGTCACAATAGATAACCGTATGGTCCAAGATACTCGGGACTACTCCTAGTTCCGTCACGAACTTCTTTATCCAAACAGCTTTCTTAGCTGCTTTCGAAGCTGCTATGTACTCCGCCTCTGTGCTAGAATCCGCCACAGTTTTCTGTTTAGAACTTTTCCAAACTACTGCTCTTCCCTTTAAACAAAACATATAGCCAATTTGCGAACTATAATTGTCTACGTTAGTTTGGAAGCTCGCATCGGTATAATCTGTTGCAGCGAGCTCACTGTACAATCCTCCATAAACCAAAAATAAATCATTTGTCCTTCTCAAATACTTGAGAATATTCTTAACAGCCATCCAGTGACTTTCACCGGGATCTGACTGATACCTACTTGTTACGCTTAACGCTTGTGCCACGTCCGGTCGAGTACTTACCATGGCATACATGATAGATCTAATTGCCAAAGCATATGGAATCTTACTCATCCGTTTTCGTTCATCTCGTGTTGCTGGACATTGAGATTTACTAAGTGAGACGTTATGTGACATCGGAAGAAATCCTCTCTTGGAATCTTCCATACTGAACCGTTTCAGTACCTTGTCAATGTATGTACTTTGACTTAGACCTATTAGTCTTTTAGATCTATCTCTATAAATCTTGATGCCTAATATATAGGCAGTTTCTCCTAGGTCTTCAATTGAGAAACTATTCCCTAAATATGTCTTGACGCTCAAAAGTATGGGAATATCATTTCCAATGAGTAGAATGTCATCAACATAAAGCATAAGAAAAACTACCGCGCTCCCACTGACTTTTTTGTAAACACAAGGTTCATCTTCACTTTTGATGAAACCAAAATCTCTGATGACTTCATCAAAACGAAGATTTCAGCTACGGATGCCTGATTTAATCCATAAATGGATTTCTTAAGCTTGCAAACTTTTTCAGAATTATTTGACTCGACAAAACCCTCGGATTGTATTATATATACATCCTCAGCTCTTTATTCTACGCCAAACATTTGTTCTTTGTTCTATATACTATTATATTTTTTCCAATTCTATATATTATGTTTTTCGTATCAGTAAAATACATACAACCAAGATTAATAATGTTAAATAAAAATGATATACTGATGACATGCTTTATGATAATTCTAAGTAATACCGTTGAGCTCCAGTCATGCGGATGGGGATCCTTACCGAAGGTTCAGAATATAAATTATGAATTGATACATCAATGATTGATCGAGTCATGTACAACATACGAAATTTACGTGGCACCAAACTTTACCGCATTTAACCTGTCTCATTTTATTACTTGTTAATGACTAGTAGTGTATTATGATGTGTGTTTCTAAGGTGCTTAATAAATGTAGATGTAACAAATAAAGTGAGGCCTTTTGTTAGTATTGCGATTTGAATCTTGCATTTTGTGTTACGAGATGAAGTCCTTGTGGAAAATGTAGTGTTTGGATTTGACTGGAAGACAAATGTTTTTGGCAACGGTGGCAAAGTGCTGATGGAAAGATGGGGATGCAAGGGCTCATTACAGTTCATGAGAGGATGAATGGATTCAAATGTAATTGATGTGTTAAATAAATGTGAGTGTTTTTGTTTTGGTAACTTTTTGTTACTATCATGTGTGCATGTAATGTGTTTGATGAAATATCGATAGAATAGAATCGCCCCTGTTGTTAGATAAAACGAAACGAGAGAAAGAAGAGGCTTAAACGTATGAGTGAAGCTTGGATTATTAACATTTGAATCATGCATATTGTGTTACAGTATGAGGTATGAAAAAGGCCACCGGGTTCAACCCGGGGTCTATTTGTCAAAAAAAAAAAAGGTATGAGGTATGAAAAAGATAGTCATAGCCTTTAGATTTGACAGCAAGACTTGGAAATTTACTCATAAGACCAAGATAATCAACTAATTAAGCAACTAGAGGAAATTCCAAATTAGACGTTAACGAATATATTTTCCAAATTTTGTCAATTATTCAAATTTGAATTTGAAAATTGGGCTCCTCCTGCCTTTAATCTGCAAATGCTGTGCCATATTTTTCTAAGAAATTGTCTATAAATAAGCTTGCTCAAAATTCTAATCCACCACCTTCTCATTTTCAAGTAAAACTTCATGATGGATCACAATTGTAGCAAAATCCTCTTCGTTTTAGTCATAATTGTTCCCTCTCTCTTGCTCATGGGACCCATATCTACCACTTTTGCACGACTTTCGATAGAAAATTTTGGGCCTGAATTAGGGTTTGAGA